>JAUTXW010005518.1:1157500-1532535 GCA_030620095.1 Kuschelorhynchus macadamiae
CTGTCTTCGCTAACTACTAATATATTTATATTTTATAAAGATCACCACAGTGGTCAAATTTGTCTAATCACAATTTATAGTTACCGAAATTTTATTCGCAGGCGGGTTAAGGCTGTTCATGTAAACACGAATCACGAATCCTAGATTTTAAATTTTAGTATCAACATTTCTTTATCATACTTTTAAGCATATTTATTTCAAAATTCGATCAACAGGTAAAACGTAATAATTTCTATCTATTTAAATAACATTTAAAATTGTAATTGTAAAATATAACTAACTAATTAACCCCACAACATTATTTCAAATCAGTAAATTTTGCCCATAATAATTATTGTGTATACTTTTTGAAATTACCTGGTATAAAAACATTTCCGACGGGGAGCCAAACTACTTTTAAAAAAACCCGGTAACAGCAGAAATTTTACGACCGGTCTGGACTAGGCCCGTACGCTTTAGTCTGCGAATATCAAAGTTCCGCCGTCGAGTGAGGCAACTTATATTTAATTCTGTAAACTTTGTAGTGCTGTGAATTAATAAAGAAAAATGTGTTATTAAACATAGATGTCCTTTCGGAAAATGAAGCAAAGTCGACCAATTCATTTTATAACAGAAATAATTTGAACTGGTCACTTAACTATTCGCTCTCAAAAATATAGTTCTATGAATATGGGTCCGGAAATGCTTCCTCAGGGAGCTAGAGCCCTTTAAAAAGGGCCTTCATAAACTAGTTTTCGTTTTATAGCTCCGGAACTACTTCAGCTACCTCAACCAATTTTGAGACATAAATTGCTGTTAGTAAAATCATCTATTCGCGCCTATTGAACAATGTTGACTTTAACCAGGGTCGCGCGAACCAGGGGGGTATTTGAGCAAATTTCACCCCATTCCTCTAAGACTTCAATTTCTTGGCATTTTTACTTCAGATTATAATTTTCCTATGCTTTTTAAATAAAAACGGTGCTCTTTGCGAAAGTCGCTCAATGTCACCGTTTCATCGTAAATTAAGTAAAATCAAGTTAAGATACAATTACTGAAGTCTTAAAGAAATTAGTAGGTCAAAAGTCACGGTTAAGTCATGGAAGATTGCACTTTCGCTGAATACGCCGATATGCTATTAATTTATGGGAAAGTTCGATGTAATGGTAGAGCCGCTTCTCGACTATATGAAGAGCGGTTTCCTGAAAGGTGGATCCCAGCTCACACACTGTTTAAAAGGATCAATCAAAGGATAAGGGACACTGGCTCCATAAAACGGTTAGATAATGGCGCGCGAAGGATCATGCGAACCCCGGAATTTGAGGACGAGGTGCTTCGGCGAATTTGAAAATAATCCTTCTGCAAGCACCCGAGCAGTCGCAAAAGCCACGCATGTAAATCATGTCGATGTATGGTAGGTTATTCATAAACAGTTTCTTCGCCCCTACCATCTTTAAAAAGTGCAAGCGTTGGGACCAAATGATTTTTGACCGGTTGAACCTCAATTACCAAAATATGTACTTTTTACTGATGAGGCTGTGTTAACAAAAAAAGGCACTTTTAATTCGCGAAATAGTCAGGTATAGGCTGAGGAAAACCCTCATGGTGTTTAAATAAGGCGGTATCAACATAGGTTCTCAATCAACATGTCCACAACTGGCATTGTTGGGCAACGGTTAATTGGACCGATCATGTTGCCTCCTCGTTTAACCGGTAATAATTATCCTAACTTTTTAAGAAATGTGTTGCAAGAAATATTACATGATCTGCTCCTAAATATATGACTGAACTTATGGTTCCAACATGATGGAGAGCCTGCTTTTTTTCACTTCTTGTCCGCGAGCACCTAAATGAAAATTTTAGAAGAAGTTGGCCAGCGCGCTCCCCAGATCTAATACCTTTAGATGTTTTCCTTTGAGGGCATATGAAAAGTTTCGTTTATGAAACTCCAGTCGAGTTAGAAGAAGATTTTGAAGAAAAAAAATTTCCACTGCGGCTGAAGTAATCAAAACCACGCCGGACGTTTTTAACCACGTCAACTTAAATATGCTGCGTAGATGCAATACAATTTTCGAGCGTGGTGGCCGGCATTTTCACCAACTATTCTTTTAAATTTCCTCTTGTACTTCCTAGCATAATATTAATAAAACTTCAATAATTGTATCATAACTTGATTTTAGCCAATTTCCGAAGAAATGGTGACATTTAACGACTTTCCCAAAGAGTAGTATACATGTAAAAGGCATTATGTCCCCAATTTGGTTGCGGTATCTAAAGTAGTTTCGGAGGTATAAAACGAAAACTAATTTATTAAGGCCATCTTCGAATGACTCTAGCTCCTTTAGGAAGCGTTTCCGGACCCATGTCCATATGACCTTTTTTTCTTTTTATGTGTTCTATCTACCCTAGAAGTTTGTAACATGACCACATTAACAACATTATAAGACAGAATGATATTATAAATCGCAAATGAATTTCCTGTAACAAACCGATTTGAGCTAGGCCTCTGTAACAATAATTAGACAAACAAAATTATTCAACCAGTTTAAAAGAAAGCAAAACTAGATAAAGTATTTAACAATTAATTCGCCCAGGTAAAATAATTGACTTAGTTTTCATTATTTTTCCGTCAGTGGACACCCGATCCATACCCCTACGGTTATAGAGTTATTTTTCTTGTACAATTCTGCTAATAAAAAATGTATTAGCTGTCAATTTTACAGGGTGTTAAAAATAACCTTGCATAATGGTCAAAGTTTGCTTAAAAACTACAGCTCATCATGTCAACGAATTTTTGGTTTTGGCAAATTTTATTAATCAAGTCCCCAACGTTATTGAAATTTTAATTATCTTTCATTTGTTCTAGGAGATAACCAAATTTTATAGAGGTGATTTTACCACCATATATATCTATATCTTCTAAGTAAGTCTTATTTTGTAGCTACAACGTTAGGATAATGTAATTTAAAAAAGGCTATTGAAAACAAATAGTAGGGTTTGAAGTTAACCATTATTAGTAAGGGGCGGATTTATAGGATGTTTAAATGGAAGAAAATCGAATTTTACTTATTGGTCAAGGTTGGATAAGAACTACCGGTCAACTACTTGATACATTTTTTTTGGTGCACCGTTTTAATTTCTTAGATTAGTCCCCCAAACGTTTTTGAAATTTTAAGTCTTCCTCATTTCTTCTAGGAATAGTTTTATTCGAAATTATACCTAAATTACGGTGTCTTTGTACCTTGAATATACGATTTGCTTTAAAACTGCATCCCTGTATTGGATGTGATTAAATTGCATCTATTATTAGTCAGTGGCTTGCTTGAATATAGACACATCCCACACTCCTATTTCAATTGATAACAAAAAATCTACTGATAATAGGTTTTCTTTATTAATACTCATTATTATTCGGGTAAGTATCAGGAGAGTGTTCAAAAATAAGAAAATGAAGTTTTGCTTGACCCAGTACTTATTAGTAAGTTTTCCGAAAAAAAGCAACGAATAGTTATCATCTGACAATAAGAATAAAATAAGCGAAAGAGCAATTTGTGCTATGAGAAATAAAACCAAATAAACAAAAATCTGGATAGCATGCGGTATCTCAAAAAAAACAAAAGTTTAAATAAACTTTCATAAAAAGTTATATGCGGTATACAGTGTCTTATCCAAATAAATTGAATCAGAGCTAGGATAAGCACTCAGCCAAAGTACCTTAAGTAATCAGTTATAAGTACTTGATTTTAAAAATCTACTTGCAGTATTAAGTACCAGTATGCAAAATATTTAATAGTTTACTTGAAAATGAAAATTTAAGTATTAAGTACAGGCCTATTTAGTTTTAATTATATTGCCTAAGCACTTAAAACACCTCTAAATACTTAAGTACTTTTAGGTATTCAGTTTAATACTTAAAATATATCAGAACTATTTAAGTATTTAGAGTACTTCTAAATACTTAAGAATTTAGCCGATTTTTAAGTACTGCAATCACAATAAATTTAATTTTTTTTAATTAACAACTAAATATTGGTAATTCTTATTATGTCATAACTTCTTTTTTAAAACACATGACTATTGCCCATTTTTCAGCTGGTGTTTTTGACCATCGCCGTAATGTATTAGTTTTAATAAAAATATACAGTTTTAAAGAAATACATATAAAAAAATTCGTTGCAAGTGAAGGAAAAACGCAATATACTAGAAAATATTAATAAAGCATTATGTATTTAAAATAAAGCATCGACTTTATAACGTTTTTCTATAAATACCCAATTATGCATTAACCGCATTTTTAAGCTGCAATAGCAAAAACATATTGTTCTACTGAAGCGTAAAATATAATCAAGCACTTGTACAAATAGGGTCTACGCATGACACACAACAAACCACTAACCTATATACATTATACTGTAGCCCATTTAAACAACTTTACTACAAATAAAAAAAATATGTGTAATGTTGCCACATTTTATTACATCATTATACAAATTTATAACAGTGATCTGTACGTAGTTTACCACAACCGCCTCGTTGCTACACAATAAATGACGACCACATTTATATTTTAATATTTATTTAAGATATTATTTCGAATTATCAAATCCTCCATTTTAATTCACCATATAGAATTTTCCCCTATATTTTGAAAAACTTTTAAGCTGTTATTTTAAAAGCTGAAAAGAAGGTAAGGTGATCAAAAAACTATATATAGGTACTGGTTGTTTCATTAAAAAAAAAACATAATATCGTATTCTTTGGAAATTCTGCCGATTAAAAAAATCAATTTATGATTGTTGGGTTTTTTAGAGACACGAAATCCAATTTAACAATACATTTTCATTTTTATGGTACTGCAGTGATGCTTATTACATTATTAGTTAATAATATATAAACTCTAGCTAAAATTTATTTACCAAAGAATTCGATACTTCTTTATTATATGAAGTTCAAAATTATAAACTAGGCATTTTTGGGAGTATTTTAACAGTAGGTATTTGAAGTAAACCTTGACTTTTTTGTGATTGTAAAAACAGGCATAGGTAGGTATTAGGTATATATATCAAGCTTCAATCCCCAAAATCGTTAAAGCTGAACTCAACTATAAAACTTAGCATGAACAAAACTAGAATATCGTTTGGAATTCATTCTTTTTTGCAATCATGGTGCCCAATATTAAATTATTTTGTAGAGGTACCACTTATAATTTATTTGGATCAGATATACTTTATTCGCAAAATTTCTTATACATTCTGCATTTCCAGATCTTTTTAATATTGAAGTACCTACTTTCGAAAAAGACTTAAAAGTAAAAGTACTTAAGTATTTAAAATACTTAAGTATTTCTACAAACGAATTACTGTGGATCACGATTTTGCGGTACATTTTTTAAGTATTACTGTCTAGGGAATGATCTTATTGATTAAAAAGGTGTGCCAAGAAAAAAATCGTTACGTAAAAAAACTGTCGTTCTGACACAAACCTTGACCATTAAGCAAAATCCTATTTTAATACCTTTAAACACCCTTTGAGTATGCCCCTGACAAATAACAGATAAAACTGAATGCAAATTATCAATAGATTTTTTAAATCAGATTGTCCTAGAGGTGCAGCTACAAAATAAGACATACTAGAACACATGAAAAAAACTCAAAATTCTAAAATCGACTAGGGGTAAAATCCTAGTAATTATTAAAACGTGTCAAGTCAAAAAAAATCGATGAAGGGTTGAGCTGTAGTTCTTAAGCAGACTTTGACTGTTTGGCAAAGTTCTCTTTAACACCCTGTATAACTGACTAATTAAAATTTGATTAGCATTGAAATTCAAAATCGGGGTTCTCTTCACCGAAACAAGGGCGGCTCTGAAAAATGAAAATGTTGCATTATGGGGTTGGGGTTACATTTATATACCAAGTGGGTTATGAATGACTGGATGACCTTTTTTTCAACGATCAGTTATTTTTAAACATTGTTGCTCCCCCTGGAAATGATTCTGCGGGCGCCTATTCCCAGAAATGTGTTTTCAAACTAAGGCAAATATTTTACCTAGGTGGATCAATTGTTGAACAATTTAAAATATGGTAACTGCAACCTTTGAATATAATGTATGGAAGTCAAATTTCTGAATTTCCTTAGAACTACATATGGAACTGCTAAAACGTGTGCTGACAAATACGTTCCTACACGATAATATTTAAAAGATCATGAATAAAAAAAGTTACTTACTTTTTCAACATTTTTTTAACTCTAGAGTTGAAATAGTATATTACATAACAAGTATTGAAAGTGGTAGCTTCCAAAACAAACGGAAATTCTTTCAGTTTGAAAACGATAACTTTGACTTGTTCAGTAAAATTTTCAACACTAGTGTTGAAAAAATTTTCATCCGTTCCGTCAGTTGTGGCACTGACACAAAGCTGTCCGGTTGAAAAGCATTTTTAAACACACGTGTTTCAATACGCGTGTGATAATGGACTTTCTAGCCCAATTAACAGTGTGTTTTTTGTCAGTTTCGTAAGTGGTTGCAGGAAATGTAAATAAAAATAACATTTTTACTAAAGATTTTTTTATGATCGCAGGAAAAATAGTGCACTGGGTGGCCCGTTTCTCTTGGGCCACCCCCTAATCTCAGAAGCGGTGAATTTTAGGGAAAAACATTAAATACCAATTGAGTTAATTTTAATTTTTATTTTTTAATTTTTATAAATACATTTTTTATTTTAAATACAACACTCTATATACATGGCTTATAATACTTCTTTCAAAGATTATTAAAGATGTATAATAGTATGAGTCTGTAAAGCAGTGTTTCGGATTTATTTGCGTTGATGTTCAGTTTTGACCTATTTTCAACCCGATATATCTCCGGTACTAATAAACTTTTTCTTGTGCACAAAAAAAAACCAAATTTATGTTCTATTTGTTTTGAAGCAGCAAAAGATTAGAACTAAAAAAATATAAGAGTGGTGCGAGCCTTTAATTTTCTTAATTTTTTCAAATGCAACTTTCTGTATCTTTTATATTTTCGCTCATAAAAAATAAATAGTACTAACCTAATAATTATAATATTATTTATTGAGGAACAAGATTAAACATAATACTATAAATAATTTTAGAACTAATTGCTATTGCAATAACTGTTAAATATGCCCTCCATTTTCAGCAATACAAGTGATATATATGGTCACTAAACGATACACTGCGTTTCTAACAAAATTAGTTTCATTATGATATTGTATAATTTTGCGTATTCGATGTTCAAGTTCCTGTGTTCTCGATAGCCTGTGTTTGTAGACCATTTCTTTCAGGGTAATGCACAAAAAATCTAGCGGTCTAAGTTCGGGGCTTCTTTGTGGCCAAGTATAATTTCCGTTTTCCCCTATCTATTCCCTCTAGTGAATATTCAAAAATTTCGATATCGGTGCGCTTCTGTGATAAGGAGCCCCATTAAACTAGATTTTTACGTTCCCCCGGTGTCACTTCATTATCAATGAAAATCGGGCAATGTGTAAAAGTTCTAAAAAACGCTGAGAATTTAGGTTGTGATCAAAAAATATTTGACCGATTATTCGTGACATCCAAATACCACACCAAACTTTTACCGAAGTCCTTCCTGATCTTTTGACCTCCATAATTTCGTTTTTAGTACCATAATTCCAATAATGAGTTTTTTACGGTTGAAGATCATATTTGATGTCCTTGAATCTCCTAACTTCTGAACAGGTAAGAGGCCTGACGGGTGCAGCTTTCGGGAATATCTTTAAAGTGTAACAAAATATCCAGTTGCTTTTTTTCATTTAAAACTTGACGACGTCTTTTTCTTCCACTCTTCAAGCTTCCATTGATTCTAAGCTGCTGGTAGACCCTATCAAATATTTTTTTCTGGATATCGCCTTAGTGGAAATGTATTAATTTTTTCTTCTAAAGTATATATTATTACTGTTAAGATGTTGAAAGATTTATTTTATTATGACAGTTAGCAACAACAAAGACAATACTCCGCCAAATCCGTTGTCCGTCAAATCCTATTACACATGTCAAATTTAATAAACCATTTAAGTATGTTAACACTAATTTTCAGACAATTTAAAATCCAACAAACAAAAAATATATATGTAGTCATATACAGTAGTAATATATACTATGATATATTATATACTAATATATTAATACATAAAACACCCACATTACCCAAAACGTAGGACATATTCAACAAATTTTGCAGTAGTTAGTTCTTAACTTATATGTTTAATCTCGTTCATTAATTAATTAAAATTACTTAATTTAATTTCCAACAGCCGAAAATGCTTAAATGCTCAATTTTAAATATATTCTATTAAACTTTATTTAATTTTTTCACGAAAATAGTTTTTATAATGCAATAAAAAAATTAAAGATTCTGGTACTGAAGATAATCCCCAATAAGTCCGAAACGGTGACTCTTAGACCCATGTTGTTTTATATCGTTGAACACACCTTTCAATTCTCTATTTGGATTCGATATAAGATGCATGGGGTGGTATTTGAAAAAATTGAGAAAATTAATGGCTCGTGAAATTTGGCACCACTGTTATATTTTTTTAATTAATAAATGTTGCTACTACAAGACCAATAGAACATGAATTTGTCTTTTTTTTTTGCACGAAAAAGAGTTGAAAAAGTTTATTATTATTACCAGAGATATATTGTATAGAAAATAGGTCAAAAACTGAAGACAAACGCAAATAAATCCGAAATGTTGCATCACAGACGCATACTATTATATATCATTGAATTGGCATTTAAAGGGGCTATTAAAAGTAATGACAAAATATAGAGTGTTGTATTTAAAATACAAAAGTTGATACCTTCCCACGCGAAACTAAACACCCTGTATATATGAAAATAAAGAAAAATAAAAATACAAATTAATCCAAGAAACTTTTGTACTTAAAGTTTTTTCCTAAAACTCACCGCTTTTGAGATTATGGGGTGATCATTTTTCAACACAAGTTTACCGAATAAAATATATTTTTATTCAGTAAACTTTGACATTTGTTATGTAAAATACTTAACGAATAACTACTTATTTCGTGACAGTGCATAGTGCAACATAGGTATATAAAAAAAATCGCGAATTTATGTGTAACTGATGTCATCATAATTAGTTAACATTCGTCGTTATTTAGTTGTAAACTAATTCGCTTTTATTCTTTGGCTGGCGAGGTTTTATACAGTGCGTACATAAAGCCTTGTACATACAATTCCCATTAATACGCATATAACTTATTTTTGAAGAAATATTAAAATATGTAAGCTAATGTATTAAATTGCGTTTTTCGTTATAGATATTAGGTGTACAAGGTATCCCGTTTAGAAACTGCGACATCGGTGATAATTTCTTAAACGGAAACCCTCGTTTTTGGTTACCTATTTGAAATCTGTGCGAAATCTAAACAGAAATTTAAAAAATTGGTTTTGATTAAGGGATATTGTAGACATATTCCATAAAAAGTGTTCTTGAAATCTAATTAAATCCTTGATCCGTGATAGTCTGTATAAAATGTAAACGCTGGTAATTTTTTATTCAAAAAAAAATTACACTGATAATTTCTAATTCATCTTGATAGTTTACTTTAGTCTCAAATATTTTTAGTCACAATTCGTGGACATCGTAAGCTTTAACAGATATAACGCATGGTATAGTAATGAAGGAAACCTGGACGTGGTGGTTCCTAAAGTTATTAATGAAGCAACTGCGTGGCACAACAAGTTCAATAAGCCAGTCATAATGCAAGAATATGGGGGAGACACACTAGTAGGGTTACATTTCGTAAGTATATAATTTATTAATACAATACGATTTAGGGCCGACTTTACACAAGTTTAGTTTAAGCTTAACCTCTCATTTAAACACTAGAATGGTGCAAGGTCATCAATTCACCACTCCCTACCGTAATAGGTCTATCGTTATGATCTACTAATTCATTTAACTTAGTGAATTTAATATAAGAATTAGAATAAAAAGAGATTTGTCTTATATTGCAAAAGCATATATTTTTTGTCCTCCCGCGGGACCCAAGTTTTCACGGGTAAAATAAAATTAATATTTCAACTACATGTATATCTGTTGAGAATAAAAAGCTTGCTTTTATCGATGATAAAATGTAGAAGGGCGTTTTTTGGATTGTAGGTGGTAGGTGAGTGTGTAAACATTGTTAAATTTTAAACAAAAATGCTATAACTTTATTATTTAACTGTTCGGTGAAGAGCTTTTAAACTTACTGAGCAGGTAAATAATTTTGTTTCAAAATTTTTCTCTTTCGGTCATTTCCGTTGCATGTAATATTTCTGACAGATTTTTTTTATTTTGTCCAAAGAATTCATAGTAATTCCAAAAATAATTTACAAAATGCTGTAAAAAGATTGGAGAAAAAAGCTACCACATATTTCTGAGGCCAAAATAGGACAATCTATAGATATATATATATATATATATATATATATATATATATATATATATATATATATATATAAAAATCGATAAAAATGCGCTTTCACACATGTTTATCAATAGTTCTTGGCCCGAAAAGATATATGTAGAATAACAGAAATATATAATTTCTGCAGGTGCAAAACGGCCTACAAGAAGAATTGCTTTCGATTATGTCACAGGGTACCCTCCTGCAATCATGATTTCTGGGCCTCTACCCTCATCAGGCAGGCTTGTACCCAGGGAGATCAGATATAACAGATTGCTCAATATGACAAAATCGAAAACAAAACGTCTATAATACTGAAACAGTACTACATGCTAAGTGTAACACGCAGCGCCACCCTTGTAGGCCGTTTTGCACCTGCAGAAATTATATATTTCTGTTATTTATATATATATATATATATATATATATATATATATATAAATATATATATATATATATATATATATATATATATATATATATATATATATATATATATATATATATATATATATATATATATATATATATATATATATATATATATATATATATATATATATATATATATATATATATATATATATATAAATATATATAAATATATATATATATATATATATATATATATATATATATATATATATATATATATATATATATATATATATATATTTATCTGTCATGATAAAATTAAAATCTGGCATTTCGACAGGTAGTTCCATGCCTTTTTCAAAAAATGTTTTTTCTTATTTTCCTTAAATAAATTCCTTAAAATAAATACTTAAAAAACTTAAAAAGAATATAAAATAATCTTAACATAAAACATAAATCAAACGTTATCCAAAATAGCGTCAACATTTCACAAAAATCATACATTGAACCACATTTAAAATTCACACAACAGATTGTTATTTCGTCGTACAAATTTGAGACACGTTGTAGAAAGAATAGCTGTTGCAAACTCAACTGCTAGGAACGGTGTAGGTATTTATCCTTATCATAAAACTTCTTTCTTGGCTTTTTTAGGTTGGGAAACTTAGATGATATTGAAATAAACTTTGTTTACCAAACTAATATCTATTTTGTCATTGATTGCATTTTTATTTTCCCTATTTCAATAGACTCGTTTATCTACCTTTTTCGTTTATGAGTTTCCGTTTTTAAAATGCTTATTTTGGTAAAATCGAATTTGTGTATTGTTTGGCTTTCATGTCTAGTAAAAGCTGTGGGATTTTCCTTGTCATATTTATAAGAGTTCAGTTTCGAGTTTAAATACTGGCAAGTTTGGCCAACGTAAACTCCGCAGCAATCCCCACATATCCCCACAAACTTAAAAAGAATATATAATAATCTTACCATAAAATATAAATCAAACGTTATCCAAAATAGCGTCAACATTTCACAAAAATCATATATTGAACATTTAAAATTCACACAACACATTGTTATTTCGTCGTACAAATTTGAGACAAACACGTACAAAGAATAGCTGTTTCAAACTGAACTGATAGGAACGGTGTAGGTATTTATCCTTATCATAAAACTTTTTTCTTGGCTTTTTTAGTAGTGGCCGGGGAGTTTTTATTATTTAGATTTGTTTTAAATAGGTTGGTAAACTTAGATGATATTGAAATAAACTTTGTTTACCAAACTAATGTCTATTTTGTCTTTGACTGCATTTTTATTTTCCCTATTTCAATAGACTCGTATAGCTACCTTTTTCGTTTATCAGTTTCCGTTTTTATAATTCTTCTTTTGGTAAAATTGAATTTGTGTATTTTTTGGCTTTCATGTCTAGTAAAAGCTGTGGGATTTTCTTTGTCATATTTATGAGAGTTCAGTCTCGAGTTTAAATACTGGCAAGTTTGGCCAACGTAAACTGCTGCGGAGTTTACGTTCCCCACATGGAATCTCATAAAAAACGTTGCTTTTTTTAATTTAAGTGTTTTGATTTTAAATACGCTAAAAATTCAATTAAGTAAATGAAAACCTTTGTGGGCGACAATTATATTATGCTTTGCAAATAAATGTTTCAACTGTTCGGACAATCCTGGTACATATTGTAATATTAAAAAGTTATTTTTAGTTTTGCTTTTTGAATTTATATTGGTTTATTTGCTCGGGATAACTATTTTCTAGGACTGCATGTTTAGCCTTATTTATTGAATTTTCCCTATATTAAACATCTGACAGTTGAATTGCTCTATCAGCTAAAGTAATGATGACCGATTTTATTATGGGAGAGGGTATGCAGAGATTTATAGTTTATATACCTCGACGAGTTTGTTTTTTTAGTACACCATTCTGTTCTGATTGTATTATTTGTTCTATGTAAACTGACGCCTATGAAGTTTATTAAATTTTTTTGTTCGATTTCGATGGTAAATTGAAGTTTTTCATATATATATATATATATATATATATATATATATATATATATATATATATATATATATATATATATATATATATATATACACACATATATATATATATATATATATATATATATATATATATATATAACAAATGTAGAAAACATATAGCGCGGTTAGAACTAGTATATAGCAGAAAATGGATTCGTTGGGATGACCGCTAAAGCAATGGAATTTGGCTAACCATAGACACGTGTTTCTGACTTAAGGTCTTCATCAGTACAGTCAACTAGTTGAAAGACGAGTACAACTAGTGCCAAAATGAATACACAAAACAATACCAGAGTCACCAACAGGAGCAAAACCGACATTTGTGATTACCAAGAGAACATCCGAAATCTTCGCCGGACTTGATACTCTATTTACCACGGAGCAGCATATAGCCACCTGTGGCGAAACTCATAACCCAAGAGTAATAAATCAAATGTAGAAAACATATAGCGCGGTTAGAACTAGTATATAGCAGAAAATGGATTCGTTGGGATGACCGCTAAAGCAATGGAATTTGGCTAACCATAGACACGTGTTTCTGACTTAAGGTCTTCATCAGTACAGTCAACTAGTTATATATATATATATATATATATATATATATATATATATATATATATATATAAATTAGATATTTTACTTAGATATCTCAATAAGAATTTCGATTTCTCGGCTTTTGGCAATGGGTTTTAATAAATCGAAAAATGTCTAAAAAGTTACTCGAGTACCTTTCATTTCCTATCGCCTAAATCATATGTTCTTAAAATGGGGCTACTTGGATGATTATATGAAACGCTTATTTTTATCTTTCTGATACTGCATGTATAACACAGAACACATATTTTCCATACTCAAACAAATTTAACAACAACAACAACTAATAAGTTATTATTATTAAGAAATCATGGTTCTTAGGATTAGACCATCCCAAAATTGAATAATTTTCCGATGCTTTGCCTTCGATTACACCAGTCATCTTCAGTCAGATACCTAAGTCCGCTATTTACAGTCGATCTATATTCACTTCACCAAACCGTGACCCGGTGTAACGATCGGTTTCTACATATTATGTAGACTGAAGGTCTCTGTACGTCTCTCCGAGCTTATTCAATATTCCGATCGTTTGAAGTAAAATATCCCTGAAGATGCCTTGTGCAATCGAAAGCGAAACATCGGAAAGTGATTCTATTTTGACACGGTTTTATCCGAAGAACCATGATTTCTTACTTGACCACAGCCGCGAAATCGTTCATGTTTGTGATTATTATTGCTAAGTGAGTTTTTAGGCCCCTAATTTTATATGGTCTGAAGAATATCAAGTAGATCTGATGTCCAAACATTTCGAAGCTTTTGACTATCTTCGGAGTCAAGGATTCTTCATCGGAGAATTCATATGGAATTTTGCTGACTTCAAAACAAAACAAGGTAAGCAAATAACGACAAACAATACCTCGCTGATACTGTTATCCTTTAAGATGAGTAAAACAAATACAACCTAAATGAAAATTCAAAGCAAAACTATTTCCCAATAATCCAGTATTTAAGGAAGAGTTATGTTAAAATTATAAAAATACTTGAAATTTCTATATCACTGCGCAACTCTCTGCCTTAATCACTTCAAATTTTGACCTGGCAAAATTTTGATAAAAATCTGATATGGCGAAACAAAATGGCGGCTTAGTGAGATTTTAAAAAATGTATTGCTTAAACACTGGTTATCCACTTTACCTCAATTTTTGCACGTGTTACATATGAATGCACTGGTAACATATTGGTACAAATCCAAAAAGGCAAGACAAAATGGCTGCCTAATAAAATATTTAAAAAATTAGGCTGAAAGAATTATTTATTAGACTTATTTCAAATTTTGTAGAGTAAGTGGACAGAGATAAACTGATAAAGCTGTACCACGAATATGCGGAACAAAATAGCAGCCAAATAAAATGTTTAAAAAATCGACGTAAAAAAATCTCCATATTCAATTAACTTTAAAATCCTACTTTAGCAGCGAATTGACCCTCTTCTACGAGAGCCTTAATCGCGCCACTACACTCCAACTTTCTTAAGCATGATCAATATATTTTATGCCCAAATCAAACGCTTTTACATACCGTACGAAATAGTAGCTTCTTCACATGGAATAATTTTTATTTTTCTATTTGAAAAAAATATATACCATGTAGGCACAATAGGCAGTGGCCTAGGGTGGCCAGCAGCGGATCACAGCACAAGCGCAGTTTTATTTGGTCTTTTTTTAATCTTGGATTTACTTTGCTCTGAAAATACATTTTTTTTTGCCCTACGATTCATTTTTGCCTTCCCATGAAGCTATCAAATCATTTGTACCATTACCATCCCTGGTAGGAGAGTATGCCTGTGGCCTCTTAAGTGCTTCACCACTATATATTACTAAATGTAAATTAGCGATGGTAATACTTTTGTTTATCAATATACTTTTGAAAGATCAGCCATCGATTTTAGCCATAGTGCCTTTTAAAGCAGAAACTTCCCCTTCTGACCTTATAGCCTTTCGCAATCGACCTTAAAACCCTTGACGATGGAGTGCTTGGCCACCCTTGATGTAAATGTCTTGCTTTTAATTTGTTAACAGACTTCAAAAAATGAGGAGATTCTCAATTCAACCTGTATGTATTTTTTTTATGTTTGTTCGCGCATATTGTTTGAACAATTTGACGGAGTCCGTTCACCAGTTTTCTTGTAATAATAATATTAAAAAAAACACAGGTATAAGGGCGATAAAGGCAGAGAGTTTTATGATTTAAATACTCTTCAAACTAAAGCATTGAGGTGTGTAACGCGTCAGGCCCCCGATCGAAAGGGACCCCATTATACAAAAAACATTGCTTATACACATAGTTTCATGGTTCTTTTTTAAATTCTAAAAATAAATAAACAGGAGCAAATTAAAATATCCGCCTAATACTTACATTATATTATTATTACTATAGTTGTGTCAAAGAATATTGTAACTAAGCGCTAGCTATTTATTTTGTGGATCTACTAATGTTATTTATTAGTTTATTATTATTTAATACACAAGAAATATTATATATACATAGAAATATATAAATTTTTGAGCAATTTTTAACTTGGTCGATCCCAATTGATTGACGAAAATTGTATTTTTAGTTTTGTATGTTTACTTGTTCATTTTATGTCATGTTTTTTTACTTGTACTTAAGAAAGTAATAAAAAATGTGTGGTTACAAAAAATTCTTTTATGTTAAATATAGTATAGATAGAATAGAAAATAAAAAACCTTTGTTGTTTCGAATATAATAAAGTTTAGTTTTCGATAAAACAAAAATAAAAAAAGTTTTACAATACATAGGGGGGGGGGGTCTAAAAATGAATAGACATACAACCCCATTTGCTAGGGTCACCATGAAAATGTGCAACCTCAAAACCTAGTATTTTACTTGACATTTTCGAAAAATGAACATTCGGTATGAATAAAACGTTATTACATCGATTACTCCGCGATGGTTTGACCGATTTGGATGAATTTTTCAGGGGATATTCAGGATATTGCTGGAGTGGTCCCATAGCAAGCATACTAAAAAACGTTAAAAATAGCGGAACGGCGGCCATTTTGGTGTTTTTTTTTTAAATTTTTATACATCCATTACTTCGCGATGGTTTGACCGATTTGGATGAAATTTTCAGGGGACATGCAGGATATTGTCAGAGTGGTCTCATAGCAAGCATATTAAAAAATTTAAAAATGGCGGCCTTTTTGTTATTTTTTTTGTTTGTACATCGATTACTCCGCGATGGTTTGACCAAAAAAATGCACATTCAGGATATTAAAACGTGAATAAACAATATTTTATTCCACCATTATATCAGGAAGAAGAAAATAAATTGTTACTGATTTTTTTTTTTGGGTGCTAAAAAAAAAATAAAAATGAAAACTTAAAAAAATTATTGAAAAACAATATATTCCACCTCGAAAATTTTAATTATTTAATCACAAAAATATAATCATATATTCAGTCAATTCGGTGTTTTGATGTCTGTCAAGATCTTACTATGTTTATTAGTTTGGCGCCGACTTCACGGAGTAAAATTTTCAGGGTGGAATAAAATATTATTTTCAGTTGTTAGTGCATTTTTTCGAAGCCGGTTTCATTTTTTTATAATATCAATTAATAGCCAATTCAGTTGATTATGGTTATATAGTTAAGTTCAGAGGTAACATTTATTTATGGGTAAAAATGTGGCAAGCTACGATTCGTTTTTTTTTTTGCTTAAAGACTCTATCTATACCGAATATTATTATAGGCAAATTGAAACAGCCGTTTGCGTTGAAATGGTAAAATTAGAGTTTAGTTAAATAATATAACTAATACTAATAAAGCATAATGTAATTTTTTAGACTATACGAGAGTTGGTGGTAACAGGAAAGGAATATTCACTAGAAATAGACAACCGAAAGCCAGTGCACATCACCTCCGCAGAAGATACTGGGCTCTTGCCAAAGAATTTTATAACGTCTCTTTACCAAGTGATCTCAACGCGTATGTTATAAAACAAAAAAGGGATATTCACGAAGAGCTGTAATATTATATTTAACTACGTTCGCTTCCTATTTATAGTTATTTATGTGTATTCTAATTTTCTTAATTAAGTATTCGTATCTTTCTGCTAAAGGGAGATCTTAAAAAACCTCAATTTTTCACTGCTAGTCATTATGTTCTCAGAGAACGTTTGTCTTTTAGGGCTGTAATGTAAAATTCTGATTGCCGGATTTATATGATTGAAGACAATCACACAAAAAGCGAATAAAAATTTGAAAGTAAAAGAGGTGTTTTAAATACTAAACAACGCGTACTTTAGATACGTTACCAAAAAAAGTTCCTTAGAAAACTGTTTTCATTTTATAACTACTTTGAAAATGGGAGTGCATATTTATGTTAGATGTTAACTCGTTTTATTTCAACGGTAATTTTTTTACTTTGTCCTAGTTATAATGGGAAAAACTCTATACAAATTGAATAGTTACTGTTTTTTTTTAATGTCCGAGACTGAGGTTACATAGGTCCAAATTTTCAGCAAAACTGATCTAGCTCAAAGACTCGTTAGAGTATTTGATTATTACCGGTGTACCTACTTACATCTTCGCTTTAGAATGGTATATTATAAAAGTTTATAAAAAATCGAATCTTGAGAATGTGTCTAATCTCAAGAACGATTGACCTCCTGACGGGAGCGGCTGGTATTAAGCTTAATGCATGACCTCTCATAACAATCCACGTTAATGAGTGGCGATAATTGCCAGAGTGGCAAGGACACCAATCATATCCGCAGTCGGTGACTCGGCTGGCAGTGCTTCCAAATGTACCACCACGTCAAACAGACGCCAGGTACCACCGATTATAAGCCAGGCACAAAATGTTATATGAAGAACTTTCACAGTTACTAACCCACAGTAATTCAGTTACCAATTACCTGCCGATAAGAAGTACTTGCCAAGTACCAATTACTTTATATTTTACAAAGTAATTGAAGTATCAATTACTACTCCAAAGTAATTAAATTTTTTCAAGTAAAGTAATTAAAGTATTTTTTCTGGTAATTCAATTACTTTTTGTAACCGAAAACAGATTGGACCGAGTTCACACCTCTGATTTTAGGCTTCCAGAGTTTCTCTTGATAAATTATAAAGATCTAATTAATTTTCATTCTCCTTTCAAGAAAGTGTTTGAGACCTCCAGTTGGTTGGTTCAACCAAACAACTCGACATGTGAGAGATACAGTGAATGCAGTTAAGGTTGTTGTGGATCAATTTAAGGATCAAGTTTTATGCGTACTTACAATCATATAAAAAGATCATATAAAAAAAGTCAGGAAACAAAAAAAACAGCTTCTACTAACTTCATTATGCACTGTAACAAAAAAATAAAGAACAGTTGGAAATTGATAAATTTTAAATCAAATAAAACTAAAATTACAGAAACTAGTCACGTCTTCTGATAAAATCATTTTTTTTGTAAATATAGCTGAAAATGTATTAAAAACCTTTCAACTTTAAATAATTCAACCACACATTTAAATTTACTACCTAAGGACCTTCTTTCTTAGACCAGTAACTTCACTAAAGTGGCAATAAATAATGTAAAGCCATCTGTATGCCATTTGATGTTTATGGATTGAGTTGCAAAATAGTGATGCACATCCTACAGTTTCTAATTTTCCCTTTAACACATTTATTTAATATGTGCATAAAGGCATTTTTCCAGAACATTTTATGGTGAGCAAAGTTATTTCTGTTTTCAAAAAGAATGATAATGAGAATCCATCAAATGTTTCCATTTCTATATTGACAATTTTTGGAAAGTTAACACAGTATTTAGAAATGCATAAAATCATTAGTCCCTGCCAATTTGAGTTTAGTGCTGGCCTCTCCACATCTCAAGACTGGTTAGAAACAGCCGTTAATTGGCAAATGTACGGGGATAAGCTCCTCTATAAAATGGAATACCAATATGGTTTTAGAGGCATCTTAATCTCTTTAGGTCTTATTTATCAGACGGAAGACAATGTGTTGCACAAACTGGTGAAATTTCATAAACTAAAACAATCAACTACGGAGCCCCTCAGAGCGCAATGGTCCAATCAGCGAGTAAGTGTCAAAGGTATGTTAAGTTTCTTGACATGGTGATTCATGCGCTTTCTTGACAACAGCTCATAAACTATTTATGTAGAAGCCTTTCTTTTGGGAAGAATTAAAAGTTGTGTCAACAAAGCAAGTATTATCCATTTTTGCGATCATTACAGTAAGTTGCATGGTTGTGTTCCAGCCTTTACTCGATATACATAATAAACATGAATTCAAGCAAAATTCAGATTTTCATAATTACAGGCTGCAAATCATCTGGGGCCACAGAGGCTAATTTTTTTAGCACATAGCATACGGCACATAACACACAACAGCTTTTCGTCTTGTGAGCACTGGGTAAATGAATAATTAATCAAATAAAATTTTGATGTTAGCCTTAGACCTGTAATTTTCTATATAAAATTCAAAAACAAACTTATATCTTAAAAAAACATTAACCCAAATAGTTTAATATAAAAACTACTTAAAAGGGCGCCACGCTGATTATTTTATTTTATTATTTTATTGGAAAACCGCAACACCAAAAGAAATAGATTTTACACTGAACTAGTTCCTACAAAAAAATCTCAAATAAAAATTAGATGAATGTAGGCGGGATAAATGAAAATATAAAGTAGGATTTCTCTAGTTACGTCACATACATTATATACAAAATGTACAGTTTAAAGTAGCTCCAAATAGAAAATAAAATCAATATGCACTAAGACCCCATAGCCGACTATAGTCAACAACACCCATATAACAAGAACCGGGTGCTGTGACGTCAGAGCCGCATCACGTAAGCACAGCGAGGTTATGCATCGCGATTGACCGATCACATGACGTTTAAAGATTATCAGGTTTTTTTTATAGAAAACGAGGTTTTTTACGGATAATATAGTGACAATGCCCTATTTCTGTTGTGTGCCGGGTTGTCGGGGTAATTACAAAATGGACCGAAAGTGCACGCGTTTCGTTTTCCTACTGATGCAGTTATGTCTAATAAATGGGAAGCGGCTATTCACAGAGAAAATTTTACCCCATCCAAATCCAACAGGGCCAGTGAGTTACATTTTGTCAAAGAATAAATAATAAATTGTTCTACAGCAACGGATTCAAAAACCGGCGATACAATAACCGTAAATCTGACAATTCCTAGATTAAAACAAGATGCCATACCTACACAATTCCCAAATTGTCCTTCCTATTTATCCACAACTGTAAAATTGCGCAGAAGCCGTGCTGAATAATTGCAGGAAATGAAAAATCGAAGTTTGCAAAAGCAATTAGACACAGCAAAACTGAGTTTGAGACTTTTAGAAAAGAAATATCCTACATTAGTTTTAAAGAGTTTCTTGTTTTTTGACTGTTTTAAAATTAGTTATCTGCAAAAAGTTACATTATTTAAATTAGAATATTCTCCAGGACCTGTAATTACATATTCTGTAGTTATACATTTTGATTTAAAGGTAGAGATATTTTTGTATGGCTGCGAAATATAAATACTTCAAAATGACATTAGATCTAATCGATGACCCAATTTAAAGACACCTTTTATCACTAATAATATAAATGAAGTCAAAGATTTGATATTTAAAATAGACAAATATTGCAACATTGTCGGTTTAAAAGTGGTGCTCATAGTGTGTTAAACGCCAGCTATTTTTTACCGAATTGGTAAATAATATTTATTTAATTATTTTAAAACGTAATTGCAGGGTGTAAAATACTTAGTCTGCTTTCACATGAATGATGTATTTTATATACAATCGAAAGGATATTGGTTCTTGATACACATCACCTCAAAAAATTTTCTACTTTTAAGCATTGTTACCAATTTAATAAAATAATAAAATTTAGATAATCCTGGGCAAGACCGATCAGGCAAAAAAAAAATTATTATTTTATTACCCATTTAAAAATTATTAATATTTAGATTCATTGGGAAATTTTCCGTTCATAATGCAAATTTTTCTTTTCACCGTCTAACATGGTTTTTAAGTATCAGCGAAAGTTTGCCAGGAACGAATCATGGAGCGAACAAACAATGTCGTTAGCCTTAAATAACATAAATCAAGTAAAAATATCTGTGAGGGGTGCCTCAAAAAAATATGGAATTCCGTATTCTACTCTTGTCGATCATAAAAAGTCAAACTCTCCAAAGAAGTCAGGAAGATATTCTAAAGTTTTTTTCTGAAGAAGAAGAAAAACACCTTGTGGAATATCTAAAAGAATTAGATAAACGGACTAACTAAAAGGTATTTTTGTAAACTGTCTTATCAGTATGCGGAGAAAAAAACATTAGGCATTCATTTAAGAACAATAAAGCGCGTGAGCAGTGGTACGCGAATTTTATGATGCGAAATCAAGATCTAAGTTTAAGGACTTCAGAACCTACTAGCGTCGCCCGGGCGTGTGGATTCAACAGAGTTTAGGTCGAAATCTTCTTTAAGAATCTCTCTCAAATTTTGGAAAAACATCATATTACTGCGGACAATATATATAATGTAGATGAGACCGGGATTTAGACGTCAACCAAGAAACCATCAAGAGTTATATCCGTAAGAGGCAAGAATCAGGTTGGCTCAATTTCAACATTTTGTTATTCGGCAACCGAAAAATGTATTTCTCCAACCTTAGTTTTTCCCCGAAAGAAGAAAAATCTTCGTTATCTTGAGGGGGCACCTCCAGGGACATTAATGCTGGTGACGGACAATGGCTGGATTAATTCCGATGCTTTTTTGGAATGGCTTAAGTTTTTTGTGGCCAGCGACCGACGGCAGAGAGAAATGTCTTTTTATTTTAGACAATCACGTGTCACACCGATCGATAAAGGCTTTAGAGTTTGCATCAAAAAACCATGTGGTCATTCTGTCAGTCCCGCCCCACTCGACCCACAAATTCCAACTACTGGACGTTGCTGTTTACGGCCCGTTTGGGAAATATTTTGAGAGGGCACTCGACAAATGGCAAAAAGCTCATCCACCCCAAAGGGTAACCTCTTTTGATATAGGCCCAATATTTGCAGAAGCCTATTTAAATAGCGCTACACCTAGTAATGCCATAAGTGGATTTATGAAAACGGGAATCACAAATTGTGACATTTCTATTTTTACAGACCTCGACTTCGCGGCCTCTACTGTTAGTGAGACAAATCAAGTGGAATCAACGGAAACACCTAAAAGTGTTGATTCTACCGATGTCAACTATGTAGAAGCCACTAGAAGTACAGCCTCTGAAACGTTCGATATTGCTGGACCATCCAGAGTACACAAAGAAAAATTAGTTCAGGTTTCAGATGGCTTAAAAGGTATTCTAAGGCCCTAAACACAAATTAGATGACATAAAACAAAACTATGATATAGAGAAAGATCCCAACCAAACAAACATCAATCAAGACATTATTCCACCTGAAAAACGGATCACCGTAATTTCCGATATTTTGATTCTACCAAAAGCTGACTATAAGCCAGACACCCGAAAAAGAAAATCACAGAAGTCGGAAATTTTGACTTCTACACCTGTCAAAGAAATTTCTCAAAAAGAAAATACAAAAAAGCAGACAGGTACAAAAAAATTAAAAACAGATAATGGGCCAAGAACGAAAAATAAACAAACCATAAAAATTGATGAAAAACCAACCAACACAAAAACGGAAAACGAAATAAGACCCAATCAATCGCCTAAAGAAGAATGTCCAGGAGATGACGTAAAATGTTTATAATGTGACGGACTATTCTCCAACTCACGTCCTCGAGAAATGTGGATTTAATGTAATATTTGCAGCGATTGGGCTCTTATTATAAAACTGGGCTGTATTTTTGCGATCCATGCTAACACACACTACACCTAATTTCCTAATTATTATATTTTACACCACAGAGTCATCTGAAAAAATCAAAGACACGAAACAATAAAATGCCCTTTTCCCTTCGCAATCACATATCCAGTCACATAAATCGTACATATTTTTACTAAAATAACAATTTACTTTTTTGTTTTTACTTGTCTGCCGAATTTTAAGTTCCAGCAAAGGTCGACATCTTCCTTCAATTCGAGACATTTCTCAAAGTTCAGCTCACTGCAGCTTTTGAAATCTTAAGATTCTAAACCACTGTGGCTACGATTATTTAAAACATTAATTTTTTCAATTAATTCCAACCACAAAATCAACAAGTCTTGAAAATAAAATAAATTCTATAAAAATACGCAATCGTAACCACAACGTATCACACGATTTACATTAAACGCATCAACTGACAAAAATGTTTAACTTTTCTCGGCGCGTTGTTGACCTAAAATTTGCCAATGTAAGCCGTATATTACCAATACGACCCTATACGAATTCAATTGAGAACGCTCGGGAAAAACTCGCCTCCGTTTATAACCACGAGGACCAGCCTCGTGGTCCAACGAAACGAAACATTCGGAGATCGCTGTGCGCGGCATCGATAGTGCGACTGCCGAGCAATCAACATGAACATTCAACGAGTTTACACGCCTAGAATAATAGAAGGAATTTCCAAATTTAAAAGAAATTACAAAAATATAAATTATTTATTATTTTCTGTATGGAAATATTTATTAGGGGGTCATTGACCATATGACCTAATGGAGGAGCCGCCACTGGGCAAAACCGATCTTTCGCAAGTTATGCATTTTTTATTTTTTCTGGCCCCAGTTGCGACTATTTTGCTTTTAAAACTCGTGTGTGAGATGTTAATTTATTCGCATAAAAAAAACCGCTCAGGTTCAAGTAAATGTAAGAATTTTATAACAGATCAATGTAAGGTAATCGGCGCTGCCCGAGTCTCCCCTACATATGATGACGTCACACACGAGTGTCACGGGTCTTTGTTATTTCGGGGTTATTGCTATAGTTCAAAAAATTCAATATTTCTCATGTATCATTAATAATGTCAACTGCTTGAAAATTCAAATATTAACACGTTGATGGACAATGACGCCGATCGGCGTCTTCGCTGGCGTGGCAAATGTGACAGGACGCTGTTCGGCGTCCGAAATAATATCGCGTATAAACGGAGGAACGTCTATCGGCGTCCCAATTCCCATATAAAATGCTAAGGGGACATGGTTTCTGCCACATTTGAGACCGATTACATTATGATACTGCCGCTTTTAATGCTTCATAATTTTGTGACACGTGGTATCATCCCCCACTCAGAAAGAAATTGACAAATTCTGCAGTACGCCGTTAGACGTCCTGCGATCCATGTAAAATCAATTAGTCGCATTTTGACTGTCGATTGTTTGCTTACAGTGCCGATGAGTGTTAAAGTTTTGGCGGGAAATTTGTGGAGCATTACATTTGTGCAATGTAAGTACTTTTTCAATATTTTATACTGTTTTACTTTAAATTCACTTTAAACCTAAAGAAAAAATGCCGTATGGTGCTCAAATGCATACCTAGGAAGGAAGAAAAATATGTAGCATGACAAATTTTAGTTTCTAGTTGGCAATCAATTGAGTTTATGCTTTGAATTTGTGTAAAATAGATAGAGATAGAATAGATTTTGAAGTATGATACACGGGAGCTGGTCAATAGCGTAGAGTGGGGGGGGGGGGATTTAAAAAATTAAATTTGAATCGCAACCCGGTTGTCGATTCAAATAAATGTTTTTATATATTGACAGGACAATAGGCTAACAACGCAGTATTATGAATGGCTCACCGAGCTTGACAGGGACGTATTTAGGAGGACGGATTAGACTCTTTTAGAACATAAGTTTGATCTACATGTAATTGATGTGACAATTTGAATAATTATGTAAGTCGGATAGTGTTACAGTATGAATGGGAATGGCCTTAGTGAACTGATCAGTGGCGTATTCAGGGGCGGCACAAATTTTAAAAGTTACATTTGAGTCACTTTGCAGTTTTCAGTTTAACGGATATTTTGCAAACATCGTCAATAAATGCTGTATTATGGCGTTACTAAGCTCATTAGGGACATATTTAGAGGGACGTAGTAAATTGGGTGTATATTTTGCGTACTTAAGGCTACGTTTATTACAGATGAGTGGCCCCAATGACCCTTATGAAAAAGAACAAAGAAGACTAATGCAACTCTATGACGATTTGTCTGATGATGAAGAAGAACAAGATCCATATCACGACAGCGATGATGGGTCAGATCCAGATTTTGTTCCCAGCGAAACTTCAGACATCGATGAACCCGCAGTTGGTTTAAGGAGATTTCCGAGTGAAGAATTTCTCATAAATCTTTCATCATCAGATCTGGAAAATGACTATCAAAGCCCCCAGGTATCTGACGCTGAACCGGAGGACCTTGACCTACAGCCTAATGGTGATGGGGACCGCACTATACCAGAAGAACCTGATTTATGGGAAGAAACAACAAAACCAATTCCCATTTTCGATTTTGATGAACACAGTGTTGGAGTGAAAATAAATATTGACGAAAACTCCTCGCCCCTGGATGTTTTCCAGTCATTGTTTACGCCGCAAATATGGGAGTATTTAGTGCAGTGCTCAAACAATTATGCTGTTTTCCTAACCAATACAAATCGGCCAAAGACAAGGAACTGTAGAACAGCAACTATACGACCAATAACAGTCGACGAGCTAAAGGCCTTTTTTGGTCTTTGTCTGCTTCAAGGTCAAGTTTCAACCTGCAACGTTCGCCGATTTTTTTTCTTCAAAAGATGTTCTTTATTATCATCCTGTATTTCCTTTTGTGATGTCGGCAAGGAGATTCGAGCAAATACTACGGATTTTGTGTTGTTCGGCGCCAAATTTAAAAGGAAAGAAGAAAGTAGAAACACTGATTGATATGTTTAGATTTAAGTTCCAAGCTGCTTACGTACCTACTAAAGAACTGTCCTTGGATGAATCTTTACTACATTTTCGAGGACGTCTTGGATTTAGAGTTTATATAAAGAACAAAAAAGACAGATACGGAATAAAGTTTTATCAGTTAGCGGCATCTGATGGGTATGTGTTGAATTTGGAAATATACAGTGGACAAGATGCTAAACATAATGATGGTAATCAAGGTGGTGGCAACTCTACAACAGAAAACTTAGTTCTTCGCCTAATGGAACCTTACCTAGACAAGGGCTACGAGTTATTTATGGACAATTATTATAACAGCGTTACTTTGTCTGAAAAATTATTGGAACGAAAGACGCATTCCAATGGTACTCTTAGGTCTAACCGTCGGGGAAATCCCAAAGACTTAGTAAAAAAAAAATTGAAGCGCGGTCAACATTTTTGGACACGCAAGGAGAACGTTTATGTATCCAAGTGGAAAGACAAACGTGATGTTTTGATGCTTACAACGAGAAATCATCCCGGGATTATTACAGTAAGAAACAAATATGGCCAAGAAAAACTTAAGCCCAGAGAAGTTGCTTCTTACAACGACCATATGTCAGGTGTTGATCGAGGGGATCAGATGACGGCAACTTATAACACAACAAGGAAAACCATCAGATGGTATAAAAAGATTATCTTATACCTCCTAGATTTAACTACATGGAACTCGTTTTATTTATACAAAAAGTATTGCAAAGGGGGCTCACAAAAATGCCGATTTTTGGAATTTAGAGACGACCTCATTAAATCTTTAATAAAATTACCTCAAGATGCAGATGTCCTTCGCAAAAAGATACATCATAGTCGCTATCGTCAGCCTGAACAAAATGAAAATCAAAATGTTGCCGAGACCCAAGAAGGACATTGGCCCGAAAAAGTTCCGGGCACTCCTGGAGAAAAATCGACAAAAAAATCTGTTTTTCTAAAGTGCAGGATGTGTTCAAAAAAGAAAATCAGAAGAGAAACAAGCTTCAGGTGTAAAGGTTGTCCTGAGAAACCTCCTCTATGCGCATTATGCTTTGAGGAATGGCATACCCAGAAACAATAGAATTTTTGTGTTCTTTTTTCAAATTTTTTGTGTTTGTTTTTGTGTTCCTCTTAGTTGAGAATAAAACCGTTTTTGGTTGATAATAATTGTTGTTTTATTCAGTGTCGTAGCCAGAATGGAAGAAGGAGTTCCTTTTTTCGATATATCGATATATATATATATATATATATATATATATATATATATATATATTTTATATTTCTCAATAAATTTAATAAAAAATAAAATAAAGAGTCCTAAAAACATCTACCTTAACTTTTTGGGATTTTTAGGGAGCCGCTGTTTCCCCTCTGGCTACGCCCTTGAATTATATAACATTTTTAACTAGATGTCTATCGGCGTCACAGCAATTTTTCTCTTTCAAATGTGGCAGGACGTCTATCGGCGTCAATTTTCAAACTTCTCTAAAACAAAAATTCTAACTTATTTTCAAATTCTGAGATGTTTGCTATACTTTTGAAAGCAATCTGGTTCCTAATTCCTTAAAAAGTACTAATGTCATTTTTGACACCGACCACATTTTCCTATTGTCCGTCAACGTGTTAACTTAAATAGTCCCACTGTTTAATAGCATCATTTTTTAAACTCCGAATCAAACAGAACATTGTATAGTAGCAAACAACGCAATTTAAACAACGAAAGAAAAAAAAATTAATATAAAAAATATTATCTGGCCTATATAAATCTTTCCAGAAACAAGGCTTCAAAGACTGCAGAAACTCTGGAACAACTAAAAATCACAGGAACAAGATATCTTGAACTAACAGCATTCCAACAGAACTTGATTACATAAAGAAGTCTGAAGTCATTACTTATGGTACAGTAAGATATGCCAAAACGACTCGCACCTATAAGCAAGCCAACTTACTATAAATATCACAATTAAAAATGAAATGCGAACTCATACAAAACATTGCTTTTCATTTCCATAAGGTTTGTAATAGCGACCGATTTCTGCTTACCTAGTTCGTCTTATGAGGCAGCCATAGACTAGCGAACCCTGTGTAGAGCTAAAAAGAGCGAAATCGCGATCGTCGTTTGATAGGACGTGTTCCAGACAGGGATCATTATCTCCTTGTTATGACGTTGATGTAACGTGTATCAAAAATACATTAACATAAACTATAATAAATTATTGTTTTTAATGCCATATTAGATTGTTTATTGTTATTTTGCCACGTTTATGGCCTCATATCAGTACAAAATACAAAGAATATTTAAATTAATTGAGGGTCTTATAAAAATAAACTTTTCGTAAACCAGTGGTTCCTTTCATTTTCTAGTATTGAAAAACGAGGCCAAATAAACGACGACCTATTAAAAACAGAGAAGTTGTCTTTCTTTTCCTTTATCCAGTACCACTTCCTTACTTAATTACAAAACAGTTAGCTTATCTACAAAATACTAAGTAAACGAAAACACTTGTTTAAAATGTCCACTTAATTTATTTTAAATAGAATATACAGTACATGGCAATTATCTCGCCAAACACTGTTGCTTCGTCAGATGTTAGATCTTGAATAAAAGTGTAACACAAATTGTAGGTATTAAATACCTGAATCCGTTTTGCGGATATTATACAGGTAAAATATTCTGGATTTTCTGTTATAGCATAATAAAGATTTAACAATTGGGAACTATTCAGGTCCAATTGATTGTTGAATAATATGTTGTTATTTTTATTTCTATACTTTCTACTTGTTAATCCTAAAAGCAATAGTTGTATCTTTATTTAAAAAAAAACTTAGCAATATTTGATATTTTTCCTGTATAAGTGAAAGTATGAAAGTGAGTATTTTCTTTGAACTTATTAGTAGGATAAACTAACTGTAATGATTTGTTATATTGTTTTTTACTATTTTGTCTATGAGATTTTCATGATAACCGTTAGTAACCGCTATTTGTTTTATAATATTTAATTATTTAGTATTTCATTGCTTAGAGGTATGTTAATAAATCTAAGAACAAAACTATTATATGCTAATATTTTATGTTTAAAAGAATTATTAAAAGTATTGTGTATTGTAATTTCTGTATGAGATGGCTTATAGAAAATTTTAAATTCGTGTTTATTATTCTTCATTGTTATTGTTAATTTAATAAAGAAATTAATTTATTATTTCTTTATTATTTTCTAATTCAACAGTCGATTTTATATGTTTATGTTGGTTATTTATATAATCTAAAAATGTGTAATTGTCTGTCAGTACTATTAAAACATGTTAATATATTATCAACATACCTATATCAATAAATGATATTTTTACTAAGGGAATATAAATAGTTATTAAGATCACATTTTGAACAACATTCAAATGTTTAAGAGCATTATTATATAAACCCCCCCTAGACCGCTATTCCATATCTTTTTAAAGATTCAACCAGGGCTTTATATACCCCAAGCCAAAGTCTTGTCCCCATTGTTTCCCTCAGGGTATACAATTTATGGATTAATTTCCTAATATTGTTAGTTAATTTAAATATGTGCTGGTTCCACTTTAGATGTCTGTCAATGATAACTCCCAGATATTTGGTATGTTCGAATTCTTTTACCTCATCTTCCCAGCCGACAATTATTACGCTGTTACAGACTGGGCGGTTTACCACAGTTAAGGAATAAGCATTGTAGTTAGTTTTGTTACGGTTTAGGGTTAACATAAATGATTCCTTACTCATAAACATAGTCTCGTTCAGATCTTCGAAATAATTATAAAACAAGTCGACAAGGCCTCTAAGATATCCTGTATATAAATTGGACTCACATTATTTTATATGCAGTATCTTCTAAATATTTTAAGAAGCAAAATAAATTATGAAGGGTTTTCTAATGACAACTAGTGTACAGGAAATTGATGTGTAAGAAGAAATGGATCTATTAGAGAACAACATCCAAGGAAGTGTTAATTGTGATGTCATAAACACAAAAATTGGCATTAAAGAAAATTGCCTAAATATAGTACATTTTAACATATGTAGTATTCAAAAGAATTTTAATCAATTTATGGTATTTTTTGAAGCTTTTAAATGACATAATTGTGACATTTTTGTGTTAGGTGAATGCTGGAACATAAGCAATGATGATCAGTATAATATTGAGGATTATGATATGTACTACAACCATTCTAAACTAAATAAGAATGACGGAGTTCTTATTTTTATAAAATCAGAATTTAATGTTACTATTACTCATAATAAGCTTAAAAAATAAGATATACCACTCACTAGGGTATTATTTAGATGTAAATAATGTAAAGTACGGCACATGTGGGTACAGGTCATCATCAACTAATTTTAAATATTTTCTAGATCTTGAAAATGTTTGTAAGATTTTGTATAATTTATTTATGGGTGGTATAAATACGTAAATTTGTATGTTTCAACACTCAATTTTTATTGATTTAAATCTACTAGAAATGGACCTACACGTGTGACTCCAAACACTAGCTCATCTTTGTTAGAAATAAATTAAAATCTAATAGTCAAAGTTACAACACATTTATACTAAATTCAGACTTAACTGATTATTTTCCGAAAATGATACCTTTTTCTCGTAAGCATAATGAAGATTCTGATAAAATAATTACAGACTATTGAAAAAAATAAATAAAATTTCTTTTAAAAATCTAATTAATAAACAATCTTGAATAAATGTATTAACCTGAAATGATACGGAAGTAGCAACAAATAATTTCTCTAATATACGAACAAGCATAATTAACAAATCTAAATAAAATAAAATCATAACATATAAAGAGTATAAAAAGATAAAACCGTGGATAACTCAAGCAATAATAACATCAATAAAAACCCGTGATAAAATGAAAAAAAAAACCTTTAAAAAACTACAGTACACATGACGAATGAATTTACAAAGACTATAGGAAGACAAAATAATAAATAAATGTAATTATTTTTAAATTTTTATTTAATTTTAAAAACCAGATCACCAATAACCAACATAGCTTAAAAAAAATGTATAAAACAATATTGACAACAAAAAGACCTGGAAATAGCAATAACATTCAATATAATTCTTTATCCTCAACGTTTTTAAAGCCAGTAACTAATAATGAAATTTTAAAAGATAAAATTTTTAAAAAAACAATACTGCGCCAGGACCGGACAGCATTGACTCAAGACTTATCAAAACATTCTACATTTTTCTTCTGGAACCTCTAAAGCATATTTTAAATTCAATTTTTAAAACTGGTATACTGCCGACATATTTCAAGACTTCTATTGTAAAACCAATTCACAAGGCTGGAGATAAAACAAAAATCAATAACTATCGTCCAATCAGCGTCATAAATAATTTTTCCAAGATCTTTGAGAAATGTTTAAGAGATAAGCTGTCAGATTTTTATTTCAAAAAAAATTATTTCTGAAAATCAATTTGGTTTCTGTAATGGCCTCAGTACTAACTACCGATGCTATTATCTGAACTAACAAAATGTGTTACTAATAATCTGGATTCTAAGAAGAAATGCTTATCTGTCTTAGAAATCTATGGAGTGCGTGGTACTGTGTTAAATGTCTTTGAAAGCTATTTGGCTGATAGGAAACAGGTTGTTAAAATCGACCAGCTATGTAGTGATACTCTGGAGGTATAAATTGGAATACCACAAGGCACTGTACTGGGGTCCCTGCTTTTTATTTCGTATATTCATTCTTTAACGAGCCTCAACATAGTGGGTGGTAAAATAATATCATATGCTGACGATACAGTGGTGATTTTTACAAGGAAAACTTGGAATAAGGTCTTAAACTTTGCTAAAATAGGAATTTCCAAAGTTAAACATTGGCTAGACTCATTTATGTTAACCCTAAACCTTAACAAAACTAATTACATTGCTTATTCCGTAACTATGGTAAACCACCCAGTCTTTTAAGTAAAAGAAGTCGAAGCCCTGGTTGAATCTTTAATAAGATATGGAATAGCGGTCTGGGGGGTTTATATAATAATGCTTTTAAACATTTGAATGTTGTTCAAAATTTTATCTTAAAATAACTATTTATAAAAAAAATAGAATGCATCCTACTCAGTTATTATATTCTAGTGATGTGCTCAATGTTCGGTCTTTACACATTCTTAATATGTGTATATTTGTCCAAAGAACTAAACATTTAAAGAAAAAAGGAATAAGTCAAAAAAAATCTTGTAAAACCTCAAAGTAACACAAGCCTGAATTTAAGACATTTAAACTATTTGGCGCCAAAATATATAACATGTTACCTCCTGAAATAAGAATACTATGTAAATTTAAAAAAAATATCTGTGCATGTAAGACTTATATAACAAACAATAAACAGTTATTTCTTAGATTCTTTAACTGAATGTAATAATAGAGATTTTTACAATATCGATGTGATGAAAGTCTTAAACCTTTTTAATCAAATATAATACCTGTTTATACTCGTGTTTATACAATATAGAAGTATTTGAATTTAGAGCATATATTTTGTAATATTCCATGTTCTCATTAAGAGTTGTGTGATGAGCTAGCCTTAGCTATAAGTATAATTACTTTTTCTTATTGCACACATACAGTTGTTTAGTCAACTAGGTGTGCACACAAAAGGGTTTTTATTTATTATATATTAGGTAAGAACTGAAACACATGTATACACTTTATTTTGTATAAAAAAATCACGTAAGATATTGTATTGTATTTCTATAAAAAGTTCTTCAACTAATAGTATAACATCAGATGACGGTAAACTCGGGAATAAATTTTGAACATCAAAGGATATCAGTTTACTTTGAATAGTTAAATTATTGATTTTACTTATTAATTGAAAGCCGTTTTTTATACTGAATTTAGGTTTAAAATTACAATGTTTTATTAAAATGTTTATTCACGTATTAGAAAGAACTACTGCTGGTGCTGAAATATAGGATGGGATAATACAACTGGTCTAAATGGCATATCATTTTATTTAAGATCTGATCTGATCATATTTTATGTAAGATCTAACATCTGATGAAGTGTTGGTGAAACAATTGTCAAGTTTTAAACAAGTGTTTTCGTTTACTTAGTTAAAATGGATTTCCATCAAGTAACGACTAGTTCAGTCCAATATAAAATAGCTCTGCTAAAACAAAACTTAGCTCAAATTTGTAAATAATTTTATTTAAATAAAACCTGCAATAGTATATCTGCATAAAATATTTGAAGCACATGAAATGAAAAACTATATTCTATTTAGTTCTATATTCATATTTTTAAAACTGAATTTATATTCAGTTTTTCTGTCAAAGAATAAAGGGTATATGGAGCTTGAAATCAATATATCATTATTCAAGAAAACGCATCATCCTTCTGTAGACTAATGAAAAAGAACGAGAAAAAGGATCCAAGGAATTTTCACCACCTACAATTCTACGTGTGATCTTGCGTTTCTTCAGATTTTTCTGGCTCAATTGCTTTTATACAGGCATCAGCAAATTCGACAAAAATAGGTTCCAACATAGCTTTCTGCACAATTTGTTCCGCATTTTCAGCATTGTCGATAGTCACCAAAAGATCTCTAAGATGAGGATTGGTGAGAAGATTCTTCACTTCATCACTACTTTCTGAAAAAAAAAAAACAAAAATTTTCGATAAATCTTTGCTCAACTCCAAAATAAATACGCTTAATGAAAGGTATTTTATTAATGAGATATTAAAAACACATTATAAGTTAAGAAATCATGGTTCTTGTGTTTAGACCCTGACAAATAGAATCACTGTCTGACATTTCGCCTTTAATTTTATGAGGCATCTTCAGAACTTGTTAATTTCCTGACCGAAACACTGAATCCTTCAGTCTCGTAAAATAGAGATCCCTAAAGATGTCTCGTGCAATCGAAAGCGAAACGTCGGAGAGTAATTTCATTTTTAAACATCATTCTAATCACAAGAACCATGATTTTGATTAATGGTCCAAAGCCGTGAAAGCTTCTGTTTTATATAATAATATATTATTTAACATAATATTCTGCCTCACTGGCTCTTTGAGTAGTTTATTAATTAACCTGCATAAACTGATATCTACGACTTAAGACATTCATGAATAAAATTGAATATAGTACTGTTTGTACTTCATAGACAGAAAGCATTTTTTCATGAATATATATATATATATATATATATATATATATATATATATATATATATATATATATATACATATATATATATATATATATATATATATATATATATATATATATATATATATATATATATATATATATATATATATATATATATATATATATATATATATATATATATATATATATATATATATATATATATATATATATATATATATATATATATATATGTGCCCAATATATAACTGACCGGTTTGTCTTCTAAATATGTTTAAAATGAAACAAAATATGTCAACTTTTTTTTATCTTAATCTTTTATTTAAGTTTAGATATTATGTGTGAAAAATGATATCTGACAAATGCCCTCCTCTAGAAGCCACACCAAAGGAATATCTTGAATCGCTTCCCATAGTTCTTCAGCTGCTCTACAGTGTTTAGTTGACATAAACTTTAGTTGTCAGAAAACCCTATAAAAATAGTCAGGAAAAGTTAAATCCGGCGACCTTGGGGGTCAGATCACATCGATAAATCGAGAGATTAAACGCCCTGGAAACATTGTTCGCAAAATATTCATTGTTGCCTCAGCTGTGTGACAAGCTGCCCCGTCTTGCTGAAACCACATGTTTTACAGGCTTAGTTGTTGGATCTGACGAGCAAGAAAGTTTATTATCATATCATGGTAGCGCTAGCCAGTGACAGTAACAGAATTACCTGCAACGTCTTCAAAGAAATAGGGTCCGATGACACCTCTACACCAAACACCGCACCAAATTGTGACTCGACGAGGTCGCTGATGGATAACAGTTTTGTTATCCATCCATTGAGTGTTTTCTAATGCCCAAATTCGATAGTTTTGCTTGTTTACAAAACCGTTCATATGGAATTGGGCCTCATCCCTCATTATGATTTTGTGGGAAAAATTGTTATTTTGGACATTAAGCTGCAATATTGTATCACTGTATTGACGGCGTGATCTCTAGGCCGAAGTTCTTAGGTTAACTGGCCATTTTAATATTTTATAAGGCCGCCATTTTAATATTTTATAAGGCTGCCATTTTGTATTGCTATTATATTCATACATTTTGTTTTGCTGTTATATTCATACCAAAGTGTTACCAGTTCAATCCTATGTAACACTTGATTTTTGTGCAAAATCTGAGGATACTGGAGTTTTTTTAGTAATAATTTTTTTAACGTTTCATTAGACCGCCATCTTGTATTTTTACCGAAATATTACCAAGTCATTTCCATATGACCGTTAATTTTTGACTAAAATTTTAGATCACTCTGATGAATAGTTTCTAAGTTAAGCTATGTCCCGAACTGACAGACAAACAGACAAAGCGACAAACGGACCGACGGAATTGATAAAACATATTTTTTTGGCATCTAAGGATGCTAAAACTTGAGAGGGTGATTTTTTCACAATTACAAATATTTTATTTGGCCGCTATTTTGGTAAAAATCGAATACGGCAGAACAAAAGGGCGGCGTAGTGGAATGTTAAAAAAAAATATTACTAAAAACTACTTATCCAATATAATTCCAATTTTGCTTAAAAACCAAAGTATTACGTAGGAATGAATTGGTAAAATGTTGTTACGAATCCGAAACGGCTTTATAAAATATTTAAAAAATCAGCCTGAAAAACTACTTTATTAGATTGATTTCAAATCTTGTACAAGAACTGAGTTTGATATGTTTGTACTTAATCATGAAAAAACCTTCCAGTTCCGTTGGCCTGGCTGTCTGTCAGTTTACGGCATATCTAAAAACTTACCCGATTGACTTCAAATTAATAGTCATAGGCGCATGACCTGGTAATATTTTGGTAAAAATCCAGTATGACGGAACAAAATGGCGGCCTAGTAAGGTGAAAAAAAAATATTACCTGCTAAAAAACGAATTATCGAATCTAACTTAAATTTTACAGAAAAATCAAGTGTTACATAGGAATAAACTGGTAACATTTTGGTATTTACACAAAATGGCAAAACAAAATGACGGCCCAATAAAATATTTAAAAAATCAGCATGAAAAAACTGCTTATAATACTAATAATAATAATAAAGAAAACATTCACATTCTCATACGCTCTGAATTCACTAAACACAGGAAGTTGCATCCCAACGCATGCAAGGAAAGATCCACCATCGAGAGAAAAGAAGGAAGGAGGGGAATTATAGATATACAATCGCTAAATAAAAAACAAATTTACGAACTCAGAAAAATCTTCCACAACAAACAAACTAACCTCCATCAGGCAATAGTGAAGGCAGACAAGAATTATACACCGCTCGACCTGTCTCAAATGAGCCACGCAGCAGTCGCACACAGTCACATCCAATCACGACTAGAAAACATGAACACCTGGTCTGAAAAAATACTCCACGGAAGACACAGGTACCACATAAAGTAAGACCATATACATAAAAAGCTTTCATATACGTGGTTACAAGAGCAGCTGTTCCCCAAAACAGAAGGCTTCCTGTTTGCCATCCAGGACAAAGTCATAGCAACCAGAAACTACCGAAAGCACATCATCAAGGACACAAACACTGAAGACGAGAGGTGTAGGAGATGTCACCAGCAGAGAGAAACGATCGATGACATAAAGAGTGGATGTAGAATAATAGCAGGAACTGAATACACCGCGAGACACAACTCAGCAGCGAAGGTCGTTCATCAAGCATTAGCTACAACATACAAACTAACGGAGAACACAGACCCTTACTACCATTATACACCAACATCCATACTTGAAAACGAAGACTACAAACTCTACTGGGACATTGACATCCACACAGATAAAACAATCCCCGCAAACAGACCCGATATCACCTTTCAATCCAAAAGAGAGAAAATCACTTATTTAATTGACATGGCTGTCCCCAACGACGAGAACATCCAAGCGAAATACAGTGAGAAGATCGCCAAATACACCGACTTGGCAATGGAAGTAAAAAGGCTGTGGAAACAGGAAAGAATCATCATTGTTCGTCTCGTCATATCATTAACAGGTCTCACCACAACAACTTTTACACCGCATTTGACTTAATACAGACATTCACAGGAATACTGTGAGACAAGTCATAATAATAATAATAATAATAATAATAATAATAATAATAATCGTGTAATATTCACCAAGAGAAAAATTTTACATTATTTATAAAAAAAATTGAAATAAAGTGAATAAAAGTAAGCATTTCAGAGTTCTGCACAAAGGGCAGATTCTGTTCTTACAATGCGGCCACATATCTAAATTAGAAAATTTTATAGGCGCAAAGTAGACATACAATTATTTGAAACTGCCAAAAATATTCTTAGCGTCGTCAGACGCGATACTTGTCACAACGAATATAGTGACATAACATATTTAAAGAATGTTAGGTATGACGTCATCAAAAATATAATTCGCACTACATTTTAATAAATAATATTACGGTTATATTATATATAACCTTAAGAATAAAAATAAACTTAGGACAAAAAGAAATAAAAGGAGTACAGAAAAAAAGAAGAGTATAAAAAGATAATGTGCATATAGAGACAAAGAAAGAAGAAAAGACCATACAGAGAAAAAGAAAAAAAGGAAAGAAGGTTGTTGAATGCTGCTCACTATGTTCACATATGAACTCTTATTTTTTTTATGCCTCATTTATTGTCTAGAGTAAAAATTTCATTAATTTATGTTTAAAGGATTGCACTGAGATTCAAGTGATAATTCACATGTCATGTTATGTCATAAGAAAAGCAACTTTAAAAATGCATGTTTATGTCTAGGGATAGTTACTGTATTTTTACGCAGATTCAAATGGTGGACATCTGTTCGAAATTTTATTTTATTGTATAAATCTATTAGTACAAGGTTTTTCAAAAGTTTGTAATACATACAAGTTGCATGTAATTTCCTTCTATTACTCATATTAAGCCACGAAAGTGTTTTAAGTTTGTAAGATACACGGTCTGCGCAAGTAACAGCTATCCCAGACATGGACCGTAAACATTATCGCAGGGATTAAAGTGAGTTACATAATTCTTTTTTAATGTTTTGATCTAAATAGTGTGTATGTATATATAAAGATTTTAATACGCAATATGCTTTTTTAAGGGTAGAAGATATGTGATTTTTAAAATGAAGTTACCTAACACGGTATGTTATACTTTTTTTAGAAGTGCACTCTTTAATGTCCTTCTAAAAATCTTAAGTGAGAAGGCGTTCTTAATGTGAATTGACAAATGGTTAAATAGTTTCCTGCCCTCATAGATACCTTTTTGTAAATTCCTTAGTGGGTAAAGGCAGGGGTAGATGAGGAGCCTGTCTAGTATTGTGTCTAGAAGGCGAAGTTGCAATGTTATGGTTATATTTAAATATAAGGGTAGAACTTTCGAGGATGAAAAGAGAGGTGAGTGTGAGAATTCTCAGTGATAGAAAAAGAGGTCTGCAGGACACCCTTTGGGTGACCTTAGCGATAAACGAACAGCCTTCTTCTGTAATAAAAAAACGATGTTTAAAAAAATTCTGGCTACTGGCACCCCAAAATTGAATGATGCTGTACCTAAGATGGGATTCGAATAATGCGAAGTAGACTGATTGCGTCAACGCCGGTCCGAGTTCGCTCCTAGCAATCTTAATTGCAAAGCAAGCAGGCGAATGTTTCCCCTCAGCTTCAAAATGTGCTCATCAAAACGGAGATCACCATCTACGAAAACTCCTAAAAATTTTGAAAAATGTTCCTCTTTAAGAGAATTGCCATCCAGATTTAAGCCCTGCATGTTACACAGAAATCCCACCACGCTTGTCTTTGCAACATTAGAGGACAGTCTGTTTCAGTCACACCATAGTTTGATTCTGTTAATATCAGGTGCAACAATATTTCTCAGCTGCATACAGTCTTTGTGAAGCCATACAAACGACGTAACGTCCGTAAAGTGTAAAATCGCCAGAGATCTGAACACACACGTTTTTATACAACAAAAAAAGGACGGGTCCAAGCACCCCTGAGGAACGCCACATTCGATGAGGGAGGCTGATGATTGCACTCCAGAAACAACAACCGACTGACTGCGGCCGCAAAGGTAGGAGTCAAACCAGGCAAGAGCATTAGCCCTAAATCTGTAACCTTCAAGCTTCAAGAGCAACACTCTATGATCCACGCAGTCAAAGGCTTTTGACAGATCACAGAATACTGCCGCCGCCAATTCACCCCGATTCAGACCGAGGTACACCGTTTCCAGAAAGCCAAACATCGTATCATGAGTTCCCTTGGAATTCTGAAATCCCTACTGCTTTGGAGTTATTAAGTTAGAGGATTCCAAATATGTAGTTCTATACTCTCCTTTTAACAATCTTTTCAAAGACCTTGGAAAGAGATGTCAGCAAAGAAATAGGTCGAAAATTTGGTGGCTCAGGCAGTTCACCCCCCGTATGTAGTGGAATGACCACAGCGGACTACCTTCAGAGCTTCCAACTCAATCTGGTAAGACCAGAAATACTCCGGCAGATATTAAAATACCTTCCCGATCTGATTCTAAACGCAGATTGGCCTATACCTTGATATGTCTAGCTCAAATCTCGTATTCTCAAATACAGGGATACATTTCGGGACTTTACGTTATTCAAAATTTTACCCGTCCATCCACAGCACAGGTAATTTGTCGGCAAAATTTGAGGTAAATTTAATAAGCAGTTTTAGCAATATTTTTTCAAGTCAATCGGATAAGTAGTTTTTAGCTATGCCGCACACACACAGACAGACCAATGGAATTGAACAAATGAACATTTTTTTCTAAATAGTAAGAAGAGTATTTCCAGAGATAAATCAATAAAGCTTTTGATTTTAAGAAAACTAGACATAATGGGAATAAGGAGGAAAGCTTTACAGTTAATAGAAAGCTTCTTGAAGAGAAGAAAGCAATTCGTAAACCTAGGGGATGTAAAAAGCAGTGCTAGGGCTGGTACTCTACAACCTTTACGTACAAGACCTACAAAATGTCAAACTCAAAGTATTATTCATATGCAGATGATACAGTTTTACTCTATACAGGTTTTCAACAAAACGAAATATTAAAGAAAATAAACAAAGACTTGAAGGAAAAATTTGTAAAATGGACACTAATAGTTTACATATTAACAAAAGTAGAACAATGTATATGATCTTTAAACACAAGAACAAGGCAAATGAAAACTTAGAAATAAAGTTAGACCATCATAGCTTACAGGAAGTGTCATCGGATAAGTCTGGTCTACATATTGAAAGTGATTTAAACTGAGAAACACACATTAAAGCTATAGGAAACAAAGTGATTCCAATGATTGGTGCATTAAGATGGTGTGGAAGAGAAATTAATACTAAAACTAAACAGTTAATATATCATTCTTTTGTTGAATCGCGTTTTCGTTATTTAATAACTACTTGGGCATGTGCAAATAAAACTCTGTGTAAAATACAAAGAACACAAAATAAGTGTATAAAATCTTTATTTAATTTTCACAGATTCTATCCAACAAAACAACTACACGAAGACACCTGTAAAACTATAGAACACTGCAAATTAATATATTGTATAAAATATAATCTGCAAAAAAGCAAAATAAAATTTAAATATAACTTTGAACTACATGATTACTATACCAGAAGTGAGAGTAATATACATATTGACAATTTTAAATCCAACTTAACAAAAAATAGAATTATAAATATAAATGTAAATTTATTTAATCGACTACCACAAAACATTGCGATTATACTAGGTTATAATATATACAAAAACTATCTCTCAAAATATGTCCACGAGAACTACATATAAAAAAATGTTGTACAGTAAGTGTTACTTTATTTTTCCTAAACACTGCCAAAGACTGAAAGATGCTATTTTGTGTTCCTAGTCAATTTATATGTACTTTTTGGAAAATAAATACATAAATAATAATAAAAAATTTTAATCCTCTCTTTAATATTTTTTGTTTATTAGGCTTTACTTTTATAGAAAACAGATCTTATAAAAAAGGGGACCCTAAAACAATAGACCACTGGTAAGATTACTAATTGGTCTATACCAAAGAGTTAAATTATGTGGATAATTTTCTCCTCAGGCACTCACAAATGAACATTTTCATAAACATTTTTGATAAGAGCTGAACATTGTTCAAGCAAGTATTTTATTATGATGGATTATCAAACTATACTGAACACAAATATATCTGGGATCATCTTCTATACTGTGCCAGCTAAGAGCTATTACACCTGTTGGGTCGTCGGATAACTTTCTGGCTTGGGTAGTGTGGTTTGAACATCTGTATTGGGGACTGAACACAAATGAGAGCTACTGATATTTATAGTAACATACAAATGGTTGATGTGACATATTTAATAACATCATATTTATTGGAAAATCTATTATAATATTTTTTTATTGCATAAATGCAAAAAAAAAAACAATTTTTCTTTTGTATAAAATGTTCAAATGCACTCAACCTAAATTTTTTATTTTATATTCTCATACTTCATACTCATAATATAACCTTTTCAACTTTGCCTACTGTTTGAACAATATATTTTAGTTAGCTCTGGTAATGATTGTTACAATAAAGAAAAATCCGATAACGTGTGTTATTGTTTGCTCTGTAAATGTGTCCTTTTTGGTGGTTTCAACTTTGAATAAATATATGGTTCCGGTATTGATTTGTACCTTGGAAAAAATTGTATGTATCCTGATATTTGTTTATTTGTTTTTTAAATTACTTTAAATTAAATAACTTTTTGAATTGTGACCATGACATTGTAGCCCTGACTGAAACGTGGTTAAATGAGTCTGTCAACTCTGAGTTTTGTCCTATAAATTGGAGTGTTTTTAGAAAGGACAGAAATTCAACTTTGAGGGCAGAATCGCAGGGCGGTGGTGTACTTCTTGCTATAAAAGAAAGGTATGCAGCTGCAGAAGTTAACATTTTCGACATTGATTACGAGGCCATATGTGTAAAAGTATCCATGGGTGTCCATAAGTGTATATATGTGGTGATTGTGTATTTTGTGCCTAATTCTACTGATGATTTATATGCTCGTTTTTTTGATACCTTGGAATCATTTATGTTTAATAAGACATGTTTGATACTGGGTGACTTTAATATTCCAGGTTACGTTGATGAGCGGGCGTCCAGCGACATTCTTGTTTTGAAGTTTTTTGACTTTTAATACTATGCAGCAAATAAATGATATTAGAAATGCGTATAATGTTATTCTGGACTTTGTGATTTCTACATTTGAGAATGCCTCAGTTGTTGTTGACAGTGATCCTCTGTTGCCTCTTGATCCACACCATCCTGGATTGGTTATAGAATTGCCCAACAAATTACCCAGAAATTATTGCAAACAGGTTTCAAATAGTAAATATAACTTTGAAAAAGCTGATTATTTAAAAATATACAATCTGTTTAGGAATCAAAATTGGGATGGCTTAAAAACTTTTAATGATGTTAATTTAGCTGTGAATTATTTTTACAAAATATTATTTGATATATTTGGAAAGTGTGTTCCACTGGCGACACAAATAGATAGAAAATATCCTGTTTGGTTCAATAGTCAAATTATTAAGCAAATTAAACTTAAAGAAAAATATCTAAAAAAACTTAAAAAGTCTAAATCAAATTTCTGGAGAACCAAATATTATTCTTCTAGGAGACTTATCAAAACCATGATTAAATCAGCTCATGGTGAATACATAAACAAAGTTCAGATTAGTTTAAAAGAAAATCCTAAATTTTTTTGGTCTTATGTAAAATCCCAAAAAGAAAGTCCACAGATTATGGACGAGATGATCTATAATGATGAACATGTTAGAGGCACAAAGGATATATCTGATGGATTTGCTCAATTCTTTAGATCAGTTTTTGTGGATGATATTGAACCTGCATGTGAGATGTCTGGAATTATGTTACATTTTTGTGAAAATGCCATAAATAGCCGGGAAATTTTGTATGCCTGTAAAAAAAATGAAGGGTAATAGGTCAATTGGGGTGGATGGAGTACCAGGGTATATAATAAAGGGTTGTGGGGAGCTCTTGTTGGAACCGTTGAGTCTGATTTTTAATCTTGTTCTAAGGACTTCGGTTTATCCTAGTAAATGGAAAGTTAGTAAGGTAATTCCAATATATAAAAGTGGGCCTAGAGATCAAATTAAAAACTACCGACCCATTAGTATAATTTGCTCGGTCTCAAAGGTATTTGAAATAATAATATTTAAAAGAATTTATCAGGAAATTGTGCATAGAATAAATTACTCGCAACATGGATTTTTACCTAGAAAGTCTACCTTTACAAATTTGTCCACTTTCACACAATATGTCCATGAGTCATTAAAACACAGAGCACAAGTTGATGTTATATATACTGATATGGAAAAGGCTTTTGATAGGGTTAGGCATTGCATTCTAATTAGGGCACTGAAAAAAATTGATGTGATGGAAAACCTTATCGAATTGATACAATCTTATTTGGTAGGATGTGAACAGTATATGGAAGTCAAGGGGTGCAAATACATTACTTATAAAAGCACTTCTGGAGTTCCTCAAGGGTCTAATCTTGGACCATTACTCTTTTTAATAGCTCTAAATGACATCACCAGTGTTATCAAAAGTTCAAGAGCACTGCTCTTTGCGGATGATTTTAAACTTTATCGAGAAATTAAGACTGACACTGACTGTGATACTTTACAAAATGACCTAAAAAATGTGATACAGTGGTGTGATGATAATAGTTTTAAACTGAATGTGGATAAATGTGCTTGCATGTCTTTTTCCCTTAATCGTGATGTATACCACAACAACTATACAATTAGTGATATTAATCTAAAGCGTGTGAATGAACAATGTGATCTAAGAGTCGTTTTTAATAAGAGCATGACATTTGAGCAACACATTCTAACAAGGATCCAGGAGTGCAACCGCACCTTGGGATTAATTACCAGAAACACAAAGAGTTTTGGGTGTGATGTGTGTTTTACTTTGTTTGATTCATTGGTTCTGCCAAGGTTGGAATATTCCTCTATTATTTGGTCCCCAATTATGAGCTTTGGATAAAACATATAGAGAGTGTACAGAGAAAGTTTTTAAAGTACATGTATCTTAAGAGGTTTAACGTATATCCTCAGAGAGGATGTGATCAGGACCACCTTTTAAGGGTTTTTGGTAGGATGTCTTTGGAGGTCCGTCGCATTAGAATTTGTCTGTTCACACTATTTAAAATATTGAGAGGCGACATTGAACACCCAGACTTACTCGGTCAGCTTCCATTTGCTATTCATCGAAATAACACTAGACATAAAAAAGTATTTTATCTTGATTTTCCGAGGACTAATATTTACAAAAAGTCGCCTATATATCAGATGTGTTATTATTTCAATGAGTATGCTAATGACATAGACGTTGATACCACAAGTTTCAGTCAGTTCAAGAAAAAGATTGATCTGAGATTAAATAGTGTAAATAATTCATAAATGTTGTGTACTATTCTGTTTTTTTTTGCTGTTTTTCTGTTATTTGGTTGTTATGTGGTAGAATCACTGCAGTTCAAGGTTTCTTGTTTGTTTTTTATTTTCTCTTTTAAACATTTTTACATAATACTATTGGGCTTAAATTTAGTAGTATAAGGACATTTTTACTCAAATAATTGCTGTAATGTTAGTTGTAAGCTAGTTTAAGTGTCTGTAATTGGCATAAGCTGTAGACACTTTATGAATAAATAAATAAATAGTAATGCCAAATAATACCAACCTTACTCCATTATGACAAAGAAGAGTAACTGATCTTGTAATAATATTAAAAACCAAAAATTTCTACCAGAAATATCTTGGATGAAAGATTAGTTCATGAATGGTTTCTAGAGAGACTTTATACCAACCATTTTTTTATTTATTACTTATTTATTTATATAATTATTTAATCCAAATTAACATAACAGTTATTTAATCCAAATTAACATAACAATGCTGGTCCCAGAATACAACATAAAATATAGTCTATTTGCTACCTTATCAGAGTCTGTTAGTATAATTCAACAGCACTTCACTATACAAAAAGCAATCAATAACATGATTAGTGAAAAAATTCCACAATAGTGGTACAAGATGTGAGACAAATGGAATCTTGAACAAACCATGTTAACAAACACAAATTAATATAATTTTTTTGGCAATCAATAAATGATGTAATTTTTTATTAGTGTTAAATATACAAAGAACTTACACACTTCAAAAATGAAATATAAAACGTCAATGTGTATTCAAATACCATTATTACAAAATTTTAGTAGCAAAACAATATCAAAATAAAAGTAAATGACAATTTTACACAACAAAAAATACAAGAATAAAAACTGTCTACTTACTATAATTAGATTAGAAGACAAATTAATAAAAAACTTAACATAAAAATAAAAGATTTACAAGAGTACATTATAGTGTAAAACACACCTCTAATCAGCAGTTTTTATGTGATTTTTAAACACTTTTAAAGATTGATTTTCTTAACTAGTTGGCAACTTGTTATGGAAATGTATGGCATGACAACTTGGACCATTCTTGCACCATTACAGCCTATTCTTGCCCTAGATATTCTGGCACTAATTTTGCTTAAACCTTGTGTTTTATTTATGAATATCCTGATGTCTGTTGTAGGAATCAATGTTCTTCTTAACATGGAGAAGATGCTTCTATGAACAAGCGCAAAATAAGCTTCTTTTAGCACATAAAAAGGAATTTATAGAAGAAAGTTGTTAGAGCTCAGACGAGGAATTAAATGGTCTATATGTGCATGCCAAGTAAGTTGTGAATTAATGTAGGTCTCCAAAAATCTTAATTTCTTCTTAATTTTTCTTTCCTCTAGCAACATTTTCATGGAAAAAAGCATATGTTCTATCTTATTAATATTAAGCTATATTCAGTTTGACATAAGCCAAATTTCAGTTCTCGACTGTGACCCCAATGATGTGCTTAACTAAAACCAGATTTGCACTGCTAGCAGTGTTGGGCATGGTGGTGACATCCGCGAAAAGAGTGAACTTAAATGGTATATCACATTGGTAAAACTTGGAATCCACAAACATCTGTTGATCTGTATTGGTCTCTTCTATAAATCTCAAGTCGGTACAGCTAATTTCTCTCTTGGCTTCTTACTTAGAGTTCACATAGCTTTTGATGAGTTCCTCGTTTACTTAATAATTATTTACTGAAAGTTATACCTTACATTACTTATTTGATTGGGAACCTAATACTTTGCTTGAGGAGCTTAAAATGACGAATACTTTACCAAACAATTACTGTTAATGTTACTGGGGACATATTAAAATAAAAAAAATAAATAATGTAAGGATGTAGCCGATGCACGCATCAGATAAGTGGCCCTTCTGAAATGTACACTACAGAATGCTAAACATTCCAAATGGTATGAGTTTGCAAATAACGTCAAAAAAGTATCAAGTCAAATAACCCCGGGATAAATAGGTAAATAAATTAAAAAAAAAGGATATACAATGATAAAACGTTTTCAGGTCGAAAAGTAAAAAATACATAAATATAACAAAATTACACAGAATCGACGTGAATAAGGACAAACAGAAAACATCACAAAACCAATCTGCTTAACTGCCCTTTTAGCTGCAAAGTGCTGAGCTTAAAAATGTCATACTCCGAGAAGTGACAATTGTAGTTGCATACTAGCCGGTCAACAAATGGGCTAAGCCCATAATTTTTACGGTGGTATCTTTCTAAAAATAGTTGACATTGTCTCTTCTCCTAATAGGAAATGAGACAGACTCCAGCAATATTTCACAGTCAATCCCTCTATTGAGCAATTTGTGTAGAAAAATAAGAAGTGCCTTCTTTCTTCGAAACTCTAGGGTTTACAGACCATAGAGAAGAGCTCTTGTATTATATGTCAGACCTTGATATGGAAAATTAAATTTATATAAGAGGTATTTTGCAAATCTATTTTGTACTTTTTCGATTCTGTCAATGTGACACTGATATGAAGGACACCATATTGCAGAACAGTATTCCAAAACGCTCCTAACAAATGAGTTATAAAGACACCCAATTGCTTTGGTATCAGTCACATGCTTTGTCGTTTTATAAAGCCCAAAACCTTTAAGTACAATGCTATCAATATGCAGATTAAAAGTTAAATTTTCATCAAAAATAACACCTAGATCAGTAAAAGAACTAACAGCTTCAAGATGTACATCATCTATGAGGTAAGTGAAGTGCATAGGATTAATACTTTTAGGGAAATGAAGCACTTTACATTTATAAATGTTAAGATGCAGATAATTAGTTTGGCACCATTTGACGAGCCTTTCAATGTCAGACTGCAGTGGATTAGAGTCAGAGGGAACCAGTGAAAAGAATTTTAAGTCTTCTGCATATAATAGACATTTAGATATTTTAAAACAAGACACTATATCGTTTATAGAGTAAAAATAAAATTGGTCCTATATGTGAACCCTGAGGAACAGCCGACGTTACAACCTTCCTGGAAGCTAAGCCAGATAAGTTAACCTGCTGATAACAATTAAACAAATATGATCTGATCCACTCCAGATAGTTTCCAGAAAAACCAATTTGCTGCAATTTCCATAATAGAAGCTGATGGCAAACACTGTCAAAAGCCTTAAATATGTCAGTGTAAATGACATCAATCTGTTGGCCAGCCCCAACCAATGTCAATAAGTTTTGATAAAGCTAAATCATATTCAAGCACTTTTGAAAACTGACTAACTTGCACAACTATCTTTTTACAATGAAAATGCTGAATAAACCTTGAAAAATAAAATTAGGATAAATTAACAAAAAAGGGACTTCTAATTAATACTATATTGCATATATTTAACACAAAAGAAATATCAGTTACAATAATTACTCAAAATATAATTTAGTAAAAATAGAAGTTTCTTAGTATACTTACTTAACAATTCCAATCTCTCAGCTGAAACTTCCTCTGATGATTTCAGAGTTTCCTTTAATTTTCCAGAGGCTTTTGGTATCTCTTCTTTTTGTAAAACTTCACAGCCATTGGATCTGTGTTTCTTGCAACATTTAGACGAGCAACTAGAAATTATTAATAGTGATGTAACTTCCCTGGTGTGGAAATTTAAAGACAAAAATATTGGAGGTTTTCTATAAGTAGATATTCAAACTTCATACAACTAATTATATCTACTTATTTTTACATTACAAATAAAAGAAATTATAAAAACAAGTTTGGTTTTTTATTTTAGCTCAACAATTTATAGTATTGGACATGTCAGTATGGGCTCACAATTTTAAGACCACAATGTGTACATGAATTTAAAAGCTATAAGTAGGTCACTTAGATGGTTCAATGATCAGGAAAATTGATTGGTCAATTACCTTAGGTTACTTTAATTGAGGGAGGATGTGTCCTGACTGCCAGAGAGACTTCTACAATAGTAGGACAAAATCATACAAATTTTGTATTGTTATTGGACCAAATTGAGAAATGAATGACCAAATTTTATTTTAAATAAAAACAATTTTTTCTCAAAAGCAAAATACATTAATTTTTGATATTAGGAATTGAATCATGCAAACATGAAGATTAAATATTATAAAAATCTTGTAATACAAGGATACTGAAAAATGCCACAGCGCAGTCACAGTTATTTGGCAAGGAGCTTCAACCCACAATACATTTTAACTAAAAATTTGACCATAGACATATTCTATATACAACTTATTATTATACATAAGTACTAGTTTTTTTTTCATACAGCCTTATCAGGGATAATTTGATCGTGAAACAATAAAGCATGTTTTGTCCTCAACTTGTTCACATCTTTCTAAATTATCCACTAAATTCAAAAACAAGCTTATTAATTTTTTTTATTGAAAATGTGACCTTATCTACTTACTCATTATTGTTACTCCTAAAAGAGGCATTGAAAACTTAAATCTAAGAGGATATGTTTTTGAAAGACATCCACATGGAACTGCTAATTCAAGTCACTTTCAGTACACTTCCACATGTATGTTAAATGGTCACCAATTTTCTAACATAATTAGTAACATGCCAAAAAAAGAACAAGATTTGTAAGAGTAAATGAGATGCTAAGCTCCTAACAAGCTATGATAGCTGCAAAAGAGCAGTCCATAAGCTTGGTTGTTTAGTTTTAAATGCATCAAAAATTAAGGTTATAGACCTCAAAGGATGTCGTACTTTAAAACTACTTTATGAAGTCTGTCAATTGGGTCTTATTCAGGTCCCCAAAATTCTCTATCAGCCCTTAAGTTGTAAGCAGCTAAAAATGCTGCCACCAGAGACTCAACTTCCACCAATCAACCAAATTATCTTTATGGAGAGCTGCATGATCATCAATCCCATAAAAAGAATTTTATGGTTTTTAATGTTCCAGAGCACAATTCTGACATTGATTGATGAACCAAAAAGTGCTTCAAGGCTTGGTAAACCAAACAAAAATAATTTCTAATGTCTAAAGGTTGTATTTAACAATCAAACTGATGTTCAAACTACTATCCAAAATCGTAATAAACCCAGCCCAGAAAATGTATGTAAATTATGATTTATCAAGGAGTGCCTACTATAGTTACAAAAACTAAGAACCACCTCAAAACTTATGATATATAGAAACTATTACCAAAATGTTCGAGGGGTTGCGCACAAACCTACAACAACTTATGGAGAATAGACATATCATTACAATGTGTTGGTCTTTACAGAAACCTGCCTAAGCAGCAGTTTCTATGATACAGAGTTAGATCTTCCTGAATATAACATTTATCATAAGAAACTTTTAAGTGAGACCAGTAAATATATGAGGGTGAAGGTGCATTGATTACTGTTCATAGAGATATTCCTAGTAGGTGCCTTGTTGTGCCTGAAAATATAGAACATTTTTTTATCACTATTGGTTCAGAACTGCAGCAAGTCTAATCTTGGTTGCAGTCTACATCTCCCCAAAGTCCAGTAACCAGACTTCTGATATACCTAACTCAACTCTCTGTGTGACTGGAGATTTCAACCTGCCTCACAACATTTGGGCAAATAACCCTCTAAGTTTATCAGTGACTGCAGCTCGAGAAAACCCCTGTTGATGAAGTTGCATCAATTGAAGAAATCTCTAACACCTGTGCGCTCCACAACTTATTTCAGATTAATCTAAATGCCAACAAATGCCAACAAATCTTTGCTGGACCCTAAATGGACTCATAATGCTACCACTACTCCACCACCACTTTGTGTGGAAGTTAGTGAGAGCACATTAATAAATAATTATATCTAAAACTTTAAAGGATATTACAGACTCCAAATCAGCCAATTTCTCAGAAGTGTCTGTTTTTCTTAGTGGGGCTGATTGGGATGGCATGTTGAGAGATAAGACTATTGATGTTATCTTGAGCATTTTTATGAGATTTTGTATATGTGTATTGATTTGTTTGTAGCATTTTTTGTAATGTAAACATTTTTTTCAACTTTAAGTATATTGTGAAACCAACTGAAAATCGAAACGAGTTTGATAAATAAAAATACTTACCAGCGATAGGATTTGGATTTGCAATTCGAAGAAAATTATTCGTATCATTTGATTCGGATACTTTTTTCTCTTCAAAAGGATTCATGATTCGAACTGAGGAATCAAAAGGCAAAAAGTTTAAGCCTTAGGAAATGAAGGATTATCGCAATTAATAAGCTATCAAAACTAAATCTGCCACTCTCCCTTCTCCAGCCATCCTAAACCATTTTTATTAATACTCCCCTAATTCTAGCATATTTTGATCATAAGCTACTGCAAAAACTTCTGTGCTACCTGGCAACACCAGATGTGACTAGTGTACATTTAATTTTGGGATTCAATGTTTTATAATGCAATTTTTTCAAACTATTGTATTAGCTGTATTTACTTTATGTTAGGTATCATTTTAACTAGGATACCATGTGTATGATGACATCATATATTGATTTTTGATTTATTTCAAGAAGAAATTGACCATCTAATCAGATTAATACCCACATGAATTTGCTGTAAACCCATTATTAAGTTTAATAAAACCTAATTAAAAAGAGAGCAAACAGACTTTAATTTCAGATTTGTAGCAACAAAACTTAGTATTACACAAAAAAATATTTAAATCTGCCAACGTACGCTTAACGACATATTAATTAGGTATCCCCTTGTATGTTGAATTTAGATTTACATTATTTTTTTAAGTTTCATACCTCCCTCAGCCGTTATTTTAGTGTTCGGCATTCCATAAAAGAACTCTGATCAACCTAGTAACTAAACACCTAAAAAATTCAGAATACAAAAAAAATCAAGGACTTACTAGTAAATATAACATATTGGACATTTGTATATACCATCACCAGAACAAATAATACATGCTTTAGACATTTTTTATTAATAAACTCAACTAAATATATAAGATAGATACATAACCCAATATTCTTCTAATTGAATAACTAGGCTCTTTTCTGAGGCACTCTGCCAGCTCATTAGAGCAGGGTCCAGATATCTGTGTTTTTGTATTTTTCACCAACGATATCGCGGAAGAGCCTTGTTCGTCAGCGCTAATTGATATAAATCTATATATTCGTCCAAGGGTGACCTAAAGAGCCGAATTTATTGATAATTGTTCCGTATACCTGTTTCTGCTGTTATAAGAGATTTTTCAACAATTCTTTTATAAAGTGCTTATATAGGCCGAATGTAACAATAATCCGTCTGCGCTGCTTTAAAATTTTCCCCTTGTTTTTTTCATTTTCCCGTAAACAAGTCCAGGGTGTCCACCCCCTGTTGATTAGTGTTGACCGCACTACGTAGACTGGTACTGGGTTAGCACCAGGTTAGGCGTCGTAGGCATCACCATTAATGCCCAAAAAATATAAAAAATTATCCTTATTGCGTTGAAAGTGTTCTCCCGATTGCACAAAACATAATTGCTGTTTAGAATATTTAATCCAGCTTTCGGATTTGACATGCTGCAAGACCCAGTAAGTCCTAACATCATGCCGGCTATTTAGAATATATATTTTTTTGTGAAATCTGAGATAGAAAATCCGCTGCCATTCACGATTTCATGTTGAAAATCTGGCAACCCTGATGGTGTGTAAAAGTGTGCTATTTGAAGAGCTGCAGTGTGTAATTTGCCAATCTTATGTTGGTGACACTACTTGAAATTGTCATATTAAGGAATATGGCGCATTGGAATGCAGTGAAAATATCGAATTTCATTTTTTTGATCGAAAAAGTGGTTCATCCATTTCTTTTATTTTCTTAAAACAGTTAAATGAAGGGAAACTTTCTATTTTATATTCAAAAATTACAAAATTCCGTGGGTTTAATTGTTTACAATACCCTATATATAATATATAGACTAATTCATAAATATAGAAAACCTAAAAACACATAGAAATAAATTATAAATAACATTTAAAACCGGAGAATCTCAATGGATATAGTAGAGCAGAGATGGCCAAAGTATGACAAATGGAAGTCAGACTATTAGGCAATTCTACCTTGTTTATAATCGTTGATCGGTGCCTACCTAATATAAATATATATATATATATATATATATATATATATATATATATATATATATATATATATATATATATATATATATATATATATATATATATATATATATATATATATATATATATATATATATATATATATATATATATATATATATATATATATATATATATATATATATATATATATATATATATATATATATATATATATATATATATATATATATATATATATATATATATATATATATATATATATATATATATATATATATATATATATATATATATATATATATATATATATATATATATATATATATATATATATATATATATATATATATATATATATATATATATTATAGATATATCCTTCAAAAAGAGCATGAGAAATTTAAATTCCAAAAGTTCAATTTTATTATAAAACATTTTTTATTGCTCACCGTTTTCACTATCAAACGTTTAACTTATAGGGCTTCTACTTGTACTGACTTATAAACCTTATTTTCAAAGCGGCATCGGACTTGCGCACTTCCAAAGAAATATCTGGTCACCGAACGCCCTTATTACGATATCTGATCCCCTAGGAATCTTCGTCTCACAGCAGTTGGCACATTATGCTTATTTCATCAAACATAAACCGGCAAACCGAGCAAAAGTGCCCATCATTACCAGTTATTTTTTTGATTTTGTTCAGAGATAATTTACAGAACTCAAAGCCTAAATAAAAAACTAAGAAATTTTTAATTTATATAAATAACTTCCACCAGTTCCTCGATTTTTTAAAGGTTCTCTTTGCCTCTATCTGAATAATTTTTAACGTCGTTGGTAAATGTTCACCTCCGCCTACTATCACCGATTTAGACGAAATTTTATATACTGGTAACTTTTGAGGCGCTTATTACGAATCTAAAGTCAATTCTTTTCAGCCCCGTTTTGTTTCTGAAATTTTCAAAATAAAACTTCTACACACAGTTTTGCACCTTTTTGAACTTCATTTATTAATTTTTGTAGTTAATCGGTTGAATATACAACTAAAATATAGGAATAGTAAGGTAAAGTCGAGAATACCGAACCGTCGGCTTAATCGTACCACTTCGATATTTCAAAACTGGCGGTGAATTTGTGACATTTGACATTTAGAAATAGTCCTACTATGTCCTAAAGTCATCACTTCTGATTGTTTAGTAGTTTGTACTTATTGAGAACACTGTAGTATTATTTTGTCGACTCAGACCTAAGCTACAACAGCTTTAAGATCTATTATCTAAGGAATTTATGTTGTCTGAGGTAATTATTAATTTTTTTGAACCTATCTATCTACTACCTATCAGAAAATATAGTTTATTTAGGTATCTTTTAGATGTTCGAATTTATTTTAAGGTTAAACCAAAAATGTTTTTAGGTTAAAATATATTAGCACTGTGACAGTTGAGTATATATACCATACTCCTAGCATGTCTGGTAAATCGAATCGGTACGATTTACCCAACTGTGTAGAAAAATTAGATCATATTGCAAATAGGAGTGATGAACTGATAATTTTACATTTTTAACTTGTGTTTATTTCAGAATGAGTTCAAAAAGAAAGTATGGATTATGGATATCAAAAGATATGGAAAAGACCCTTACTGCCTACAAGAGTGCCAATGTGGCTTTAATGAAGCGTCCCGAAATTTTAATATTCCAAAACCAACTCTAAAGACGTTAGAGCAAATGATTTCGTTAAATCCGTTGGTCGTCTTACTACTCTTACTGTCTTCCCTAGAAGATCAGCTGGTTACTCATTTTGGAATAAGTATAACCAATGTACGAAAGTTAGTATTTCAATTAGCTACTAATTTTAATCAACAAAGGCAGATGGCAGGACGATATTGGTATTATGCCTTTTTAATGACGTAGCCGAAACAGAAACCCCGCCTGTAGGCTTTAATATAGAAGAAGTGGAACATGATAACGGTAAAACTTTATACAATATTCCCCAGAAAAAATCCCTTAACAATAATTTAATTTGTACCACTCAAAGACTCAAATGGAGGTTTCTGCTGAAGATGTCTGTCTTGTACTCAAAATGACTTATCAAATAGCTAAACGGAAAAAGAAGAGTTCCCAGCCGACTGTAGTTTTAACAAATACAACGCATAAAGAAAATTTAGAAGCTGTTAAAGATAAACATACCCCAAAGGCTCAAAAATTACTAGTCGTAAAGCGCCAAGTGTTTTCTAAAACTACATTGAAGAAAAAATCTCACCCAATCCTGTTTCTATCCCAATCACTTCAACATCTTCAATAACACAGCCGGTATAATCCGACACACGATCAATGATTATGTCTAACTAATATTAAAGTTTACAGAGTTAAATATAAGTTAGGTCACTCCGGTCGGCAGTCAAAATATACCTCTCGACTCCCCATCTTCCCGCTAGACTTGTACCAGTTTAAATTATTTGCTCTGCGTGTACTCAGTGTCCCTGATTCTAGTTTAAATCCGATTACAGTCCAACCTATAGGGTGAGTTATGAAAAATTGTGATTTGCGTTTTGTGTAAATTAATAAAATGTCTGATCAAAATATTTGTTCAGTAAATGATTGTGATCCACTCAAAGACTCAAATGGAGGTTTCTGCTGAAGATGTCTGTCCTATACTCAAAATGACTTATCAAATAGCTAAACGGAAAAAGAAGAGTTCCCAGCCGACTGTAGTTTTAACAAATACAACACATAAAGAAAATTTACAAGCTGTTAAAGATAAACATACCCCAAAGGCTCAAAAATTACTAGTCGTAAAGCGCCAAGTGTTTTCTAAAACTACATTGAAGAAAAAATCTCACCCAATCCTGTTTCTATCCCAATCACTTCAACATCTTCAATAACACAGCCGGTATAATCCGACACACAATCAATGATTATGACTAACTAATATTAAAGTTTACAGAGTTAAATATAAGTTAGGTCACTCCGGTCGGCAGTCAAAATATACCTCTCGATTCCCCATCTTCCCGCTAGACTGGTACCAGTCTAAATTATTTGCTCTACGTGTACTCAGTGTCCCTGATTCTAGTTTAAATCCGATTACAGTCCAACCTATAGGGTGAGTTATGAAAAATTGTGATTTGCGTTTTGTGTAAATTAATAAAATGTCTGATCAAAATATTTGTTCAGTGAATGATTGTGAAAGTCGAATGACAGACAATATATCCTTGTATGTATTCAATTATTTAAAATTTTAATTCAATTTAGAGAATAGCTGTTATAAACATTTGCAATGTAATATTTATATGATATGATATTGATAATGATTTATATATATACTAAGTAAAACAGAGTCTGTAATAACAAAAAATTGCAGGTGTCAAGCTTGGAAAATGATATTAGGATTTATAGAATCTCATAAATATTAACATATAACATCCTATAAATTTGATTTTTAGTTTTTTAGTAATACTTTTTTTAACGATTCACTAGGCCGCCATTTTGTTTCGGCATACTGTATTTTTACCAAAATATTCCCAGACTTTTAATTTTTGACTAAAATTTGAAGTCAATCTAGTAAGTAGCTTTTAAGCTATGCCGCAAAATGACAAACAGACCGACAGACGGACCGACGGAATTGATAAAACCTATTTTTTTGGCATCTGCTAGGGACGCTAAAACTTGAAAAACCAGAGAAACAGTGATTTTTTCACGATTACAAACATTTTATTTCGCCGTTATTTTTCCACTACATCTTGAATTAGTACCACCATAGTTATGACACACAATTTGAAATCAATTCCTTACTTAAGTAGCTTTTCAGGCCTTTAAACTGTGAAAATTCGCAAGTATGTCAAAACTGTCAAAATGACAGATGACTTTTTTTTTATCAGGAAGTCGTGTGGGATGTTCGACAGTATTTTTTTGCCATATTGTGACACATAATAAGTTAAAGCCCAACTCTCCGACACTGGTGGTCCGGTTTACCTGCTTATCCTTTATTGCAATATTTTCGAGCATATTGTATAGCTTTATTGTTATTTCACCTATTACGGGGTTTCCTAGGCTACAATTTCTATTCAATTTGCTAAATACATATATTTATATTTTATAAAGACCATCACCGTGGTAAAATATGTATAATCACAATTTATAGTTACAAAAACTTTATTGGCAGGTGGTTTAAAGCTGTTTCATGTAGAAGCGAATCACGAATTCTTTATTTTAAATTTTAGCATCTACATTATTTCATCATACATTTAAGAATATTTATTTTTAAATTCGATCAGCGGGTAAAATTTAATAATAATTTGCGTCTATTTAAATAACATTTAAAATTGTAATTGTAAAATGTTACTAACTAACTAACCCCACAACATTATTTCAATTCAGTAAATTTTGCCCATAATAATTATTGTGTATACTTTTTTAAATTACCGGGTATAAAAATATGTCGGACGCAGAGCTAAACTACTTTTAAAAGAGCCCGGTAACAGTAGAGATTTTACGACCGATCTTTAGACTGCGAATATCAAATTCCCGACGCCGAGTGAGTCAACTTATATTTACAGCTCGTAGGTAAAAATATAGGGGAAGTGTTAGTTAGAGAAAAGTAGGACAGACAAGGTTTAAAATGGGCACCACACGCAAAACACATTTTGCAAATATCCACTACTACACAGCCACTTAAATTCAGAAAACCAAGAATTTTTGAAATGAATATTATAGGATTTTCCAGAATGTCTAATGTCTTTTTTAGCACTAATTTTCAACACACTTGTTTGTCGACCTGTAATTAAAAAGTCCTTTTTGTCATCTTCTTTCCAACGGGAAAATGGAGTTTCTAACAAACTACAAACAATGTCACTAACGGGCCCAAACGCATTCATTTTCAACCACACAGACGCGCCACTCCAAAGAATAAAATAAAAGACCGCCGATAAAATACTGAATAAATCGGGATCGCCGCGATCTACTTTACGTACAATACGAACGGAAGCGTTAAACTGCGGCTCTTCCCTAGAGGCACGATCTTCGTACATGCGATACTCTCGTTGTCATGGCAAGGCATTATTTTCAGGCATGGTTTTCGTTTCTCGCTGGAAGATTTTTACCAAGCCCACACGTGGTTCTTCTGTTGGTGGATCGACACAAACGAGTTTGCTGCCGGTGCGGTGGGCGCACATACGGGTTTGCTTAATACGCGCAAGTATATCATTTCGTTTTCTGTTTGCTTCTAGGTTTCTGACGAGCGGCCAGCGGCAATACTAAGAATGCATTAAATTTAACATTGCAGTTATTGATAATTTTTAATGAAATTAATTAGATTTAACATTGAAAAGATTTAAAATTTAAAATTAGTATATTGTATTGATTTTTAATGTGTTAAAAAATAATTTGACAGGTTTTTTTTGGGGAAGAGGCACATCCCATACTTCCTCCGAATAGCCGCCACTGCTTTATACTTTATGCCTGCTTGTGTAACGGTAGTAGAAAGATTGAAACAATGTTTATATATGTATGTACAAAAATTTGTTGCGTATTGCTGACTTTGATATAAATTATTGATATGCGGAAAAGTAATAAGCCGTACTATATAATTTTTATCATTCTGTTCCAAACAAAAAAGGTTATTATATAAACAGAAATTAATGGGCAAGAGTGGTATTGTGAAATTTGCGAAGAAATTTCAGTGGAAGATATGATACAATCTTTAAATCAGGACTGTAGAAAGTGATTTCATGAAAAATGTGTCACAGGAAAATCAAGAATAAGTTTTAACTGTGTTTTGCTCTTGTTAATTGTACAAAGTCGTCTTTTTGTTTAATTTTTCCAGAATTTGTTAACGGTCCGATTTAGACGACATTAGCTTTTATATGTGGTACGATTTTTCTACCAGGAGGTACGAATTCGACGACCGGTTGGAAAAATTCGACCGTTTCGGCTATATTTTTTTTACTATTATTGACAAATAAATGGATTTTTTGAAAAATTGCCTATTATTAACGGAGAAATGCATAAAGAAATCGATTACTTTTATTATTTTGCTTAAAACCTTATTGTCAAGTATTTTATGCTAATTTTAATAAACCCGGTACGATATACCCGACGTTACCCTACATATTTTTTAATTTACAAGGATATTTTACTCATAAATCATTTCCATAAAATCGTATCTGCCAATTGCTAAAATCGCCGTTTTTATTAGTTTTTTTTTTGTTTTTGTAATTGTGTTGGTTACTATTTCCGTTTTAAAAGAAAGGTGTTTATTCAATTTTAATTTTAAGGATTTTTATAAAAGTATCAATTTTTTATACAGTATACTATGGATATTTTGTTGCATAGGTGGACCGATTCCAGATTAAGCATCGGTGTGAGACAGCGCAGAAGCATCTGGGTTAAAAACGATAACACAAGAATTTTAGTGTTAGAGGTGACTTGACTTGACTTGCTTATGCCCACTAGTAATGGACCCTTGGCGATGCTGCTCGGCAATTGCCAGCAAGATTTGATAAAATGACCGGATGGCGAGCTCTAAGCTCTCGAATCTTTCAAATAACTTTTTAATTTTTGAAATGCATCTTGGTTTTCACTAGATGCCCATTGAGAGTACTGCTGATCTCACGAGATGACCTTTTCTTTCAAGTTATCCCCTTACCCCTCCCACTCCCGCCACATAGCGATCATTACGTTAATATTCTATGTAGAACTGCAGCAGACGAACGGGATAGAATGCAGGAACATCTAGGCCTCACACGTCCACAGCGTTTGCTCCCTTATATTAATAACACAGAGGTCTGCCTTCGACGAGACGAACCGAAAGACTGGTATTGTAGGTAGTCTACCAAAAACTGTTACATTGATAAAATTAGTTAAATTTTAATTTTGAGTTTTTACCACTTTTTTTTGGAATAACAATATTTCACAGCATCAAATACAAAAACAAGAAAAATTCCCTATTAAAAATAGTAATTTTCTAGTACGATTATATTGAACTGGTTTGTGAGTGAAATAACGTTATAAACTGAAAAATATATACTATTTCGAACATTTAGTTGTATATTTAATTGGTTTGCTAAAAAATTAGTAAATGCAGCTCAAAAGAAGGTGAAAAAATGTGAGTACTAAATTGTGAATTTTGATGATAAACTTGGAAACGAAACGTGAACGAAAAGAAAAAGGAATTATTGTGTTCAGCGCTCCAAATTTTATCTGTATACTAAATTTCGTCAAAATCGGCGATTGTAGGCCGAAGTGAACATTTTCCTAGTAAGTACCGTTAAAGTGTTTCTGTATATGTTTCAATCTGTTCTTGTCATTTTTGATCTATTATTTTATTATTATTATTATTATGACTTGTCTAACAGTATTCCTGTGGTTGTATTTTATACTGACGGGATTATACCAAGTCAGTACAAAAAATAAAAATAAAAAATAAAAAAAGGAAATGAAAAAAAAAACAACTATTGTGTATTAAGAAATGATCTAACGATGCTACATGTTTTCAAAATGCCCGATTTTTGGATGTTCCTGTGAATGTCTGTGCTAAGTCCTACTTGAGTCAAATGCGGTGTAAACGTTGTTGGGGTGAGACCTGTTACTGATACGACGAGTGGAACAATCATGACTCCTTCCTGTTTCCACAGCCTTTTACTTCCATTGCCAAGTCGGTGTATTTCGCGATCTTCTCACTATATTCCGCTTAGATGTTCTCGTCGTTGGGGACAGCCATGTCAATTAAATAAGTGATTTTCTCTTTTTTGGATTGAAAGGTGATATCGGGTCTGTTTGCGGGGATTGTTTTATCTGTGTGGATGTCAATATCCCAGTAGAGCTTGTAGTGTTCGTTGTCAAGTATGGATGTTAGTATATAATGGTAGTAAGGGTCTGTGTTCTCGGTTAGTTTGTATGTTGTGGCTAATGCTTGATAAACGACCTTCGCTGCAGAGTTGTGTCTCGCGGTGTCTCGTCTTCAATGGTTGTGTCCTTGATAATGTGCTTTCGGTAGTTTCTGGTTGCTATGACTTTGTCCTGGATGGCAAGCAGGAAGCCTTCTGTTTCGGGGAACAGCTGCCCTTCTTGTAACCACGTATATGAAAGCTTTTTATATATATCGTCTTACTTTATGTGGTATCTGCGTCTTCCGTGAAGTGGTTTTAGTGACCAGGTGTTCATCTTTTCTAGTCGTGATTGGATGTGACTATGTGCGTCTGCTGCGTGGCTCGTTTGAGATAGGTCGAGTGGTGTATAATTCTTGTCTGCCTTCACTATTGTCTGGTGGAGGTTAGTTTGTTTGTTGTGGAAGAATTTTCTGAAATCGTAAATTTGTTTTTTATTTAACGATTGTATATCTATAATTCCCCTCCCTCATTCTTTTCTCTCGATGGTGAATCTTTCCTTGCATGGGTTGGAATGTAACTTCCTGTGGTTCGTGAATTCTATGTCTATGTCTGTGTGTGACCATTTAATGATACCAAACGAATACATAAGAATAGGTATGGCGAAGGTGTTAATAGCTTTCGTTAGATTTCTGGAATTCAGTTTTGTTTTTAGTAGCTTTGTGAGTCTGGTTTTAAATTCCGTCTTGAGCTCTGATTTGATTTGAGTGTGGTTAATTTTGGTGCTTTGATGGAAGCCTAGATATCTGTATGTTTCTTCTTTGTGCATGTTATCTATAGTTTCATTGTTGACTGTTTCACTTGTAGGGTGGTCTTTCCACTGTCCCTTGTTGGTATGAAGTAGCTTGCATTTACTTATACCAAATTCCATGTTGATGTCCAGGGTAAATGTTTCTGTGATTTTTAGCAGTTCCTTTAGCTGTGCCTTTGTGCTTGCATATAATTTTATGTCATCCATGGTTTATTTTGTGTAGGTTATTTTTTTGGTGTTTAATTTGGAATCCGAAGTTTGTGTTATTCAGTGTGTTTGAGAGTGGATTAAGACAGAGGCAGAACCACAAAGCGCTGAATGAATCACCCTGGAATATACCTCGTTTGATGTAGATCTCTTCTGTTTCGATGTGATCTTTTCGTGTTCTCAGGTTGATTTTAGTTTTCCACGTACTCATGATTTGCGTAAGAAATTGCCTGATGTTTTTATTGACTTTATATAATTCTAGCGCTCTGGTTAGCCTACTGTGGGGTATCGATCAAAGGCTTTTTTATAATCTATGTAACTAGTATGAAGGTTTCTATAATTTTTCCTGGTTTGTTCCATGAAGACGCTGTCTATAATTAGCTGCTCCTTGCATTCTCGGCTGTTTTTCCTGCACCCTTTTTGCTCTGTCGTTAGAATGTTTTTGTGTGCTAGATCCTGTTCTATTCTCCTGGTAATTGTGGCTGTGATGATCTTATATAGGGTTGAAAGGGACGTAATAGGTCGGTAATTTGACGGGCCCTTATTGTCTGAATTTTTGGGTTTAAGATATATTATTTCTTGGGTGAAAAAACTGGGGAGTGTGCTAGGTTTTAAAATAATTTCATTAATTTGGCGAGTGAGAGCTTCATGTGTAGAGATAAACTGTTTGTACCAGAAGTTATGAATGTTATCTATACCAAGACAGCTCCAGTTATGCGTGTATTTGATTGTTTCTGCAACTTCTTGTGTTTGCAAATTCCTCTTGTTGCTCCAAGCATTTGTGTCTGTTTTCTTCCGCTTTAATCCATGAAGCGTTATTATTGTGTAGTTTCGGTTTTGACCAAATACTTTTCCAGTATTCTGTGATCTCTTGTTTCGTTGGTGGTTCTATTACTTGTGCCTCCTCATTGCTCATGATTTTTTGGTAGAACTGTTTTCCGCTTCTTCGAAACCGGTTGTTAGCGTCCTTTCTTTCATTTGATTCTTTGTATCTTCGGAGTCTTGCGGCATACACAGATAATTTTTGCTTCAGAGTATCAAGGAATTCAGATTTGATTTTCTCTACACTTTGTGTGATACGCTTTAACTTTTTGCCGTTCATGGATTGGGTAAGATGTCCCAATTCTTTTCTAATTTTGTTAATTTTGTTCTCGATCCTTATCTGCAATTTGAATTTTGGTTTCATGTTGTTGGTGTTTCTGTGTCGTGGCGGGAGTTTCTTATTGTTCTGTGTTATCGTAGTTATAGCTGCTGCGTAGGTCACTGTATGAATGTTCTCAATTGTGCTCGCATTCGTTGTGTACTCGGGAATTATGTGTTCGTTCATGATCTTTAGGATTCTATGTGTGTCCCATTTGAAGATTACACGAGGAATAGGATCTCTTGTTGTAGGATCGCAGACTGATCATTTGCTTAGATGTGACTTCATTTCTACTTTGATTGCTTGTGTGAGAGACGGTCTGGGGTGAAGCTGTGTGTATGATGCATTGGGCGAATGATTCACTTGTCCTGTGCGTTGTATGGTGCTTGTCATCTGTCGTGGGTTGTTGCTGGGAGCTTCGCCACTATTGAGTATTGAGTGAGGTTGCAAATCCTCTTGCACAAAGTTGGGCTGGTTTGTATGTGGGATCGGTTCGGCATCTGCCCCACTGTCCTCAATGTCTGGTTGATGAATGTTTAGTTCAGCAGCTACCATGGCTTTGATGTTTTACAGTGGGGTGAGCTTACTGGTCTTAGTGATGACTCTTTTTTGATCTATTACTCTTTATTCTGTGATAGGTGATTTGTATTCTGGATATTGTGCTATGAAAAGTGTATGCAGTTTATGTCCGTATCCTGATGAAATTGTCTCAGTTTTGGTAGCGGTGTAGTAGGAATGCATCACTGTTCGATTCATTTCATCTGTCCATTTTAACTTCTTCCTTGGTTTACCTGCCTTGGTAGTTGCAGGTAGTCATTGCGATATATCCGCTGTTGTAATGGGCTCAAGTTGTTGTGTTTGGTTAGCATCTGTGTCAGATTTATTTGTGTATCCATTTGGGCAGCGCATGATCGGTTCGCTCGATTCTGTAATGCGGCTCATGCGTTGCCCTGCCTTTCCCGCCTTGGTGGGTGCCAGCTTAGCCACCAAAACACTTTCGGTTACATTTTCCTTTGCCTGGTCGTGATCGTTTCGGTCGAGCTGTCCTTTCTCGCAGCGACCTCGACCGTTACGCTGCTCGCACGATGCTTTGTTGTTTAGATTGATGTTTTGTGATGTTAGAAGCTCAAAGTGTCCCGACATTGGATCGCTTGTTAGTGACAGGTAGATCATTTTATTGTGTGTTTGTTTGCCTATTATTGGTCTCTCTTTAATGCACATCTGTGTTGTTCTTGGTTTTGAGAAAATATGGAAGATGTGCTTCTGGTAGTGATTTTGCTCTTGAACTTATAATAGTTGTCGAAGTCCTTCATGTCGTCGTCGTGAAATAACGAAGATATCTGAAGTTCCGACCAGTTTTGTCATAGGTATTTCAATGCGTCTTCTCGAAATTTGGCATGATTGTTTTGATGGCCGTATATGTGCAAGCTGACTGATCGGAATAGACAACTTCCGTCTCCAACAATGTAGGCTCTAATGAAATTCTCGGGAATAGGTTCGGCTGTAGCAGTTTTTTCGGCAAAGGCCCGCCTGTTCAGCCTTTTGCCGCCACCGTCCTGCATGCTGTCACCTTCAGCAGTGGCTCCAAAGGTGCCCTGGCAATCCCTAGGCAGCGGCTCTTTTCCGAGGCTTGATGCTTTCTCCATTTTCATGGGTGTGCCACCATTTGACCCTAAGCAACTTAACCGAGGTTAGTTGCTCCGTGCGGCTTCAAAGGTTAGGAAGTGTTTAGGGTGGCTAGGGTGTGGGGAGGGCAGGGATATTGGGTATTTCGGACAGCAGACAGCTGGACGCCGTCTGACAGACGGTCAGACTTATTTATTATTATTATTATCTTTAAGATCGATTAGCTCGCAGTACCCCCACCTTTTCAACTTCTTTAGGTTAGCGCTGAGTGTTTAGGGAATATGATACCTTTGTAGGCTTTATTATTGGCAACCTGTATAACGCTAGTATTCTGCTCTATACCGCCATCGCTTTAAACCACATCGGTATCTCAAGAATACCTAAATAGTAAAAGAGGGCCCTGTTAAGATTTATATAAAAATGAATCAATTTAGCTTGATTTCTATAGGTACTAAATGTACGTGTAGAATCTTTGTTAAGTATAGTGTGTTCCGAACCAATAATATAGTTACAAAGAGACTTATCTCTTTGTAGTTTTCCTCCGCAGGTCACGTTGTTTGCGGATAGTACCGCAAGGTGCGTATATCGGCGTATTCGGTTTATATGTTGTTCAATAGCTAACCATATAAAAGAAATCTAATATCTAATGCCTTAGTTTTAACTGGGTAGAGTTCTTGAACGAGAGGAAGTATGTTCTGGCCCTATATCAGTTGCTTTATAAAACCGAAACACCCAATATTACTACTAAATCCTGTTATTGCTATGATTTAACGAGTGTTTATTTTACATTTTCTGCCACAGTCGGTGGCTTGTGTTTTGTTCTGAGTGTAAGGAACTGTTGAACTGAAACTAGTAATGAACCATTATCGGCCATTATAGTATACCTATAATTCCCTCTTTTATAATATAAAAAAATAAAAAAAAATTCATTTCATTTCCCACAGGACGTAGGTTATTAAGCACTATATTACAGGTATGGTGCACTGTGAGCCGTACATTCTGTCTATGCACATATTTTATGTGCATATATCGGAAAACTTAATTCCTAGTTTCTGTACAAAACAACTACCTTTAGCTCTCACCTAGACAAACATGGGCTTGACACCAGATTTAAAAATAATAAAGTAAATCTAAATTGAAAGATAAACTTGCTGGTGTTCGTTTTTCAAAATGGAAGGAATATTACGAGAGAGAGAGAGAATGAGAAAAACGAAAAGGAAAAGGCCACTGACAAAGGTAAGAGAAAACGATAGGAAAAGAAAAGAGACAAAGAAGAAAGGAAAAAAAGAATTTCTAAAAGGATTTGTAGATCTAATAAAAAAGAAATTATAAAGAAAAATATTTTTTCAGGAAAAAAACTATATAATATACAAATGGATTATGTCACTAAAAATGGCCAACTAATCCTGACGAGCTCTGGTATCCAAAAAAGGTATTAAAAAAAATTGATGCCCCTATTTCTGTTAAGAATAATAGAGGCGTATTTTCAGTTCCTGAAATTGAACAATATGGGAGTTTTGCGATATCTTAGTTACCTATACTTATATCACTTATAGTAAATAATCTTATTAAAATGTATTTTTCTTTTTATCTGCACATTTATTTATTTCAAATGAAAAGCATAAGCATATAACAATATTTACTTAAATCAATTATTTGGGAAATTTAGGAACAAACTTCTGTCAAACTTTGGGTCAGTGTCAATATTGGGTACAAATCCTTGTCAAAATTGTGTTCAGAAAATATTTTTTCCCGTCAAATTTATGGTTATTAATTATGTAATTAAATCCAGTTGTATCTTAAGATGTCCAATATAGCGACATTTACCTGAAATGCGTTTTTATTAAGATTAACAGATTAACTTTGTTGGATATCAATCGAAAGCTTAAGATAAAAGCAACCTTTTAGGTATGCTTTCGAATGATTTTAAAAAGGACCATAAGTGACTAAGCCATAAATGTTATAAGTGACCAATTTATAAACGTCCGGTCATTTGCCAACACCAGTATTTTTTACACCCTCTTCTTTTACTTGGTTGTATCTTTAATCGGTCCAATAAAAACCTTTATAGTTTAAGGCAGTATTGTCAGTCTATTATACTCGCATCTAGAGGTATCCGGATAGTCATGTCACAGATTAATACAGATACCGCACTTTCGTTCGGCGCGCAAATCATCACATAACCTCAATTTGGGCGGAGAATCTATCAACTCAGCAGCGTTGGGTCGATCGGAGACTGGCATTATTGTTTCATACGTAGTCGTGTGCAGTGGCGGAGTTTTTAGTTCTTCAAACCGCCGGCCGCCGAAGTAAAGTATACATTAAATTTAAATATTTAAAGACTCTATTACATATTATTATAAAAAAATATCAGAACATGAACACTTCCAGAAAAGTCAGTCGTATGATGTATGTTCTCAAACACTGCAAAATTACAGGCTACAAATCATCTCATAGCTTATTTAGATTTCCCAAGAATATAAGCAAATAAGTTTTTTTTAAATGTTATATAGTGTCTCACACATAATAATAGCTTGTAACTTTAAGACAGATGCTAAAACAGCTCTAAATACGCTATAGCCTATATAGGCCTAATATACTAATTCATATTTTAAAAACAACTAAATAAACTTCGTTTCTAATTGTGTATGTGTAGCCCCTGACAACAAAAGTGAATTTGTGGAAATTACAGACAAATTAGCGATCGATACGCGAAGTAAGTGAGAACGTTCACATACCATTTCTTCCGTGGCATCGCGTTATTAAATGTAGGGATTTTTCGAGATCGCGATTTTAATCCCGGGATTTTCAAAACTGTAAAATGATTTCAAGATTCCGATATTGAAAACCTTAAATGCAGAAATTATTTTTTCATTTAATATCTTTTAATTGGTTTGTCTAAAAATATTCAAATTTGTTATGTGGGCCTCATATTACCTACTTATAAGGTAAAAAACGTCTAATAATGTTTTTACTTCCCTCGTACAAGGGAAGTATTGTAATCGTGAAAAAATCACTCTCCGAGATTTTTTTCAGATCTTTACGTTTCAGGGCCTTAGATGCCAAAAAACATGTTTTCGCAATTCCGTCGGTCTGTCTGCCCGTGTGTCGGTCTATCTGTTCGCGGCATAGCTAAAAAACTACTTCCCCGATTGAACTAAACTGCTAAACATTTAATAATGGCGGCCTAGTGAAATATTAAAAAAATATTACTAAAAAACTGCTTATCCAATTTATCTTGAATTTTACACAAAATTAAAGTATTATGTAGGAATCAACTTTTAAAATTTTGGTACGAATTCAAGATGGCGGAACAAAATGGCGGATTAATAAATTATTTAAAAATTCAGCATGAAAAACTATTTAATAGACTGATTTCAAATTGCGTGCAATAACTAACTGTGGTATAGAGATGAACTAGTAAAACTGTGGTACTAATTCAAGACGGCGGAATAAAATGGCGACTATATTAAATGTTTGTAATCGTGAAAAAGTGATCCTCTCAAGTTTTACATATCTTCACGTTTTAGCGTTCCTAGCAATATTTGGCACGAATTTTAAAAAGCAAAACAAAATGGCGGCCTAATAAAATATTTAAAAAATCAGCCTGAAAAAACTATTAATTAGATTGATTTCAAATTTTGTGCAAGCATTAAGTGTAATATAAAGACAAATTGGAATGGTTGTAGTACGAATTTAAGAAATTTTGGTTAAAAATGATAGAAACTGATATTGACAGGAATCTAATATGAGGGAACAAAATTGCACCGAAAAAAGTGTTTGAGAAGACAGTATATTTGTTGCTAAATGACTATGCACTGAACTAAATTAAGTCACACTTCTGTATTCCTAATAATAATAATAATGAAAGATCCATAACGAGGAAAATTCCGGGTAAAGGAAATTTATCGATTTTTTAATTATTATTTGCATGTCATGTAAATACGTATTGTAAAATTTTCATTCACTGGTTTAAATTTTGTTTTTAACAAGCTTTTGTCAGAAAAGCACTAAAAAGTACAAAATAATGTAATGTTGTCGAAATTAATTGAACGTACATGCTTTCTCAAAGAAACGAAAAAGCGAATCACACTTTTTTACATAGTCATTGAACAAAATATATTTTAAGAAAATTACATTATTTTGTACTTTTAGTGCGTTACTGACAAGCCTGTTCGCTAGTTCTCTTTATTGAAGCGAAGATCACATATGGTTTTATTTATTGACGTGTTCAGTCTTGCTCGCATTGATAGCATAAAGTATGTTTGTTAAGCTAGCATTAAAACTATTATTTTTTATCTAATGTTAGAGTAGGAAACTAGGTCATGGCTTGCAACGGAGAAGATATTTTAGATAAAATAAACGATCTGCATAAAAATGCAGTTTATGTAGCTTACACTTCAATCATCCTCTTACTTATTTATAATATATACCCTTTCTACATGATACTAAAACACAAGTTCAGTGATATAACCGATCTAACAATAATATGAAATTTTAACCTTGCCCTTATTCTTTCATAAATCTATTACAACTCAAACCACTCTGTACGTGCATAACTACTACGTATACACAAATTTTTCGATATAAATATATTAAACTTGGTTAAACATTAGTCACAAAATATTTTAATAAGTTTCTTCTCAGAATAAATAAAAATATTTCGAGTACGTCTCTGAGTTCTCCGCCCAGTTAATGGGGTTCGATTAAACACGTTTATGACTGAAAATTCCAGGAGTGCGGTATCTGATTGGTTATTAATCTGTGGTCCTGTGGTTTGGCTTCCCGACTTCCGTCAATTTTTATTATTTGTTATGGCTTTAATGATGGTTTCATTGATATACCTGTTGCTAACCTAATGGGATTCTTATTTTTATATAGATACACTTTCTTTTATCACCTTAAAAAAAGGCCTAACAAGAGCTAATCAAAACGCAATCAGATTTTTAAAACACAACTACATACAAAATTATAAGTTTGCCTTATATTCTGTCTGTTACGTTACAATTGTGATAGATCTATTACTATTTTAACAGACCTATATATTACTCTGTTACCTTTTCAAATTTCACCAAATCTACATGTTGCTATTTTACTCTTGCCAGAAGTTGACATTTTCTAAATTGATATGAAAGAACAGATGTGTGTTTAAAGTGGTGCTTCAGTTATTTATCCTCACTCTACAAAGTTTGGATTCCAACTCCCACATTTATTTATTGGAATGGATGGGATATACTTCTCTGATTTTTCCATTACAGTTTATTTTTGATTTCAAGTATGAATGTTAATGTTGCAAACATTTTCCAACTGATGCAGATGGTGTCATTGAACGACTGGGTTTTGTTACATTGTTGCAACATTTGCAGACTTTAAGCGAAGGTTTCGGTGCCCCGTTAGCCCTACTAACTTAGTGTTGCCGCAGGTAGCCGGCAGTAAGCGTTGCAGAACGTCAATATTTACCCCTGGAGTGTGGCCGTTCGGGTCGGTCAAGTTCCTCCCCCGAACCAAACGAATTTCAAAAATAGATATACCATTATTTTGTACGTATTTTGAAACAAAGAAAACTAAAGCAGTTTGAAACTTGACCGTTCACCCCCCGTCCTTCAAAATATCTAAATATTTTTATGTCAATCGATTCACCCAATGTTGCACACTTATTTTTAAATTTTGCAAACCCTCCTAGAGAAAGTTATAGGGTGTCGAAAATTTTCATTTTCCCCCCGCCTGTCAGGGAATTGAAAGACTTCTCTGCTACTTATGATACTATGCAAATTTTAGACACCCCATAACTTTCTCTAGGAGGATGTGCTTTTTATAAAAAAGTGTGCAAAATAAGGTCAATCTATTGGCATAAAGGCATTTAGATATATTGAAGGGCGGGGGGGAACAGTCAAGTTTGCCTCTTGTTTAAAAAACTGCTTTAGTTTCTCTTGGGTGGGTGTATAAAATTTTATTTATTGTGTACAAAGTATGTGCAGAACAATGGTATATTTATTTTTGAAGTTCGTTTGGTTCGGGGGGAAACTTGATCGACCTCTTTTCACTGCCCTTCATCCGGTAGATGCTATTTGGTACTGAAAGTGTCATACAGTCCTATAGATACATATCGTAATATTTATTAATGAGTGAATGGACAAGTGAAGATCCGGATGCTATATCTGCTAGATATTTGTGCAGGTGTGTTATCGAGGAGTATACATTTTTCATAGAGAAATTACTTATTTTTATTAAGTAAGAACAGAATAACTAATAATAATAATTCCTTTATTTAGCATTTAGCTAATACATAAAAAGTATAATAAAACTTATCTTAATGAAATCACTTTATGTACAATTATTTATTAGAATATAGTATGTATCACTCTCCCATTAGATGTCTTTTTAAGAGTTTTTTAAATAAATCCAATTTGGACTATTTTTAATTATCTGTGGCAAGGAGTTAAATTCAATCAAATCTCTATGGTTAAGTGCTTTCTCAGTACTCCTCTTATTTTTCGTATACACATAAAAATTTTTGTTATTTCTTGTTGGATAGGTATGTATACACTCGTTCGTGACAAGTTTTTCTGTCAGATAGTTAATCCATTTTTAATTTTATAAATAAGGATTAGTACTTGATATTTCAAAAATGATTCTATAGAGAGCCAATCTAATGCCGTTAGCATATTTCTTATAGGTGTTTCTCTTTTTTCCCCAAAAATTAATGTCATACATCTGTTTTGAAGTTTTTGCATCCTGTTTAGCTCATATTTGTTAGCAAAATAGAGTATTGAGGAGCTAAAGACCAAATGTGGAAGGATTGTTGATTGAAGGATAATACATGTTTGTTAAGGTATGGTTGGGTTTGCGATATGCTTCAATATGTTGGTCCTTTCTTACTTCTTAGTAGTCTTGATTCACGAGTCTGGTATTACAAAGCGAAAATGTAATATGGGAAGACTGGTACCAGAATGGTGGGTTGTTTGGTAGAAGCGAACATCCGATTGTGAGAAAAGGAACATTCACCTCCTTAAAGCGTTCTCTAAAGTTTTAAATTTCGTATTTTGGAACGTAAGGACCTTTGTCAAACTTCAGCTTTTTATTTGAGCTACTTTCTTCTTAGTTTATCACTTTAGTTGGATTTTCTGGATCTCTATCTCATACATTACACCGAAAATTTGAGAGGATAGTTATGTATTTTTTTAAAAGTCCCTGATTTCTGCAAGCAGTGTTGAGCAATTACTCAAATCTTTGTATTCTAACTAAAGATTATATTATGTAGGTATATTATAGATAGATAGATATACATAGATATTAATAGAAAATTAAAAAATGTTCTCTCGAAAATGTTTTATTAAATTTGAGATTATATTATAAAACAGTACGTTCAGATGTCACATCAATAAAAAGAAAAAATGTCACTATGATTTAACTGGAACTTGTATAGATGTGGAAAAACTAAGTAAGTTGAAATGTATTTTTCATAAAATGGATTTTTTCTAGGGTAATAAAATGAATAATTAAAAACCCCGAAAAATAAACATTAATATCCTATTCATTAATATATTACTTTTATATACAAAAATACAAAATATAAAAAGTTACTTAAACATTGTTTTTAATATCGCTTGGGGGAGAGGACGGGATTGGGCCCGGTTGCTGCGCTACTGGTTTTGATTATAAAAAGTAATAAACTTTAAATTCAATTAAAAAAAACTAGATAGATATAAAGTATTTCTTTATGGATTTCTAAGAATCTGATGATATAAAAAAGGCCTATAACTTTTAGCTGGTTAGAATTTAAACAAATCGTTAAATCAAAAATGTTAACAACGCTAATAATTTTATTATAAAGAGAAATTACTGAATGAAACGCACAATACATTTTTCTATAAATAGTAGCTAACGGATTTAATTATATTTGCCGCTTAAAGTCACTGCTCATTCGAGTCTTGCACATGTGCGCATGGTTCTCTTGATATTTTGACTCTTTTACTGCTGTTTAGTAGTAGAAGCAAGTTTTCTTAAGATTTAATGGAAAGTGATCACTCATTACTAAGTATAGATCAAAAATGATTCAGTAGAAATGTTAGTCCATTTTTCTTGAAATGAGCGTTTGCTCAACTAAATAATAGGGCTCCTGATAATATCAATGTTTCTTGACATTGTAGATAGACCATGACATATTTTAAGAAAATCAGGTGTATTCGCAAACAATACACATAATTTTGTTTCTGTAGTCTGTCAAAAAAACTCGTAACAGAGAGAGAGAAGAGAGTGTGTGTTTGTATTGAGAAGTAGTGTCAACTGTGAGGTTTTTGATTTTCCAAGCATCCAAGGAATGCTTATGTTTAATTTATTCTACACCATATGCTATCATTTTAAGTTGAAAATAGCTGCAAATGCCTTGGCTTATAATAGCAACAAGGCTAGGGTTGCCATATTTTAGAATTTTAATCCGGTACACCTAAGGAAGAACGAAAGAAGCACCTATCAACCGATGATTACAAAAAAAAGCTAAAAGCCATGAATTTTTTCCCCGAAAACACTGATGCTTGAAGAAATAAATGAATTACTGATGTTAAAGCACCGTAGTATGCCTTTTCTATTTCGGTAATTCGGTATAACTTGGGATTCTGGGACACAGGCAGCTAAAGAAAACCTTATGGACACCAGGAATCCTACCAATCACAACACAGATTGTTCAATGTGCTTCCGATTGATTCGGAGGGAATGTTTTGCTGAAACTGCAAGAAGATGTCGTAAGCATTTGGGAAGAAATGCGGCACCATCTGTTAAACTTATTGAGAATTGTGTAAAGAAATTTATAGAGACTGGGTTACTAACAAATAACCGACAGCATATTTATAATCGCGGTGTCCGATCAGAAGAAAACGTTGCTGCATTGAGAGCTAGTGTTAATCAAAACCCGAAAAAATCGGGTCTCCATAACTTTTTACATAAAGATCTGAATTTAAAAGCCTATAAGATACAGTTGACTCAAGAACTAAAACCCAATGATCATTTGGCACGTCGTAATTTTGTTGATTGGGCATTAGGCAAAAAACATGAACAGAACGATTTCTTTCACAAAATAATCTTTAGCGACGAAGCTCATTTCGAAATTTGTGGATACGAGAACAAGCAAAGTTGCAAGATATGGGCTGAGGAAAATCCAAGAGAAATACAGCAAAAGTTACTGTATGGTGCTGGCGGGATGCCTAATGGGTCCTTATTTCTTCCAGAATAAAGTTTCAGATGCGGTTACTGGGAACGGAGCTCGATACAAGACAATGTTAATTGATTATTTGTGGAATACATTAGAAAGCATGGATGTCCAGAACATGTAGTTTCAACAGGACGGTGCCACTTGCATAACTCGGATGAAACGCTAAATGTTGTAAGTCAGAAATTTCGCGATCGAATAATTTTCCGAAGAGCTGACGTAAATTGGTCGCCTAGGTCTTGCGAACTCACACATACTAGATTATTTCCTTTGAGGCTTTTTAAATAAAATAGTTTGCGTTAACAATACTCGAACCACTGAACAGCTTAAAGTTACTATTACCCAAGCAATTGGGCAAATTGGACAGAATAGCTGTGAAAATGTAATTCAGCATATTGGGAAAAGAATGCTAGCATGCCAAAGAAGCAGAGGGGGTCACTCGCGGGATATCATTTTTCATTATTAACCGCAACATTTGTACTTTAAAATATTATAATAAAATTATTACATTTAAAGCGTTTTATGTGTTTTATTATTGAAGTAAATCGGAAGATCAAATTTTGGACACCCTTTATATTGCATTGATTCATTTTGTAGTATCTGTACTAAAATAAAAAAAATCATATAAAAGTATATTTTTGCGGTGGTATTGAAGGCGAAATTCCTTCTTTTCGCCATATATATTTTTTAAAACGTCGATTCCATTACCGTACCAATACGACAATTGCACCACTCTTGCATTTATAATCCTAATTAAACTAATAATACTGGAAATTTAACATGTAAATTACTCCTAAAATAAATAATAAAAAGCATAATAAAGGATAAATGATTCACCCCCACACTGACTAAATTGGGTGCAAAACACTTTTTACAAACCGGAAACTGTTCCCGTCGTAGGCAGGACGAATATCCGGAGGTTCAATGCACTTTTTCTCACTTTTTCAAAGGATAAAAAAGTGCAGTCCACCCGCACCATGTTAAGGCAACTTGATATAGTGATATGTATAGACTTTTAAAATAGTACTTCTTTAGTAAATTGTATTCTCCTTGGTGTATGTTTAACACTTTTTGTGCACCATATACAGGGTAATACAAGTGTAATTAATTCATGTCCAAAACTTTAAATAGTAATATAAATAGGGGCCTGCAAACGTTTAGTTGTGGAGATACAGGGTGTTAAAAAACTTAATTTTTATTTTTTTACAGAAAAAGTTTTTATAAAAATGGCCAGTAACGTCGTAGTAGTGCTTGTAGATTTTGTCGAGTGTCAAATTTGATTTAAAAATCTTCAGAAATTTAAGAGGTCCCCGTTTATACGACTTCTTTATATCTCCACAGTTTTAGACATGGGATAATTTACACCCTGTATACATTAATTTATTGTATGTATTTTGTTAAATATAACAAGCTTTGTGTTTTGGTACAAAATAAATTTGTTGTTGACTTCGTCCGATTCACTTTTCTGCATCTCCTGTAATTATATGCATAATATAAGTCAAAAGCAATATCGACATTCCCGGATATTTGTGTTCACAAAAGCTTTACATATTTAAATAAAAATAAGAGCTTTATAAAGTTTACCCACCCTAAAATCTTTCGGCACCTCCAACTTTTGAACCATTGATTCGCCCAGTGGCGCAGTTCGTCCCCAAATTTTTAGGTCTTTCGCAGATGTGACATGAGGGAGCAAAGAATTATTTAATTCTAACAAAACCGAAATACGTATTTTAGTTATTATATTATTTTATATAGACTGAGTTTTGTATTTTTCAATTATAGGGGGTTCCAGTTTAAAGTAACATTGACATTTTCTTCGTTATGAAACACGCACCTGTAACTAAAAAAAATACTATAACACACCCACATTAATAAAAGCACATTTAAATTACTTCCCTAATATTATGGTATTGTCTAATGCCCGAATCGACACAATATGAAAGATCTCAAGCATTGACCTACTCGAGCGCGAGCCCCCTTTTACATAATGAAATATGATATGGCGGTACGCTCAAATGTCCTCTTAACATTATAATCTATCATTGTTGTATATAAAAACAAGAATATGGTCATATAATCGAAATTTCTCATCGATATCTTTCGGTCTTCTTTGTATAAAGTTTCATGATACGATTTTAAAAAGATATAGATTGGACAAGAACTATTTTCCCAAAAGGCCAGGTAGACCCGGGCCTAGACCCAGTAACATTGTATCCTACCAAAAGTTATATATAATGGTAAACAAGTCTTATTAAGGTTTCTTAGAGAAACTTTTGTTATATAAACGGTTCTCGCAGTTTTTTTGTGCAACCTAAAATTAGTGGCGGCTTGTGGCACTCAAAGCAGGTGAGGACCCCAAAAGAACTCATCTACTACAGGATTACACTTTTGCATTAGTTTATATAAATGGGTTTTTTAATTTAATTTGGTTTAAACAAGGCTGCCAGTCCTAAACTAATCTAGTTGCGCCTCATTCGATTTTTTGAAAGGAAAACGAAATTTCAAAGCAAAAACCTTTTACTATAGGTTTAAAATGTCACAATAGGGTTACTAAGGTCACAATAGGTATATAAATGTCACAATAAATAATAAATTTGTCAAAATCAGTAAAAAGTGTCTCAATAAATAAAACAACGATCTTAAAAATGACAACGCTATAAGTTCCCGCTCTGATCTTAAGTGTTGAAAGTGTATTATCTATTAGCACCAAATAAAAAATATGTCGCGTCACGTCGTAGCTTTATTTTTTAAAAATCAAGTTTAAGCAAAGTAATAAATAAACCCAAACATTTTTTACTTTTTTTATATTAAGGCTATTCGACGGTTTTTTAAATTTGCAAATTTATTTATAATATCCTCGTAAAACTTGAGTATCCTCACTAAGGCTTTGTAAAATTCCTTTTTCTATAGCTGTCGTTGACAAACCCTTTAGATGCTCTTGTGTGATCGTATTGCTTAAATATGTTTTAATGCGCTTAAGACAAGAAAAATCTCTTTCTACCGACACACTTGTTGCGGGAATATTTAAAACTAGTCAAAACAGTTTGTAGGTTTCCGAAAATATATTTTTAAAATCCTTGTATAGTGTTTCTAATATTTGTTGAACTCTTAAATTACAAAATTGTGTATCCCTGTACAAAACCCGTTCGTTTTTTAGCCAATCTATTTCAAAAACATTTTGATACATTTTTAATAAACATTCAAATGATTTTTCGGAAAAAATGTTTAACATATTCCGTAAATTTTGAAGAATCTACTAATGAAAGAGAACTTAAATTATGGACGAAAGTACTTAACTGAAGGGAAATATAATCTATAATTTCGTAGTACAACATTTTATAGTTTGAAAAGATTTCTAATTCATTGTGACTTTTGCTCCGTTTTCTTGGTAATACATCAGTTTTGCTTTTTGCCCAATTAAAAAACTCTATTAATTTTACTTCATTTCTTAATTCAGAAATTCGTTGGGCAGTGATTTTGATCTGATTAGAGCAGTAAGAAAAGTAAATCTGAGCACGCAAAAATTTCGTGATAGATCTTCATCAAAATAGCAAAGTCAAAGTTCTGAAAATGTTTTAGAAATCCTTTTGACGTGTTTACTGATTCTTAACCGGAAGTTTTGTCGTCAATTGTGGTTTAAAACCATTCAGTGGCAACTGAATTTAAGATTTTGGAATGGGTATACCAGCCCGTTTCGACTGATCGTGGTACCCTTTTACCGACTATTTGATCGAGAACAAAGGCGGGCTTGGCTGAGTTATAAAAAAATGTTGGTATACCAAAGTACAAAAAAAATTCTACTTTTGCCGATTTGGTTAGTGCCTTGATGCAGCACAAGGTTTAGCCTATGTGCAAAGCAGTGGGCAAACAAAGCCAAGGGGGCAGAAAATTGTATCCTTGCTTGAAGCCCATTTAGCTCGCTAGACATAAAACTGGCCCTGTCATAGCACTGAGCCACTAATCTTTCCCTAAAAGTACATGGCTCCAAAACGCTTTCTAACAAATCTAACATCAAAAAAACCCAAAAATCTTTCATAAAGTCGCCCTTTTCTGACGTATCTAATAGTTATGGCACATTGGGAACGCTCTGTTATATCTGTTGTGTCATCTGCCATTGCACCAAAAAAAAAAAACATTCTTTATCATTGACTTCTTTTTTAATAAAATCTGTTAAATATTCATGAATAAAACAAATGAGTTCATTTTGTATTGTTTTAGACTGACCTCTAAAAATATTGCTAAATTTCCCGTAAGTTCTTGAATACGTTTAACTAAGCATTTAAAACCCCTTTAAAATTTCCGCGATTTAATGACTCTAAACTTTCAGTATGTCCCCCAAAACGCAGTTCTTGTTTTCCCAACGTAAGTGTGACATCAATTAAATAACTAATTAATAATCAATTTTTGTGGACATTTTCGTTGTGAAAAATTTTGTTTAAACTGGCGTTTTCCCTTAAAGCGTCCTGAATGGTCGCCCTATTTTGCCCTAATCGTACTATAGCCTTGTATGTGCTCTTTATAAGCCTCATGTATTTTGTTACTACGAGAGAAATTTTTTAAGTCCCTAAAACCATCCCTTCTTGAACACCATGAATTTTTTGCTTTACCCAATAAAATACACGGCCAGCAATATAAACTCTGAACTTCCGCAAAGCCATTTATAAGTATCATACCAGGAAGTTTGACACGTTTGCCGACCCACCCTCTTTTCGCTAAAAAATGCCGTTATTTGGTGTTGGCCGACTCTCCAAAATTTGCCGTTTTTCTATTTCAGGTCATCGCGAGAAAGATGTTTCAAGCAAAGACAAAACGATATCGTGAAAGGGGTTCATTATGAATTATTACCCTATCTTACAATATATAAAATTAAATTAAATTCGATATAACCACGGAATCCTCAGATACAACAAAACAACAAATATTTCTTATTATTAAACAACACCTTGGCAATACAAAATAAATATGACTACCTCGTAAAGGCTTTTGCCTTACCTTACCTCCTTATCGACACAATCACAACACAACCATGCAGATAACGATATTATAATATTTATTTTATTAATTATGAGAAATTACGTACTGTAGTGAATTACCTGCGCGTTGATCTAATTCAGAATTCTAATTTTCCAAAATAAAGAAAAGAGAAAAGAAGAAGAAAAGAGATGATGACATGAAATGATGAAACAATGTAACGTTGCCAAATTGTAAATAGTCACCCAACTGTACTATAAAACAAATAATAATAATTGTAATATAATATTATATTCTTTTATTTGTTATTGGGTTTTATAATAATCATAGGACAATAGAAACTTTTATCAAATATTTTCCCCAAGTTTTGGGCCTCAAACGTAGAAAATCTCGATCTTGTGCGTTTGAAGCGGTGGGGAAGCATATCGTTGTCGCGCGTTATATTGGCGGCGATTTGTGATGCGTATGAAGGTCAAATTTCTGGGCTTACTATTTTGTTATTATGCGATCGGGTCACGATTTCAGCGATTAGGCAAAGTTCATAGGGGTGGGCGCTAAATTTAAAAGAGAATATTTTAACCTTTAATGGTAATTTGATGTTTTGGTCTACTAATTCATACTTTTAATGATTGAAAATAAGTTTATTTTTATAAATAATACTAAAAATTTACATTATACTGTAATTTTTTCATTGAGGCCCGACCTCAGTTGCTTAATACGACCAGCCGCCACTGCCTAAAATCAACATTAGTTTATAATAGGTTCATAATATAGTACGAAAACTTGCACGGCTGGAGTTAATTAAGGAATCTTGGGTTTAGATCATATCAAACTGGAATTACTTTCCTTGGAAAGTAATTCCAATTGATAGGTCTAAACCCAAAAAATATGATTTCTGTAATATTTTGACAACCTGTAGTTATATTGTACCAGAAGATATTAAATGTGTGTGGGTTTCTTGTATATCTGACTATAGATAAGATATACCTACGATGGGATTGAGAAGGTAGGTTTAGGCTAATTTTATGCTTACTTCAATTATTCTTCGATAGCGATGGTTTACTCACTGCAACTGCAATTTGGATTAAAAACTATCTAAAATTTCAATGAATTAAAACTCTTATTTCATCATCACTTAAGAAAACCAAACCAGCAGGCCAATTTTTCGTACCTCACTTTCCTATCCAACGATCTGGATATACTGAATCTAAGGAATTATGTACATTAATGCTAAAATGGACTGGTGCACCATAATGCATAAACCATTAGTGTTGCCTCAGCTGTAGAGGAATTTCTTTAAGAAGAACATTTAACTCTTCCTGTAGGAAATTAAGGTAAGATTCGCCTAAATGAGCTTCAAATATTCCATGTGGATTTTCCTCAGCCCATAAGTGATTGTTATGGAAATCTCGTATACACTGTCGTCCAAAGGTAGCCTCGTCAGTAAAGAAAACGCCATTTAAAAAACTGGGAATATGAGCGATTTGATGAAGAATCCATTGGCAAAAAAAATAGGCGCGGAAAAATGTCTCTAGGTAGTAGGAGAGAAGGGGGCACAGAGGACCGCTGGGGCACAAACGTCCGCTCGATTTATTCTGTTATACGTGGCGCCATCTTTTAAATGTTGTTAAAAATAGCAAGCTAGCGGTGTATTTTTATATTTCTGACAGTTACAGCAATGTTCGTGCAGTGTGCAGGTCGCAGCAAACAAAACATTGGTTTTTAAAGTAAGCCATGGTAAATTTTATAGTTTTGTCAAGTGTGATTATTGCATTATTATACGTGTATTGATATTTCTTATTATAACCCACTAAAACACAACTTTTTTACTTAAAAACAAATTGGTTAACTCAGGTGTAAACAAACATTCAGTGGAGTGGAGGGAAATTTAAATTTATTTTCTGCAACTGGGGCACAAAGGACCGCTTATGGTCCTCTGTGCCCCAAAGCAGTATGTTGTGGCTTAAATATGAATTTAAGTGTCTTAGAATTAATTAAATTATGTGATGTGTGTATATTATCATAAAAAATATTGTTTTTAGATGGTACGTAACTACGTAAAGAAAAAACCCGAGCCTTCGTGGGCAGAAGAAGACATGACCAGGGCACTGGAAATGATCAACCGAAATGAAATTTCAGTTCGACAAGCAGCTCAACGTTTTAAGATACCTAAGACCTGTATTTTGCGCCGAAAAAATAACGAAATGATGCCAAAGATACCAAGAAATGATCATTTTAAACAAGTGCTTACTGACCAACAAGAAACTGAACTAGTGGAGCATATTCTAGACCCGATTTTATAGAATAACCCCTCTCAATGCTCGTCGATTTGCATTTGAGCTGGCAGAAAATATGGTCTTGAAATATCCATTTAATAAGAATGCCAAATTAGCTGGTAGTGACTGGTTGGCGGGGTTTAAAAAAGAAATCCTCAACTTTCTATTAGAGCTCCCGAAGCCACACAAGCATAGCACGAGCTGCAGGATTTAATAAGCCCCAGGTTCAAATGTTTTTTGATGTTGTATGATCAGTTTTAGAGCAATATTCAACCAGGCCAAATATATAATATTGATGAGACTGGGATTAATTCAGTGCCTGTACCCAGAAAAAATCTAGCTAAAAAAGGAAAAAAGCAGGTTGGGCGGATAGTGAGCACTGAACGTGGGTTTAATGTAACTGCAGTTTGTGGGATTTCAGCTGCAGGATCTTACATCCCTCCGTTTTTTCTTTTTCCTCGACAGCGAATGAACTCATTATTTTTAAAAGGATGTTCGCCGGGTGCAGATGGCTATGCAAATGGTTCTGGATAGACGGATTCCGATCATTTCGTCAAGTATTTAGATTACTTTACTAACCATGTGGAACCCGGTCCCGATAAGAAAATATTATTAATTCTTGACAATCACAATAGTCATAGGACGCTTTCCGCAATAAATAAAACAAGAGAAAATAATATTATAATGGTCTCTCTCCCGCCCCACACCAGTCATCGCCTGCCACCCCTTGACTGCACTGTGTTTGGGTCCTTAAAACATCAGTATGCAAAGGAGTGTGACTTATGGCATACTAATAACCCTGGATCTCGTGTGTCATTATATGATATCGTAGAAATATTTTCAAAGGCAGTTCTTCATGCTGCCGCCTTGGAAAAAGCCATAAAGGGTTTTTAAACGACAGGAATTTATCCATTCAATAATGAAATATTTCCTGACGATTGTTTTCTGCCTGCTAAAGTTACACACAAGTACAGCAAGAAACCGAGAGGCCTATCGCTGCCGAAAATGTTTCAGATGAGGATGATCACCAACCTGAACCTCAAAGCTTATTCAAAGAACCACAACCGAGCTGCAGTTACACTTCCTTCAAAGATGCTATCCTAAAAATTTTTCCAAAGCCAAAGTCAGATGCCCGTAAAAACAAAACTCAAAACCCACAGAAGGTAAGCAGAGCTCAGCATGCTGAAGAATTAACAAGTTCCCTATTTAAGGACCAGCTTATGGCCAAAGAAGCAGAAAAAAAAACAAAATACCAAAAGTGTAAAAAGAAAACTTACTAAAAATGTAGAAGAAAAGTCCAATATTAAAACAAAGAAAACCGCGCGAAAAAAACTGGTGGAAGTTTCAAGTAGCGATAGTGAAGAAGAAGATACTAACACCATATGCATTTATTGTCCGAGTAGGTATGGCGAATCAAGAGAAGGGGAGGGATCGATTCAATGTCAGAATTGCAAAGGTTGGGCACATGACGCTTGCGCAGGAGTGTCAGAAGACGATGCAGAATTTATTTGTCTGAAATGTTCTTAAATATATTATTAAAAATAATATTTTTTGTTAGCTGTTAAGCTGCTATAAACGATTTTTGCAACCCATTAGTCTTTTTGTAAAAATCCTATTCAAATATTGTTTATTCAATGCATGATCCCAGCACCCCATACTAGGACCTCTGTGCCCCAGCACTAGGTCCTCTGTGCCCCATTGCTAGGGGCACAGAGGACCAGCGCAGGGTATTAAAAAACAATTGTAACTCATATATCATTTTGTTTAAAATATTTTTTTGGTCTTAAATGAATAAAGTAACCACTAAACTTGACACAAATAGGTTTACTTATTTTTAATATATTTTTTTAATGCATTTGTACACTAAAAATCCTTAAGCGGTTCTCCCCTAGAGCTTGCACACGCTGAATATGAAACGGATACAATTGCTGTTCTTTAAGAATTTGAAACACAGTGAAGTTACTTACATGCACTATGTTGGCAATTTTTTGAGTATTTGTTTCAGGTGACTCCGCAATTAACTCGAGAACTGCCTGTTCTAGTTGCACAGTTCGTACTTCTCGAGGCCGCCCGCAGTCAGCCGTTTGTTTCTTAAATGTGCCATTTTTGCAGAAACGCTGGTAAAGACGAACGAGCAAATATTGTGTGATGGGGTATCCTTCGTCCTGGATACAACTCAGCATACACTCGTCCATTTGCCGACCATTTCCATTACTTCGACTATAAACAAAATGCATATCTTAAAAATTTCGCATTTCGATGAAAGAAAAATTTATTACTTATTAACAATAATGTTATTAAGCCTGGATTATAGATTGAAAAAGTTTGCGTCGTCCGTCTGAGTCGTGAGTTTACACTGGTTCTTAGCCCGAGTTATAGATTGAAAGCGTTAGCGCTTTGCGTCGGCTGTGGAACTAACCTTACTTTAATTTATCGCCTTGTGCAATTTTGTCTTGCTTGTGTTCCAGTTTATGTGCGCTTTTTTAATTTGCTAAGCATGGATAATCAAAATCATAGTAATAAAGCCTGGTAAAGACTAGGCATTGTGGATATATTAATGTGTGTCGCAGCGGTAAAGTTGTTGAAGAGAACGCTGCAATGAAGATAACGAATTCGGCCTGTTAATTGGGCTGGAAATACTCAAAACTCCTAGAAGCATTTTCTTAAAATTAAAGACAATGACCCCAAGTAGTTTTTTAAATGGACGAGGATGTTATGTGTATATATTAATGTCAAATTCATTACGAAGAACGAACGTTTTAAAAGGCCCTCTAAAATCCAGTAATTTCATTGGTTGCAGCTTAACCCAAATGTCGATTTTCGCCAGCTGCTTCCGTCAAAGTTAAAGATCGCCGTCTTTTTGACGGCTAGCGGAAATTAAACGTATGGCGGCAAAAATATAACCGTACCCATTGCTTTTCGTTAAGTAAACTTCAAGGACAGCGCAAACGGCGACGCAAGACGCAAACGTTTTCAATCTATAACCCAGGCTTAACAGACTAAAAACCTTAAGCTTAAGAATGAAGAAACGCTAATTTGACATTTCGTTAAAATATTCCTATTTAACAGATAAATGTTGACAGTAGCCTACTAAATAATGTATTAAAGAAATGAAAAATACGCGTTAAGATGTTTTATTTTTTTGCATAAAAACAGCGCCCCATACGAAAAAAAGGCACGAGAGCTTTTTTGTAACAAATTAAACGAGGAATTTAAAAACAATTTTTAATTTTAAATGTGTCAATGGCGTACTATTTTTCTCTTTAAAAAAAATTGAGATCATTACCCGTATGCGCGCCAATGATGAATATAAAATTCTCATTGCATGTCAAAAAATGCGCAATAACTTCCTCTTAAAACCCGTCAAATTTCATTGGCACATCTCGATCGGTTTTAGAGCAATAAATAAATCGTCAGATTTTAACAAAAACTTTAACAATACGTATCTCGGAAACCCCCGAAGTTTCTCGCGCTTATTTACTGTAACACCCTGTATGTATTTTTAGAGTAAAACTATTGGTTTAAAAAACATACTTTTGTAAAAAATGTTCACCAACAGTTGCAATTTTTGTTTAATCGATGGTGCTCGAATTTTAGAGCGGGTGCAACATGTCATTTTATCAGTGAACTATGCATGACCTTTATTATTTATATTGCAAAATAAATAATACTTTAGGGAAACCTAATGTGTTCATATTTTTGAGTGATGCCATACAGCAACATTATTAAGTGTGGCAGACGAAGAAAGTACGTCTGCTCTCTTTCATATAGGTGGCGTTGCTTTCACCAGGTTATTTAATCATTTTCTCTTCTATTTAAAGGTTCTTATTGTCTTTTAAATACTTGAATATAGCTCGGATTAGGTTTTATAGCATTGATAGGAGTGTTGCTGAGAATTCGTTATTAAAATCTTTAGTTCTATAAGAGTTATATACTCTAGTTAACCGAAACCATTATATGATTCTCTATTTAAGCGCTATAAGGCTTATATTGCTGTCACAAATACTTTGCAGATAATTTCTAATAAAACCTTTATTTATATAATAAAGTAACAGAAACATCACGGTTTCTTCTACAAATCATAAAATGTTATTTGGAAAGGCTGGTCCTTCCATACTTGGCCTAACTGTGTCCGCTGTAACTTGTCAAACAAGTAGTTAGTAGCTTAAAAAACTTGCTGACAATATGCTAGGGCCTATTTTAAGCAGCCACAGTAATTTGATTCTAATAAGCTAGTTATTAGAATAACACCTCTGATACCAAAATTATTTTATTATACTTATTAACAACCTGTCTTGTAAAAGTCTTAGTTGGCTCCGGTTTTATAGATCTATGCTTATAATAATTTACCTACCTGCTTTCAATGTATTTTAACAAGTGCATTTTATAGGGGGTTTAAATACATATAACATAAATCCTAAATTAGAGAGTTTTAAGCAACATGTCGCGAGTTTGTGTAAATAAGCAGGTTCATTTTTGTGTGACTTTTGTGAAACAAAAACGTACTCTTAGCCCTTTAATAAAAAAGACTTACCACTTGTATTCTGGCTGCCAAGTTGGAGACCAGGATAAAAATTGGGCCCCCCATAACTGCTGCAACAAATTTGCGTCTAACATTCCCGGCTGCCTAAGTGGAAAAAAGCGTAACATGCCCTCCGCTGTTCCTATAATCTGGAGAGAACCGAAAGACCCTATTACTGACTGTTACTTTTGCATGACACCTTTTGTCAAAAACGGCTTTTCTAAGAAAAAAAGGTTTGCGATACAGTATTCAAATTTACAATCCGCCATACGCCCGGTGCCTCATAGTGACGAATTACCTGTACCTAATTCACCTTAGGAATATACCCTCGATTCTGCTGATCAAACGGATTCAAACGGTAGAGTACCGGAAAATGTCCAGTAAAAAGCCTCACAAAATAAGTCAAAGTGAATTAAGTGACCTTGTAAGGGATTTAGAATTGTCCAAGAAAAAAGCAGAATCATTGGCCTCTCGATTGCAACAATGGAATTTACTTCAAGATGAAATAAAAGTTGCTGTGTACCGAAGCCGTCAGAAAAACTTTGAACAATTTGGTAGCGTGTAGGGACATTGAGGGTCTATGGCAGCTTTAAATCTGGACTATGATCCAAAAGATTAGAGACTTTTCATTAATTCCTCAAAAGTAAGTCATAACTGTGTTACTCCATAATGGAAACAAGTTGCCTTCAATCCAAATTGGTCATGCAGTCTACATGAAAGAAACGTATTGCAATTTTAAATTGTTACTGGAGCACCATACAATATGAAATATATAAGAGGCAAATTTGTGAGGATTTAAAAGTTGTGGCGATTTTGCCTGGAATGCAGCTAGGTTATACCAAATACAGTTGCTTCCTCTGCAAATGGGACAGTCGAGCACGATCGGATCACTACAGAAAGAAAATTTGGCCTCCGAGAGAGTCTTTTGAGCCACGAAAGAAAAATGTAACCAGCGCGCCATTAGTTCCCCCTGAAAAGACTTCAGTATCGCCACTTCATATAAAATTGGGACTTATGAAAAACTTTCTGAAGGCCGTGCTTTCGGTTAATTAAAAGCTAAGTTCCCTAGAATCAGGGAAGTTAAAATATGAAGGGAATATTTGTGGGTCCCCAGATTAGGAAACTTTTCAGAGATGCGCAATTCGATTCCATACTTGAGAGCTAGAAAAGGAACGCTTAGAATGCCTTTAAAACTGTCGCAACAAATTTTTTGGGAAACATAAATGCAGAAAACTATAAAGACCTAAGTGCCGAACTTCTTTTGTGTTACAAAGCCTAGGGTGTAATATGTCGTTGAAAATTCGTTTCCTGGATTCTAATATGGAATACTTTCCGGAAAATTGTGGTGCTTAAAGTGACGAGCACGGTGAAAGCTTCCACCAAGATATTTCAACCATGGAAAGACGGTATGAAGGTATCAGACAAAATGGAACTATGAGATGTTAGGCTACTACTACCGGACTTTTAAGACAGATGCCCCAGAAGCTGCTTTTAAGGGCAGGCTAAGAAGCGCAAAATGAATATCTAAACTTTAGAATCAATGATAAAAATGTGTTATTTAATTGCTTTTGTTAAACCAACAATATATTGTTATAGTCAAAAGCACTGTTATCGTGCGGGTCGTACGATTTATCAACGAAAAACTTTTTAAGTTTGTTTTTCTTTTATTACGTGTAATCATATCCTCCGCATAAAATCCGGAAGATGAATTAGATAGACCTATGATATTTTCATATGAAAAAAAAGGATAAACATTTAAATACCAGCAGTTGCAAAAATCTTTGAGCGATGTCACTTTAAAGTCAGATTGACAAGTCAGTCACAAAATGAGTAATAGAAAACAATTTTCGGTTTTTTTGCGTCCACAAGCGAAAAAATTGGTATTAAATCTAATATTACGAAAATGAAAATTCACCGGCCAATATTCAGGAGACAGTAGCAAAAGCTCTGGGAATCGGTATAAGCACTATGCAGAAAATTATACATGAAACATAAAGCATAATGTACTACCAAAGAAGATTAAGAAATGTACACGAAAAAAGCCAAAGACAGAAGACTTGAGTGACAAAGTAAAAATGGATGTTCGTAATGCATTTAGCAATTTACGATTTATACACATCAAAAACTAATATAACCCTTCAAGTTTTAAAAGAAGCTTTAAAAATCGAGGCATATTGGAAATTGGACTAAAATCGTTATCAAAATTAATAAAAATTTTGGGTTTTCGATATAAAAAAGACTGTAATCGAAAATTTGTATGCGAGTTGCCACATATAGCAAGTCAGCGTATCCAGTTTTTAAAGAAATACACGGAAAATGTTAATTCAAAATTTATGAAAGTGGTATTTTTAGACGAGACTTGGATATTTTCTAATGGAAGTGGTTCGAAATCTTGGCGGAACGAGTCTGTAAAAAGTGTCAAGAGAAAAAAGGAATGTGGGACGGGAAAACGGTTCATCATTTTGCATGCAGGTTCTTCAACAGGATTTCTCACAGGTGCAAGTTTACTTTTTTTGTTCAACATCCAAAAGTATGAACTACCATGATAATATGAACTGTAAAATGTTTGAAAAGTGTTTAAAAGAACAACTGATTCCAAATTTAGATGCTCCATCTTTAATCATTCTGGACAATGCATCTTATCATTCAAGAATCTTAAATAAACAACCTACTTCATCCTGGAACAAAAGTGACATGACTGGCTAATAAAACAAAAGCCTTTACCCAATATGCTGAAACTAGAACTTCTTTTAATGGCAAAACCTATTAAAAAACCAACAATATATGCCGTAGATGAAATGAAAATTGACAGTTTAACGCAATAGAATTAATATGGGTTGGGGCAAAATCATATTACGAAAAACACGTGAACGATGATGCGCCATTTGAGGACGACTCAGACGATGAGGACTTTTTAAGTGATGGTATTTTCTAGTCTATAATATTAAAAAGTTTCTGAAGGATTATATTAGGCGTTGACGTGTATAAATCATAAATTGCATTATGAATATCCATTTTTGCATTGTAACTTAAGTCTTTTGCCTTTGGATTTTTTCGTGTACATTTCTTAATCTTCTTCGGAAGTAAATTATGTTTTTCTTTCATGTTTCTGTACGTGGAAGTTTCTGGAAGTTTCTGTGCATTCCTTATACAGATTCTCATAGCTTTTGCCACTGGCTCCTGGAAGCCAGTGAATTTTAATTTAAAAATTTTTTTATTAGATTTGACACCATTTTTTTGCTTACTTTTTTAGTACATTTGTAATTTTGTAGGCAATAAATAAATAATTATAGAATACTTGTTCCAATTTTAAAGCGTGTTTAAAATAAGTAAATTTTTTTATTAATTATAAGACAAAATTTGATATATAAAAATCGGTAAAATCGCTTTACCAGAAACTAGGGACTAACTTAATTTTAGACTGAAATTTGAAGAAACCGGATAACTAGTTTTTTAGAACAGACAGACTGAGGGATAGACATACCTATAGACAGACGGAATTAAGAAAACATGTTTTCCGACAAACTTTCCGGCATCTAGGGACCTAACGTAAAGATCTGAAAAAATCTCACGAGGGAATTAATAACTAATTATCTTGTGTTTTTAACAAAAGTGTATAATATTTTTGCAAAATAAAATTTTTTTGTTATCACAATACAAAAAAAAAAGTTTTCTTTGCACAGGTGTGGCCCGCATTTAAATAAATGACACTATATTATAACTGGTTAGATTTTTAGGTCAAGCGGGGCTCATAATTTTTGGTGATTGATAAAAAAATCTCACTTTCATTGCCATTTTGTGTATTTTTGTTTTTGCCAACCAAAAAATTTTAACCAAATACATATTTAGCGAATTTTCTTATTTAGTCCCTCGGTATGCAATATATAAAATATTATTAAGTGGCTATCCTAATAATATTGCCTAATATAATAAAAAAAACTAATTTCTTTCTCCCTGTATACTTCTAAATAGCCCATCGAGATTTAATAGCTCGATAAAAGAATCACACACCATTTTGGTATTCACTGTGTTTTCTGATTTGATTCATAATGTTACTTACCTTTGGACCCGCACGATAAGACCGCATTCGACTTATATCTGTATTTTGTATGCTCATTGTATATGCCTATACATTAAAATTTTGAAAACAATAATTTAGATTTTCTTGCAAGCCAACTAAATTCTTTAATAGGTATTTTTTAGTTACTTGCGTGTAGTTGACTCCAAAAAAATAGGTTTTGTTCAAGAAACAATAAAAAAGTTGAAATTTGTTCTCCAGTCTAATTAGAACTAATTTCTATTACGTAATTGAGAGGTTCCATCCTATTTTTTTAAAATCCATTGAATTTTCATATTTTGTATAATGACTGCTTTAAATCTACCAATATCCGCACCAAGGTCGTGATTTCTATGTTTGACAATTTTTTAATCCGTTTTTATGTTTATTTTCATTCTCTTTCAAGTTCTTTGTATTTTTATGAGACCGATTTAAAATATCATTCATTGAACTAAAATCGGTAATGACCACGCTTGTTATTAAAACTACTCTTAAATCCATAAGTATCAATTTCAACCGTTAGGTATTTTTTTGGTAACCATAATATCGCCATATTGGTGCTGACGGTCTTGTTAAGTGCAATGTGCAGCTCGCCTACACATTTTTATAGACGCCACTGGATGTTGCTAGATTCACTTAAACCTCTAGATTAGTAAATTAAGGCGGTCACCATGTCTGGCCAATATGACACTTTTAAATTGGATTTTTAGAGAAAAATAATGTCTTTTGTTGGTAGGATGTACAGGGTGATCCAGACAAATCTAAATATTTTTGAAATTAGAAATAAATGTTCCAAACAACAGTTGTTTGATTCGATCTGCTTTTTCATATGTTTATATTTTAATATATACCTTAAATAATCAAAGCAGGTACCAACTTTTTTTAAATATAATATACTACCTACATTTTTTAATGTTTTTGAAATTTATTTATGAAAAGAAATGAAGAAAGGGATCTTAGTATATTATTTTATTATTAAAAAAATCCAAGAAAATCTCTTAAAGACTGTGTCAGACACGTAAGGTATGAACCACGAAACAAGATAGTTAGTTATGGAGCAGTTCAAGAGAGTTAGTTATGAAGCAGATCAGAGAACGTTAAAGCAAAACGGATACCACGATTTAAAAATTGGCTAGTTCTACAATTAAATAGCGAACACAAAAGGAGACATGAATTTGTTCAAATTTATAAGAGCAAGTGGTAATCAAGATCCAAATTATTTTAGTAAAATTTTATGGACCGATGAGGCGATATTTATCACTGCGGGTTTTTCTAATCGAAAAAACTGCCACATTTGGTCCGATGAAAATCCACAATCTGTCGAGTCAGTTGTGTTTCGGTTTTTATCCGTGTCAACTTAAATGGGTTAAGATATCTGGAACTTTTGGAAAAATATAATTTGGCAACAAGACGGGCCACCACCCCATAATATTGGTGGCAGTTAGGGACTTTGTTCAAAATAATTATCAAGTGTAGATGGGGAGATATGGAACTATTAGATGGCCCGCGAACAGCCCAGATCTAATGCCCATGGATACCCTCGTTTAGGGCTATTTGAAAGATATAGTTTATAGAGAAAGAAACAATAATATTGAAGAAATTCAGAGAAAACTTGTTGAAGAAGTAAGAAATGTAAACGAAAATGAGTAAGAAGCAATTATAAATGCACTTTAACGCCAAAAATTTCAGGTTTTATTTATTTTCTTGTTTTTGGTTGATTATAAGTTAGAATTAGCACCATATTATTTTCAAATTTAGTAAACAGAATTTAAAAACTATGTAAAATGTTTTATCTCATTTCGTAAATATTTTACAAAAAAAATATGCAGAATTTAACATAAACGAAACCTCGAAATTTTGTTTCAAGAGAATTGAGATTTTTTTTACTAAAAAGGTTTCTGTTCTGTAGACGTTGGATATTAAGCAGAAACAAGTTATAAAGTGTAGGACCAAAGTATGTCAGATTGCATTCAGCCAATAAAAGTTACAAGTTTACTTGGAAAGTTTGGAAACTAATAAGAAGAAAAACTATAATATTTTATTGAACGATCAAATGGACCTAAACGGTTCCCCACTGTTAAATCTTTATAGGTAAAAATCTGCTAGGGTTAAGTAGGTTTACTCTTTTATTACTGTTCAAAAAATCTTGTTTTAGTATCAGTCTTAAGTTGGTTTTTGAAAAAGACACAGTGTGTCGAAACAGCTGTCAAACGGAAATAAATTAGTGGAAATTACTAAGCAAATATAGTTTGTTTATTTATTATACTAGTGATAATGAATTTCTATCAAGTAAGGGCTAACTCGATAAATTATTTATGTTAGATATCTTTGGTTTCTTGTTCTGGACAGGAACGAAACACATACGGACTCCACCGATCTGCTTCTGGTATGATAATTATTTAAAATAGGTTGCTGCCTTTGTTCGGGATGTTTGTAAACTATCAAAAGTACTGATTTTACATACAACTGTTGCAAAGTTAAAACTTGGGCTTCTTGATACTTCTTTACAGTTCGGTAAAGTATCTGGCCTCTTTTTTGTAAATTACTTTAAGGGAATATCTTTAGGTTACATTTAAGATAATTAGTGTTGTATTAAATGACTCTCACCATATTGACAGACCGTATTTAATGACTGATTCAGCTAGTGTGATATATAATAATTTAAGGATATTGATTGGCATGATATATCTGATTTGATAGAATTTATAAATTAGTTTACGAAGTTTCGAATTTGTATTTCCTATGTTTATCCCACTTAATATTCTGATCAAGATATCTGATACATTCAGTTTTATTCCGAAAATCGGTGCGAATAGCAAGAAATTGGATACTGAAACATATAAAGTTTGTTTTTTCCACGTTAATTGTCAATCGGTTTTCACCAAACCATTGACGTGCCTTTGCAAATTCGGATATGGGTGCTCTACTGTAGCATTTCAGGTATCCCCCTGTATAAGAAGAACAGTGGCATCTGCATACGAGACCAGTTTGCTGGACGTAGTGAGGCAAAGGAGGTCATTAATATATATATAATATATATAGAAAACAGGAGTGGTCCAATTCCTTGCGGAACACCACATTGTACTATTTCAAAACCACTTACACACTGTTTTCGATCTTTAAGATAACTCCTTAATCAGTTATGGCATAATCCTCTTATTCCGTAATTGCTTAGCTTGTTTAGAAGAATATCATGCAGTACGGTATCGAAGGCTTTGGCCAAATCCAAGAAGATCGCAAGGGTTTTTTATTTCTATTAATATCATTATAAATAAAGCTTGATACCTCATAAAGTGCGTCTTCTGTTGATCTTCCTTGACGAAATCCACCTTGACTCGGAGAAAAAAGAATGTTAGTTTTCCTATGTAGCTTGTAATTCTATCCCTAATACAAATTTCCTGTACTTTTGCAATATATTAATTAGAGATATCGGCCGGTAATTGCCCGATAAATAAGTCTCTTTACCTTTATGAATAGGTATGACAACCGACTTCTTCAATTTACAAGGAATTATACCCGTCGAAATGGAACAGTTAAAAATATGTGTTAGAGGCTTAGCAATGTAATTTCGTATTTTATTAGTAATTCCGTCTAATCCAGGTGCAGAGTCATTTTTTAATCTGTTTATAATTTTTTTTACCTCCTAGATGCATACAGAAAGCTGGTTTCCGGCGCTGGCTACAAGTATCGGATATTACCTTCTTTTAAATATATCCAAGTAAAGACATATTATACTCTGGATAGACGATCTGTCCAATGCAAAACAAAATACCCCCTAAGTGGATCTTAACTTTATAGTGTATTTTCTATAGTTAGAATCTATCGAGAGATTTCCGCGTAGCTTAACGGCGAGAGTTGCCAGCCCGCGACAGACTGCATAAAATGCTACGTATTCAGGTTCCGCATTTAACAAGCCTGACTTTGATGATAACTAATTGCTCGAGACTAACTTATAAACAGCAGAGCGTGTAAAGGAGAGACTCGATGATCAGCACTTGCCCAATGTTGAAAATGCTCAACAATTGAAAGCTGAGATAGTCATTGATGGGACGGATCAGTGCCCTGTCAATTCATCGAAAATGGGTGTTTTGTTATTTGATGATCGGAGTGCAAGAGGTGTAGCTTCTGGGATAAAACACATCTTAGACACCACGTTCTATTCTGCTCGCGGTGAGATTTCCTCTAAATATTCTATAGTTCAGATGGCAAGCCGGATATTCGAATTAACTATTCACTTTGATTGCACTGGTAATATTATTTTTTGTTTAGATTTAAGTCTAGCTCAGTTTAATTGTTATTCATTGCACAAGTTACTTTCTCTGAAAAAATTTGCAAATTTAACTTTAAGTTTAACTTATAATGAATTAAATAAAAATCTGCTACATATAGATACATAAATGTATCCATATGTAGCAGATTTTTAAGGATTCAAAGGGCATCAGTTAGAATTTTTGATAACAATTTTGTGAACGGTAATTTTAGGCTTAATAAAAAAGTTCTTTGCGAGCATCTTGTTAAATTTTGTACTGTTAGTAGTACATTGAATATAATAAAGTTTGAAAAGTTTGACTGGAGTAGTGTTTCTGATAGCATATACAGTTATAATATGGATGATCAGTTTTCGTTATTTGTGAATGTTCTTTCAAATTTTACTGACGAATGTTTGCTTGTTAAAACGCGAATGAGGGATGTTGGTGTGTAAAAATTGAGTGGTTTAATGAAGATTTGAAATATATGCGTGAGACGTTACAATGGCATACCCCGTATCAATTTAATAAATCCAACCCTATATTTATTACTAAGAAGCAGGTAAATAAACACAAAAAATCCTACAGAAATGCTATTTGTGAAGCAAAAAAGACAGCCAATGTTGATTAATGATTCATCAAATAAACAAATCTCAATGTGGAGAATAAAAAAGCAAAATTCGTGCAAGCAGACATCAACCAAGAATAATTCCACATTAAATGCAGAATCTTTTAACAAATATTTTATTTTAATTACGGTTGATATTCTTAGCAGTATGCCAGGCCCGTCCATCATCATCACTTAAAGATTACATGCCTGCCCTTGAGGACGATCCTAGCATTTGTTTTAAGTCGATATCCTTTAATAATCTAAGAGATAAATTAAGAGCCTGAAAAATAGCAAAAGTATGGACTGTTTTGATTTAATATTAAGATTGTTCAAACTCTTAAAGAGCTTTGCTTTTATTTGTTCCTTTGACCAAGTTGATAAACCAGTGTATTTCTGCAGGCGTTTATCCAAAAATACTTTAGAATGCAAAGGTTATCCCTGTTTTTAAGGATAAAGGATCTCAGGATGAACAAGCAAATAATCGCCTAATCTCTCTCCTTCCCATATTTTCCAAAATTTTCGATTCAAGTTGAAAGGATCAATTAAATAACTATTTTGAAATGAACAATTTATTTCCTGAAACACAGTTTGGTTTCCGCAACAACAAATCTACAATGTTGGCAGTAGACAGTTCCACAAAAATTGTCACTGAAGCATGACAACAAAGTTTGGACTTGTATACTTCTTTGTATGATCTTTGTAAAGCATTTAATTATGTCTCTTTTGAAATCCTAGTTGAGAAATTAAAGATGTACTGTCTGGATGAAGCAAGTATCATCAAGGCATTCATTTACGGTAGAAGTCAGTATGCTTGTTTTGGTGGTGGCTTGTCAAGTGGTAGAAACATAAACAATGATGTTCTTCAGGGTTCTGTCCTTGGTCCCTTAGTGTTTTAAATTTATGTATATGATATCCCAATCATTGATCTCCTAAACCTTATTCTGTTTGCTGATGATACCACCAATATGGTCCTTATGATCATATAATAAAAATTATAGCTAAAATCAATGATGTAATACGAAAACGGTTTTTGTCTAACAGATTCTCTCTAAATACTTCCAAGACTAAGAATTCAAACTTTATTTTAATAATAAATTTTCTCTATCAGTTGATTCATCAACGAAGTTTCTAGCAGTTCTTTTAGATCTAAACCTAACATGGGAAGAACTTGCTTTTAGGCAAATTGTGCAGAATAATCTCAATGATTAGATGTTTAAGGGCGATTACATTGGCTATTTTTTAGCAAATATGTCTTATGCGATTTTTAACTGGGGCGATTCTGCTAATGCGCAAAATATTTTTAGGCTGCAGCGGAGATGAGAGAACTATGGTTGAACTGTGATTTCGAGACTGCTGTAGGCAGCACTTCAGAGACCTTAACATACTTACCTTCCCTTTGTTTTTGCCAGTAATATCTCCCAGTTTTACAACCCATTCTGATTTAGACCGTTACAACACCAGGAATAACAAAAACAGACTTTTATAGACTCTCAAGGGCCAAAAAGGGCTCTGATTATTATTGTGTTAAATTTTTAATGCCATTCCACTGCACATCGGACATGAGACATTTTGAGAGTAACCGATGTTTATCAATAATTAAACCATATTTGATCAATTGAGCATTTTATTCACTTGGGGAATACACGGAAAGCATTTTTGTCTTTTCTTGAGAAACGTTCTAACGGAAATATTTAATTGTTTACTTAAACTTTGTGTGAATTAACAATAATGATATAGGTTTGTTTATGTTGTTATTTTATATTTTTAACTTTTTTATTTTCATTTATATACATTTTACGTCTTTTTTACTTTGCTATTTGTATTATATTCTATTCTATTATCATAATTGCTAAAATATGACGTATAAAGACATTTGCGTAAAGTATTAATAAATATTTGATTTAATATATACTGTTGCGTGAGTTCTAATTAAATAGTGACACGAGCAATTGATGTAATTAATTTATTTATTTGTATTTGTTTTAATTGGTCTTTGGTACAAGTATCTAGGCGGAAAGCAACTTGCAGTATATATATATATATATATATATATATATATATATATATATATATATATATATATATATATATATATATATATATATATATATATATATATATATATATATATATATATATATATATATATATATATATATATATATATATATATATATATATATATATATATATATATATATATATATATATATATATATATATATATATATATATATATATATATATATATATATATATATATATATATATATAGACGCACTCATTGTGAATAAATAATCAAGAAAGAAAGGAATATTCAAGGATAAAGTGCCATTAACACATTCACTAATAATAAACGTGGATTAATACATATTTATATATAGAAATATTTGGTTTCTATAGGCTTCCACATACCAAGCTTCTTTGCTTGACAGAATGTTTTTATCCAAACTTGTATAAAAGTCTATTTATCTTGGCCTCTTGCTACGGACTGCAACAGATTAGTGTATCCTTCGTGTGTCATCTTTATCTATGAGTTTTTATCTTTGTTTAACTCCTTTATAAAAATTCTCTGTGATAGCGAAATTGCGGTTTTCGCATTACAAACACGTACGTTTGGTGTCCTTTCTCAGTAAATTTAATTTATCTAGTTTTTGTGCTGAACAAAAGTTCGCAGCGAATTGTTTAAGTTCATTGTAATTTTATCGTCTGTATATTGGATGATACATTACACAATTAAAATAGGAAGTAAGAGTAAGGCTCAGAAATTTAGACAGTAGACCAATGGCGAAAAAAACTCAATATAAAATTCATTTTTGATATAAAATAAAATAATAACGAAAGCAATATTAATAACAAGCAATTCCTATGTGATTAGGTAATTATTTCATGTTCTAACAGTTCTAAAGGTTCCCTCTATACAGCACTAACTGACAGTAGCGTGCCAAATTTGAGGCCCTTCTACTTTTTTTAGGGGGTCCTCCATGTCATTCTCAAAAAAACTCCCTTAAATTATGCCATTGTGATATCTGCCTAAGACATTTTTTTGATAACATACTTAATGTAATATTTTTTTAATATTTTGGTAATATATGAATAGTTAAAAAAAACACTACCTAGTTTTTAAGCTTATTTTAATATTGTAAATGATTAAAATGCTAAAAAACAAAAACCATATACAGAGGCCAGATTTAATCTAAATATTATTATAAACAACACAACAAACATAAAACTTCTAGAACAAAAATGGGGAACAAGATTTTTAATATTTCTAAAAAACATATAAGATATTTTAGATATATTGGATTTACCTAGTGGAACGTTAATATTTGTACCTTAACGAAAGGACCTTGTATCTTATTTCTCCAAATTTATACTTTTGGCTCGTTCATTTTTTGTACAGATCATATAGTCAATGAGCTAAGGCGATGTTGTGTCATACCAGACCTTATGAAGCTTTTTGTTAGCTTCAGCTTTGAAAAAGTTCTTTCTCTCTCTTGGTTGAGCCGATGTAATGAGGAGTACTAGAAACAACTGAAATGCAATCCAAATCTCAGGCATTCTACTGATTATTAATTAATATTTTTTGAAAAATAAAATCTTCTTGATACTGTGAAATTTTTTTTTCGAAAAGTAATTTTTTTAATTGTATTGGCTCCAGTGCTAGATTTTGTGTTAACTAGTTTTGATACTTTTCTATTAATACTCTGACATTAGATAAAATATCAGATTTTTGTGCCTTTAACAATGTTTGTGTTAATTTCAAATTACGGATAACTATTTTTAAATGGTTCGTATCTGATTCTAAACTTAAGTTAATCCAACAAATATCCAACCAAGCATAAAAAACTGTTACTTTTAAATTTTTATGATTTTCAATTGGCTCATCAGCTGATATCTCATCAAAACATTTTTTGCCTGTATGAACTCTTTTTGTTTTCGATTGAGGCTCAATATGTCAAAATTTCGCAGATGAAATTGATAACTGATAACACATTTTCAAAATGTTCTTTAAGACTTTCTAATTTTACAACAAAGAAGAAAAATGAATTTTAATTAATAATTATGTTTTAAAATGTTACCACCCAGAAACTACACACCCTCTTCACCCCCGTACCTTAGTTGGATACAAATATGTTTGTTGCTAATTTTATATAGTTCAATGTTCGAACGTTTAGACTGTTATTTTTATAAGATCTTACTCAGGGGACTATTCTGTTTTGTTTTAATAAAAAAATATAAATTTTGTACATTAAAACATAAGCAGCCTTAAAGGAGCCCGAAAGGTTTATGAATTATGTGTGTTTTGAGTTTGTTTGATTTTTAAGGGTTAAGTGGCCTTGAAGTCTGCGGGGCCGCCTGACACGCCAACTGATTAACAAAAGCCGATAGCGTATTTTACCACGCTGTTGGCTAGCCGAAGTGCTGAAACTATAATTATATAGAGTAGGAGCACTAAATTTTTTAAGCATGTGATGGCACAATAGAAAACTAGATCTAAACTAAGTATACTACTTTTCAAATGTATTTAAGTCCTAAATACTAAACACTGGAGCTTGAAGTTAAGGATTTAAATACTGATTACTTTTCTACTAGAAAAGTATTTATTAGTTATATGTTATTAGTTTATAATGAAGCTAGACAAAGTGGAATAGAAGCATGGAGAATTTTTCATGACAGCTATCCTAAACGAAAGACACCCTCCAAAAATACTTTTGAACATATATGCAGACCTTTAAGAGGAACCGGCCTCTTAAAACCTTTAAAGTGGAATGTAACCCCATTACAAGTATCAGGAGATAAGTTGTGAAACGACCAACATTTCTCTCGTCATGTTCTTTTTACAGACTAAGGAACATTTACAAGAAAGGAAATAATACATTTTCATAAACTGCATAATTGGTCTGAGGAAAATCCTCATTTACTAAGAGTAGCAAACTCGCAGTATGAGTTTTCTGTAAATATTTGGCTAGGTATTATTGGAAATGAAATTTTTGGTCCCATTATTCTACCACACAGACTGAATCATGTGTCATATTTAAATTTTTTGATCAATGATCTGCCCGAGCTGTATTAATGAGAACTAGAATGTGGTTTCAACACGGGAGTACCGGAGCATTTTGCTGTTGATGTTAGGGAGTACCTCTCGGAAACATACGGACAACGATGGATTCACTGTCGTGGTCCAGTAGCATGGCTACTAAGATCCCCTGACTTGAATCCTTTGGATATTTATCTGTAGAGGCATTTAAACGAGCTCGAATACAAGACGCCAATACAAGCATTTGAAAAACTTTTACAACGCATCGAATTGGCATTTGTAACAGTTCGGCAACATCCTCGTATTTGTGCTAGAGTAAGAAGAACTTACTTTGCGCCGATAATCCAGGGCTCGTAATGAAGCTAATGGTAGCTATTTTCACCACTTCATGTGATCCCATTCAAAGAACGTTTAAAATTTATTTTAGGAAAAAAAGATCAGGCAAAATATCTAAAATTACTTTTAACAGGCACTAAACAGCCTACAAAACCATGCTTGCTAACAAAAAAATAAAGTCAGTGAGTGATGCACATATTTTAAATAAGATCTCATCTCTAAATTTTATTCGTTTTAAAGAAATTTGGAATAAGCCAAAAAAAAATAAAAAAATCTTTAACACCCTGTATCGTAGAAACAAAAGGAAATCGGACCCATGTTGATATAAATTTTAGTTTTCTTTGGATGAGAAATGTTTTTTGAAACACCATTTATAGTAACATTATATGCACAGGTATACAAAATTATACAAGTTAGTATAAAATACAACAAGAATTGTAAAATTTCTGTAAATAGGATCAAACTACTGCAAAAAAGTTGCTGTATAGAAATAATGTTCTTTAATTGTTTAGTTTCGTAGGGATATAAATCTAATACCTGGGATTAATAATTGTGACATTTCTATCCTATTCCACTAAAGAAAAAATATATATAAAATATATATATATATATATATATATATATATATATATATATATATAATAAATTTAAAATAATCCAGAATTACCAAGACAAAAGCTTTTTGGTTGACCGAAAATATAAAAATATACATGAAAGAGAGATATAGTGCTTTGCGAAAGTTTAAAAGATCTAAGCTCAATGAAGATTGGATTAATTATAAGTATCTAAAGAATTTTACATTAGCTGTGATTAGAAGAGAGAAAAAAATATTTTGATAATTTGTGTAATGCGAATACTCCTCTTCGCTTGTGGTCTGCATCGAAAAATTTTCATATATGCCCAAATAAAAATAATACACTGCCTAAGATATTATCGAACCCAATGATATAAATAATTATTCTGCAATTTATTTAAAAAAAATATCAAATTGTGATATGATTAAATATTATGACAGGACCGTGTTTAATAACCATTCTTTGTGTTTTCAGTTGGTAGAAATAGCATAAAGACCAATGCTACTGGTTTTGATGGAATTTCGCCTTTAATGCTTAAATATTGCAGTCCTTTTATAGACAAATATATCACACATATTATTAACTGTTGTTTGGAGGCAAACTACTTTCCGAAGCAGTGGAAAATATCTATTGGCAAACCCTTGCAAAAAATGCAAATCCAGTGAGTTTTAATTAATTTCGAGAACTAATAATATTTTACCTAGTTCACAATGTGGTTTTAGAAAGGGTTTTGGTACTACAGTAGCATTAATAAATATTACAAATGATATTTTTCAAGCCTGTGATAAGGAAATGATTTCTGTGTTAGTTCTATTAGACTTTTCAAAGGCATCTGATCCAATAAATCATGACCTTATATCAAAATTAAAATATTACGGCTTTGCAAAGGAATCGTTCCTTCTTATCAAATCCTAGCTAAGCAGAAGATATTAATCTAGATTCTCCGACATTAAATCCTCTGAGCAAGCAAATATATATTCTGGCGTACCCTAGGGCTCTATTCTGGGACCACTACTGTTTTTAATTTATACCTCTGATTTTCTTAAATCACTAAACTATGTACAAGCTTTTGCAGATGATACTCAATCAAACTGTTGCTGTGATTCTGAAGATTACATGAAGGCGAAGTTTCATATAAACCAGGATTTGAGTAGAATAAACGAAAAATTTAAAGGCCATAATCTATAGATAAATCCCTCTAAATCTTCTTTTATGATTTTTGGTAATCAAGATAAGGTAAATTTTTTTAAAAACATTTTCAACTTAATAATACACGTGACCACTATAAATAAATTTTGTTAATACTGCAAAACAGTTGGGAATTGTGCTTATTATATAAATATATATAATAAATCTTATAGAATAATATTTTTATTAAAACTTAAAAAAAAACTCTTGGATCCCTGGTTCTAATATCAACTACTGCGATCTTATATATGGTTTTTGCTTAGATCAAGAAAGTAAGTCTCGTATTCAAAAGGTCCAAAATACATGTCTACGCTTTGTTTGCGGTGTTAGGAAATACGATCATATTTCACATTTATACAAAGAAATAAACTGGCTAAAGATGGATTACCGACGTATTCTTCATGTGTATACTTTTTTAAATTAGATAATTGACGAACCAATATCTCCTACTTCAGAGAAAGGTTAATTTTTCGAAGTGATGTCCATAATAGAAATATTACAGTAAAAGATAAATTATATGTTCCAACATTCAATTTCGTATAATGCAGTATATTTTTACAATGCTATACCAATGTATTCATTAACTTAAATGTTAATTCTTTTAATATTAAATATAAAAAACACCTTCTAATATTATATACATAGAACGGAAGGACTTTAATTTTTTTTATCTACTTTCCATTAAATTTAAATCTATAATTTAACTATTATTAGTAGTATATGCTACCATTATACCTACCTATTATATATATATATATATATATATATATATATATATATATATATATATATATATATATATATATATATATATATATATATATATATATATATCCCTGCGGACTCTCAGTTAATCTGGTTCTGAATTAGACTACTGTTATAGGCGGGTGATACCAAGTCTATTAGTAGGTTAATGCTATTTTTGATTCAGAAAGGCTCTCATTAGGTTACAGGTATGTAAGATGACAGCTTTTTGAGATTATTCTAGATTTAAATGTTTTAAATTATTTCCAAATGATTCTGGTGTGATTCCTGTCACTGAAATTATGGATGGTAGTATAATAACTTGTTTTTGTTTCCATATTCTTTCTATTTCGGTAGCTAATTCTTGGTACTTTTTCTTTTTTTCGGTATATTTTTTTATTACGTTGGCATCAGAAGGTACAGCTATATCGATAAGATAAGTTATTTTGCTTTTCATTTTTGCTATCCAAGAAAGTTATATCCGGCCTATTGTGCATTACAGTTTTATTTGTATACATTGTCAAATCCCAATATAATTTATAATCTTGTGTCTCTAATACTGATTGTGGTGTATATTTGTAATACGGTTGTTGATCTTCGTGTATGTTGAATTTTATGCTTAACGCTTAGTGTATTATTTTTGCTACTACATTGTGCCTATTTGTATATTCTACTCCCGCTAGCAATTTACATCCTGATAAAATATGGTCAATTGCCTCTGGATAAAGACGACACTTTCGACATTTATCATTTATAATTGAAGTATCTTTTAGTATATATTTCTTATAATTACTTTTTGCAATAACTTGGTCTTGAATTGCAAATATGAATCCTTCAGTCTCACTGAACAACAGACCTTTTTGTAGAAACTTATATGTCAGGATTCTACTTATTTGTTCTTTATTTACATTTTTATAATACTTACCATGGAGCGGTTTAGACGACCATTCTTTCTTTTTCTGATCTATTATGTCTTGCTTAATATCCAGTTCTTTGTCATTTGCTAAATTTAAGGGCGAATAATTTAGATCTGCTTTAACAATTGCTTTGTGGAGTTGGTTGTTTTTATTTTGGAAATATGACTTTAATTTTTCTTTTTGATCCAAGAGCAAATTATCTAAGTCTATAATAACTCCACCTCCTCGTTTTTGACTTAATGATAATATTTCTTTACAAGAATTTGGGTGCAGCTTTCTGCTGCAGCTGTGTTTTGTTAATTGAGATCTTATCAAAATATGATTATTCTCTATATCTGTTTGCGTCCATCTTATAACACCAAAAGAGTACGTTAATAAAGGAATTGCGAACGAATTAATAGTCTTAACTATATTTCTCGAATTAAGTTTTGATTTGAGAATTTTTTCTAATCGATTTTGAAATATGCTTATCAATTAATTTTTGATTTTTGTATGATTCATAAAAGTATTTTGAACAAAACCAAGATATTTATATAGCTCGTTTCTTTCTAACGTTTTCTTCTTTCCACTTACCCCCTTCTATGTGTAAAATTTTACATTTATCCATACCAAATTCCATATTGATGTCCTTTGATATTTTTTCAGTAATTTTTAGAAGTCCCTGCAATTGGTATATAGTAGAAGCATATATTTTTATATTATCCATATACATTAAATGATTGATCTTATGTTCAACAGTTCCTTCTTTAATTGCATATCCATATTTAGAGGTATTTAATATATTTGATAGGGGGTCAAGACACATCGTAAACCAAAGCGGGCTGAGAGAATCACCCTGATAGATTCCACGTTTAATATCAAAGAAATCAGTTTCTATAATGTCTTCGCACGTGTTCAATATTATTTTAGTTTTCCACGTTTTCATAATAGTAAACAGAAATCGCTGAATTTTTGGGTGTACTTTGCAGATTTTCAAAGTCTTTTTTAGCCAGTCATGTGAAACCATATCATATGCTTTTTTGTAATCTATATATGTTACGTGCAGTTTTTGCATATGTGTTTGTGCTCTTTTCATTATTATACTGTCTATTATCAATTGTTCTTTACATTCCTGTATATTTATCTTGCATCTTTTCTGTTCTTTAGTGATTACGTTATGTTTATTTAAGTTATTTTCAATTTTATTGGAAATTATGGCTGTAATATTTTTATAAATTGTTGGTAGACAGGTAATCGGACGATAATTTTATGGATCTGAAGTTTCTTCATTTTTAGGTTTTATGAAAGTTCAGTTACCCTCAGTGATGAATTCTGGTGTAAGTTCTGGATTTTCTATAATTTTATTTATTTCGATAGTGAGATATTCATGGGTTGTTGTAAATTATTTAAACCAATAATTCTGTACACCTTCCGCTCCTAGATGTTTCCAATTATGTGTTTTATTAATTACTGCTAATAGATCTTCGTTAGTAATAATTAATAATTATTAAAATAATTAAACAATTATTAATTAATAATTATTTTATAATTAATTAAATAATTAATTATTATTACTATTATTATTATTATATCATGACTAGTGAATCTTTTTACGAAAAATGTTTCAGAAAGGCTACTTCACGTTGTCTGTACCAAGAAAACGTAATTCCTGGGCAAAGTATAGTTCTGCAGACTCTTTTGCCAGACCCAAGTCTCGGATTAAATTATTCAGGTCGGTCTGACTCAATAGTTGCGGTTCAGTACCTACTTTCTCGTAACTTAAAAACTTGGTCAGGATCATCTAGTTCCCTTTCGGAATCTGAACTACAGGTCTAATTGCTGATGGGATATTCGAATAAAAAATGTCCTTGTTTTTGGTATTGTAGAAATAACAATTTTCTACGTGATTACTCACGCTACACAATGGGTATTCCGAATGACAACTACTGAGACACGTGCACGCTTCCAGTCCAGCGGCACCGTGGAGAAATGGTTACCCCCATCACTCTTTATTTCAAGCCAACGCAGATATAAAAGAAAACGGGTCTCAGCTAGTAAATTTGTTTGTCTACATTTTGCTTTTGTCTAAATGAAAAATTGTTAGTATCTTATTTTATCGAATGTGTAAACTATTTGCAATATTTGCTTTATATAATAAAGGGCTGACTTAAAGTTTAATGGATTAATATTAAGTTAATAAATACCATAGCATTACAATATCGTTCTCGATATGCTACGATAACAAATTATACGTGATAGGCTTAAACCATTATTACTATTCAATTAAGTAAGACATATTAAGTCGAAAATAGGAAAAAACTAAAAACCCCGTATATCATGCAGTCCAGTGTAATCTGATTAGGTTATTATTTAATACATTTTCCAATAGTAAAACACTAAAATTAAACAATTTTCAGAAATTAGTATCACACAAAAAAAATGTAAACAAATTCCAAAAAACTGCTCAAAGGCTTCAAAAATGCTAAATTGCACCAAAAATAAATGCAGTGTTTAATTATTGTAAATGATAAAAATGCTATGTCAAAAGAAATTTCTAGAATGTGGCATGATGGCTGATATATTTTTTTAATTTAGCATAGTACATTACTCTTACATATCAAGTTTTTCGTATAGTTTAAAGACTTTATAAAAAATTTACAATACTGTTATTTTATTTAAAAAATGCTGGTTTTTGCATATATCATAACAAAACTAAATATCCGAAGTTCTTAAACTTTTTGATTGTAACGAATCAGATGGCGAAGTATCTGTGCCAATAATTGCTAAAGATAAGACGCAATGTAAATACAGTTTTCTGCAGCTGGCATTTGCTACGCAGCCAACTTAACCTTCTTGAAATTTACATGTACAGTGTGCTCATTTTGTTTTGAATCAATATCAAGTGGCCATATGTACTTTATTTTTAAAGTTAGAAATGTGAATGAAAAAAATGTTTTTCCAATTTTCCTGAAGTTTTTTGCAGTTTTTTGAAAAAAAAATTGAATTTCAAATTTTCGAAATATCATAACTTTATTTTTTTTTTAAATTGAAAGGCACATTCATTTATAGCTCATTTTGAAGCTTTTTTTTCTGATTACAATGATATAAGTTTTTTAGTTACTAATGAAAATCGAGCATATTATTGAAAGTAAGTCATATAGACTTCATTTAAATATCCTAGTAGTCCGCGGATGGCTAAAGTGACAGTTCAATAATAATAGCTATTTTATGCTCATATGCTCACTCAAAACTACAGAACTCAAAATGTTTATTGTAGTCATTTTCTTTTTGAATTTATTAAAGTGCACTTTTTCAATCAACCTTGTACTCACTAGCTAAATCCCTGACTGACTTACTTGGGTAAGCAACCGGAAATACTAATACTGTCTCCATTTCCTGATTCAGTACACAAACTTGGTCTGATCATTTTTTTTTCGTTGTGGTACCAGTAGCTGTAACTCCTTCAAACAGCCGTTGAAAAGGCATATTCATTTATAGCTAATTCTAAATCACAATTTTTTATGACATAAAATACATAATCCTTTAGTTCAATCGTTTTTCATTTATTAAACTGATCATATTATAAGAAGAAAAGCTTATATGAACTTCATATAAATATCTTGCTAGGCCATGAACCACTAAAGTGAAATTATATAAGTTGTTTTATTTATCAACGTTATGTCAAAATTTAATTGTTTTTAATGGTTTTTAAAAATGTTTACTAACGATGAAAGACGTGATATGTTTATGATATATACAGAAAAAAATAAAAGTTCTATTGCAGCAAAAAGAGAATACATGCAGAGGTTTTTGAGGACGACGGATTTCTTCGAGTTATACTTTTCAACGGCTGTTGACCAAGGAAACGGACCGAGGAAATAGGGATAGATATATTAACATTTTTCCCAAGTCAATAAGGTATTTAGCTAGAGAGATACCAGTTAGTATAAGTTTAATTAAGAAAGTGTTAAGAAAATATAAATGGCACCCTTGCAAATTCAAAAGGGTTCAAAGATTAAGAGAATAAAACTTCAATAAACGTTTTGAGTTCTGTAGAACAATAACAGCAAGGAATGAACTGGACGAAGATTTCATAAATCGCATATTGTGGATCAATGAATCGTCGTTTTCAACGAGCAGGAATGGAGGATTTGCCCTTGGATGTGTATACAAACATTATTTGGCAACAAGACGGGGCATCTCCTCATAAAGTCAATGCTGTAAGACATCTTCTGAATGTTTGCTATAATAAATGGATCGGAAATTTTGGGACAATTTATTGGTCACCGAATGGCCCCGTTTTAACTCTGATGAACTTGTTTTTCTGGGGGCACATAATAGCTTTAGTTTATAAAACTCCCTGCTATGATATTGAGGAGCTAAGAATACGAATAGGAAGGGCGGTCGATGAGCTTCAAAATATCCCTAATATTTTAGAAAAACTCCCTGGGCGTGTAAGAAGGGTATAAAATAAGTGTATAGAAAATGAAGGAAGACATGTAGAACAATTTAATATAAATAATTAAGCAAGTTGCAAGTCCGTTATTGAGTTAAATGCGTTACTGTTTTGTCAATAAAATGTTATTTTCTTCCTTGCTTTTGTTCACCATTAGAAATTTCCGAGGAGTCGATTCGCGTTGAAGAACGTTTCTTTACACCGCACAATCAATTTGCACATACGATTCTATTCTGAATGCGTTCCGGATTGAAGGAACTTACAGAAAAGTTAAATTTAAGAAAACAAAATATTCAAAAACGTAATCTATTATAATTAAAAGAATCACAGTTTACAAAAAAACTCATATTTTGTTTTTATGTAATAAATATAAGCAACTGAAAATTCCCTAATTCAAATCATTCTTGTAACACGACGTCGTTGACTGTCGCTAGTCGTCAGAATCCTACAACGTCATTGGACAACAATGTCTAGCAACGAGCCGCGTGACGTCACGATCATTCTCACGAGTTTTACATAGTTTGTCACAACTTTAATTGTTTATTGCGATTTAAAGGCTGATATTTTGTTATGTGCTGTTTCTATAGATGGGCAAATATGTAGAAGAAATAGAAAAAAATTTCAAGTTCCTCATTGATATAATGTCACTGTAGCGATCCATATTCCATGGCCTACTAAGATATTTAATGACGTCAATATGAGTTATTTTACAATTAGATGATCGATTCTCGTTAATGACTAAGAATCGACTGAAGTAAAGGTATATGTATTTTATATCGTCGTAACAAGAAAAAAATAAGCTTAACAATGAACTATAAATGAATGTGCATTACAACTAAAAAAAATGAGATTATAATAATATTTCGAAAAATTGGTGTTCAATTTTTTTTCAAAAAACACAAAAAACTTCAGGAGAATTAAAATAAAAGCTTTTTAATCACATTTCTAACTTAAAAAATAAAGATGTAGCTATTTGAAATTGTTGCAAAACAAAATGAACACATTATACCTACTACAACATGAAAATTTTTTTTGGCATTAGTTACCCTCTTCTTGGTTCTAAAATAGATCGCACAAAAGTCAAAAAATGTTTTATTTACAATTAAGCAAATTACGAGTTATTAAAATTTACTTGCATTTTTAAATATAATTAATGGACCTAGTACAGTTAAAAGCTCTTTCTCCGTATAGATACATACCAATTTTGGTAAACTAGTAAACAGAAAAGCTCCGGCTTGAGATTATTTTCGCATTCCAAAACGTATTTATAGCTCCCTTCATAAATTTCATTATCATAAGCAATGTATTAAATATCAATTTAATATGCAGTGCTTTATGCAATTACTACCTTATAAGGTGCAAATTAAAGGTCATTCTTAGCACTTTCATTTTCTTCGAATTGTGTTCATATGTCGTCAGCACAAACTTGCAGTACATTTACCTCATCTAAGATAAAATAAACTTGATCATATACCGGTCGAAGCGATTAAAACCTACGATAACGATCTGAAACATATTGAGAACGTTATGCATAAAACCCATAACCGTAACGAAAAGTATGTAAGTATCACCAATATTTTCAAAATATAGCAAGCCTTATAAAATATAGCCTCACATCTCCATCACCACACCGCACCTCTATCTTTATTTTTTTTACAAAATGTATGGCATTTATAAAAGGGTACCTTCGATTTTTAAATATCTTAAGGCTTGCGGTATAACTCGAAAACTACTTATCCGATTCACCTCAAATTTTGCTAAAAAATCAAGAGTTATATGGAGATGTTATATTTTGGTAATAATCTAATAAGACGGAATACAATGGCGGCTTCATAAAATGTAATAAGATCATTAAAAAACTGCTATGGAATAGACTTCAAAATCTGCGCAAAAATGAAGTACGATATAAGGATAAACTTATACATGTTTGAATAAATCCATTATGGCGGAACAAAATGGCGGCCTTATAAAATGTTTAAAAATTTAGTATTAAAAAATTCTTATCCAAATTTTGAACGAAAATCAAGTGTTACGTAAGGATAGACTAGTAAATATTTAGTAATTATTTATCCTATTTGGCAAAAAAATGACCTAATAAAATGTTTAAATTATTCATTGCGACGCCACTGGCCGTAAAAAAAATAAATTCCTTATTCTGTTCGGTAACTTTTTGGTCTTTTAGAATTTTTCACTATTATATATCGTTTAGAACTTATTTAGCAAAAAAAACTGAAAAGTTACAGAATCGAATAAGGAATTTAAATTGATTGTAAAAATGGCCAGTGGCGTCACAGAAAAAAATTTAGGGGAGTAAAATTGGTAGTGACTTTTCAAAAGCAACACCCTGCAGAATTCTCTAAAATGTATCACAGTCATTTCGCATCAAGGCATTGCTCAAAGAATATAGGGTATCAAATTTAAATGATTAATCTCTAGAAATGTACGAGGTCTATGAATAAATATGTCATTTTATTCGAAAACGTGTATTTTTGGTATACCGTTTTCCAAAAATTATTGTTTTTTATTTTTTGTTTAAATATAGGTTGTTGCTCTCAAAATAGTAATATCAATATATCCTGAAAAGCGTAGAGATTAAATGATTGTTATTTTTTTATTTTTATCTAAAATTGAAAATTGTAACGGAAGTGAGGTGAATGATTAACGTGAATGAGTATTTTCGAAAAGCAAAATATTAATTATTTAAAAATATATATAAAGCTAAATAAGGTAACTTTTTCTTACAGAAAACAAATTTCGGTAACTTAAACTAACGATCAATTGATAAAAACAGATTTTTAAGTAAGTATGAAAAAACAAAACATAACTAACGGAAGTAAGGTATATGATTAACATAAACGAGTATTTCTCAAAAAAAAATTAAATAATTATATAAAAATGTATTTAACCTTAAATAACTTTATTACTAAAACTAATTCTTTTCGTTTTTGTTCTTTATAGAGAATAGGGTTGTTTGGTATTGGTTCTCGTAATTTTCTCATACATTCCTTTGATCTTTGATTTTTTTATTTGTTGTTCTCTGTCACTTTTATGTTTTCCTGCCATTTTCTTCTTATATATAATAGAAACACAAATAGTAGTTACACTTTTTCTAAAATCTATATCACTTATGTTAACATTTCTCATATTCCTTAATCATACGATAAAGGAAATGAGATTAACGGTGATGAGAATGTTGCTCAAATTACCCGCCTAAAACACTAGAGAGGTTAAGTAAATAAGTTTATTTTATAAACTAATACATGTACCAATATGACTTAACTAAACATGAACTAGTAAATATTTTTGATACAAACCTTACCTTTTTTTACCCCTTACACTAGTGAGGCACTATACTTGACACAAAGGCAGTTTTAAACAAGTTTAGGTAATAATATAATAAAAACAACTCACACGTCTTTTACTAAGTGACCGTTAAACAGAATGACAGGGTTTGCCAGACTGTCCTGCTCAATTTCCCCAGTCGAAATTTAAAAATGTGGGGAACATATTAGATATTTTCAAAAAAAATCCACAAAAAGGTATTTTGGTAGGTATATTATGAATTTCTTTCTGAATTTTAATACATATTAACAAACGTCTAAAATATGAACAGGAATGGATAATTTAAAAAAATTAAATTAATTCATTTCAGCAAATATGTCCAAAACAGGTTCAGAAAATTAATCTGTTTTTGATATTATACATGGTATTGTTGCTGGTATTATACATGCTAGCACATTAAATATATTATTCTTTCGCTAGGCAGAAAACTAACACAACTTTTACTAATGAGGTTCTGTATTCCAGTGGCGGCTCGCGCATGAAAAAGTAAGTGAAGTGCAAATGGAGCAAGAAAATATCGCAATAATTTTTTTGTCAGAATTTTTTTTATATGTGGAAGGGGTAAAATATTTTTTTACGACTTACCTACATTTTGTATACTAAATCAATTCTCCTATCCTTCATAGCAGCAAATGTATTTATAACATACTCATAAAATGGATGAGTTGCCCTAATCTCCTCCAGACATTCCTTTTGAATTGAAATATTGCCCAAAGAAGTAAGTCTTTTTTGAGATACTATATTTATTAAATAAGTTTTTATACGGTTGAGGCAAAAAAAAATTCTTTCCACTGAAGCACTTGTTGACCGTATTGTGAAAATAAGGGAAAACACTTTATATGCTTTGGTTAAAATATCTTTATTTTCATTAATTTTTTTCACTTGCTCTTGCAGCGATATATTCCAAGTACTGCCACTGGCAAAAATAAGACCAAGCTCATTTTTAAGTCGTTGACTTTTTGAAAATATTTCCTTATATAACTGTAACAAATGTTCAAACGGGCCAGTCGGAAAATTTAAACTATATTCGGAAAATTTAGCAGAATCTGCCTAACATAAAAGTGTAAGTTTTTCAGAGTCTTGAAAGCTTAGTGTCATTTCCATTAAAATATGGTCCAATATTTCATAAAAAAGGATTCTATACTTAGCCGTAATTTCTTCAGGTAAAAGCTTAGCAAGCTCACGTATGTAATGATTTATTTCTGTAATAGAATTTGCTTTATCAAACATGGTATTAAAAAAAATGTTCATCTCTTTTTTTACAATGGCAACGTCAACGTCAACGTCAAATAGTATGTCCGTGATTGAGAAAATGTCATTAAACACTAATGCCAGAAACGTGAATTCAAAATCGTTCATCTCACCTAAAAATCCTTTCGCAAGGCGGATTGATTTTTCATCAGATTTGTCATAGTTTGTAATAAATTCAAAGACGACTTTTAATTTATTCCAGTCTTGAATAACCACATTTATTAACTTCGAATTTGAAGTTGTAACAACACCATAAATAAATATAACACAAAACAGCCAACCAAACTGCAAAGGAACTCACCACCTCAACCTCAACCACCGCAAACTGAACGGCACGTAGGTGTAGTGTACTACGCCTGTAATTCACCGAGAGCGTTGTAGAGCGCTGGTTAACATTATTCTTCCATCATGCGGTCGACGTCATCGCGAACGCTTTGTCATGGCAACATAGTAGGAAAATCGTAAACTAAACATAGCACCTCTAGCAAAGTCGAAGCGGTTTGCGCCACTGTTATAGTTGTTATAATAAAGTTCGATTGAAAGTTTTAAAAAGATATGCCGCCAACGGTCAAGTAAAATATTTATTCGAGATATACGGTTTATTTTTTACCAATTAGGTGAATAAATGAATGTAAAAACTAAAATTTTAAGAGACATATAATAAATATAGTTAGATGTTTGCTTGTTTATTTTTCCTGGTGAAGTAGCACTTCACCTACTTCACCTGAATAGCCGCCACTGCCTATTTATTGGCCGCGAAAGACTAACTCTTGTTTTGCAAGGTACAAAACTGCGTCAATTACCAAGCACATAAATAGTCTATCTAATCAGACGTTTTCGTGAAAATGTATTTATATAGTTTAGCATTTCTCAATTCCTGTCTGTCTGTCAAATTGGCGGCTTGGTGAAATAATAAAAAAATTAATATTAAAAAAGTACTTACGTCATTTACTTCAAATTTTGTACAAAGATCAAGTATTATCATATTAGAAATATTTTTTTTTATTTTTCTTTCTACTATGGTATTATGTAACAATCAACTGGTAGAATTTTGGTATTAATCCAAGATGACGAAACAAATTGGCGGTTTAATAAAATGTTTAAAAGTTCGGCCTGAAAAACTACTTAAAGGATTAATTTCAAATGCAAGATGGTGGAACAAAATGGTGGCCAAATAAAATTTTTGTGATCATGAAAAAAAAATCACCCTCCCAAATTTTATATATCTTGACATTTAAACGCCCCTAAATGGCAAAAAATTGGTTTTCTTAATTCCCTCGGTCAGTCTGTCGGTCTGTGTTATTTCGCGGCATAGTACTCATCCGATGACTTTACATTTAATCAAAAATCAAAAGTCATATGGGAACGACTTTGGTAAAGATCCAATATGGGCGAATAAAATGGCGGCCAAGTGAAACGTCAAAAAATTAAAACTTAAAACCTAATTATCCAATTTGCTTCAAATTTTAAAGAAGAATCAGGTTGTACATAGGAATGAACTGGTAATCTTTTTGTATGAATCCAAGATAACAAAAACAAAATGGCGGACTAATAAAATATTTAAAAAATAAGCCAGAAAAAACTATTTATAAAGTTAATTTCAACTTTTGTTAAACATTAAGTGTGATCCAGAGATGAACTGGTGAAATCAAGAAGGCGAAACAAAATGGCGACTAAATAAAATGTTTAAAAATCAACGTAAAAAAATTTTCGTATTTAATTCACTTTTGAAAATTTGCAAAACAGTTATATGCTATGTAAGGATAAACTGGTACTCATTCAACATGACGGAACAAAATAGCAGTCTTAGAAAATCAGTGTAACAACTACCTATTCAATTTATTTTAAATTGTAAAAAGTAAAATATTGGTAGGAATCCAGTATGGTGGAATAAAATAGCGCCCAATAAAAACGTTTGAAAAGGCCGTATAGATGTGTTAGTAATTGACTATATACGGAACTAAATTGGGTCACGGATCACTATTCCTAATAAAAGGAAAGATTCATAACCAAGTTCCGGTCAAAGACAATTTAAAAGATTTTTTCCTCTAAAAATACAAAAATCAAAACACTATCAAATGCTCTTCTGATTCTGAATCTGAGCTAAATACCTAGAATGGGCTTAATAAAACATATCGAACTAACAAAGACAAGCTTAAACCAAGACAATTTCTGATGCCCTGTATTTAATTTTGTTAAATTTTAAAAATAGATTTTATGAGGGTGAACGGTTTCTTATTTCCTCGATATAATTGCTTTTTCTGGTACTTAAAGAGCAGTAAAGCATTTTATAGTGATCTTAATTAGGATAGATTAAGTTATAATAAGCTGTATTGTATTTATTTGCTAGCCGGCAATGTACATTTTTTTAAAATATACTGCAATTACTTAATTGCTGCATACCTTTTAATATAAATTAGACATTTATTATATGATTCATTTTTTATTTTTTGTACATTATTAAAAATTATGCTTTTTGTAAATTTTAATCATGGTATTCGCTTTGAATTTATTTTTCTCATCAGGATTAACCAAGTAGACAATTTCATCTCATTATTAAATAATACTATCTGTAAAATTATATATATATATATATATATAATATAGGAATTTTATTGGGATATCTGTCCTAATGAGGGCTAGGATTTATATTATTTTTTAGTTACGCCAAGCTTTCAGTAATCTTTGCTACCGTCTTTAGGGCTACAGTATGAAAAGGAGGAATGTTCTTATGCACATTATTTATAAAAGAAAAAATTGAACTCACTGCTATGCAATTAAATTGCGATAACTTCTTAGAAAAACAAATACGTTTTATGTTCCAACTTACTGTAACATACTGGCTGAAATTCTTTCTTTCCAGGCAAATAGATTTTAGTTTTTTTTTAACCCTATGTCAATAGAACTAAGATCGTCCATGTCGGTTTTTTTATTTAAAGAATTATTGTATTTGTTAGAATTAAATAAGTGCCCTGTTTGGTTAGTGTGTTTTGAAAGAGCACAAGTATTTTTCCTTCACCTACAGTCGTTTTTGTGTGAAGTTATTCTGTCTTTTAATACTCTGGACGTTTGCCCTATATATACATCTTCACATTCGAAACAAGGAGTACTATATACAATAGTTGACGTCTTTTGTATTTCATCCCTGTCTTTTAACTTTTTAAAAATGTTACCTACTATCTTTTTGTGTTTTTAAAGGCAATTTTAATTTATGGATCAAACTTAAACAACTTGGTTATTTTAGTTGAAATTTCTTTTATATAATGTAAACAAAAATAGTAACCATTTTGAGAGTTAAATGCACTAATGTCAGGTGTTATTCCATCATTTCTCTCTGCAGGAGTACCTACCTGTTGAAGCTGTATTATATATGAATTTTTTAAATAATTTTCCACATGAATTGTTTGAGAAAATTTCATATAATTTTTTTAAGTTATTATGTAATAAACTAAGGTGATAGATTCTTTTAATACGTGTTTCTAGTGCTAATACAAGGTTAATTTTGATATTTTTAGACTGATTGGAATGAATTTAAATATGTACCAGAACTTGTTGGTTTTATATACCAGTCAAGTATAATATGTTTTTTTTTCATTCCTAATCAGTGTGCCCAAAAAAGGAACACTGATGTTAGTTGCCTTTTTAACTGTAAATGTGATGTGCTGGTTGTAGCTATTAAACATCTGTAGAACCTCCATTACCCCCTCTACTGGCACAGAAGTGATTAAATCGTCCAGATATTTTTTATAAACAACCATTGAAAAGATAATTTAAGGATACAGTCATCTAACAGATCATACATTACATATTGAGGAATGATAGGAGAAAGTGTGTCTCCAATAGGGGTGCCTAAAATTTGCTTATAATATTTTTGATCAAAATTGCAATACATTTTAAAATTTCTAAAAAGTTGTTTAAGGTAAGATCTGTATATTGGTTAATTGAATCCAACAATTTTTTTGTAATACTATTTTTTGCCAACGTGTAGGGAATGTTGCTAAAAATCGAAAAATTGGTCTCAAAGATAATTCTGGTTTATGAATTTTAGGTAATCCATAACATTTTGGAGAAGTTTGATTGTAGATTGTGAGGCTTTTTGCATTTTCTTCGCTCAGTTTTCCCTGATCTTTTTTTACAGGTTCGTTGGCTTTTTGTTGAAAAGTTGATGTACAACTCACCAAGGACCAGGTGACTTGCTTGTAGTAGATCTGATTATACAAAAATTTTTCAGATGTATTTGTATTTAGACATAATTAAAATCAGATTTTCTTTAACAGCCCTAGTGACAATCAACTCATCATAGTTTTTAAAAAGTCGTTTTGTTTTATAAAATACAACATTATGATAACTTTGATTAATTGGCCTTCTCAGAAAGTTAGTAAATATATTAGTAAATTTTGCCCTTGTAATGGTTTTTGTTGGGTTGTTAATTTCTAGATCAGCTAATAGGTTTTTTATTGATATGTCATTGCTGTTGAGTGGTAAGATAAATTTAAATCCCCAAGCTAAAAAACTTTTAAGGTCCTCAGGAATTTCTATTATGTAGCTTCTATTATGTAGTTTCGACCTGCAAACCCCTACTTCGTGCTGTAAAGAACAAAATAGATTTTCCGTACGGGTATAAAACCTTAAATCGGCATTTACGATCAAATGGTTTTATTTGGCGCAAGTGCCAAAATTGCTCATTGAGAGACCAAATATTTTTCAATGGCGGGTGAAATATCTATCAACTGTAAGGCAATATAGGCAAGAAGGACGCGATAAAGTGAAAGTGTTACAGTGTTGTTCAGGGAATCCGTTCTAGTAGTCGCTTTATTATAGTTCATGCTGGTTCAGAAACCGGATTTGTTCCAGGTGCTGCTTTAGTTTTTCACTCGGGACTAACAACTGGAGACTATCATGGACAGATGAATAGAGATAATTTTGAAAAGTGGGTGCTCGAGAAGATTCTACCTAACATTCCTCCCAAATCAGTCGTGGTAATGGATAATGCGTCTTATCATTCTCACGTAGAAGTAAAAGTATAAAATTTAAGGTCTTTTACGTAATCTCGGCCATACACCTTTAAGGCTGCCTTCCATACATGTGCGACCTCAACCCTATTGAACTTGCATGGGCAGGAGTAAAAAAATATATTCGAGAGCGCAACACCGGTGAACTTTCAATTAAAGATTTAAATAAAATAACATTAGAAGCGAGTGACTCAATATCGGCTGAAAATTGGAAATCGTATGTTAGACATGTTCGTTCTATTGAAGATAAATACTGGGAAGTAGATGGCAAAATTGAAACGGTTATTGATGATTTAGTTATCACACTGGGATCTTCAAGTAGTGACGACGAAACGTCATCATTTTCAGAGGTGGACAACGATTTAGAAGGAATCGAACCATTAGAATCACAGCCGTCAACCTCAAAAATTACTTAGTTTTTTTTCATATATTTTAAAAAATTGTTCATAAAGTAGCTGTTAATAAACTACTTCAAAATAATTAATTTTCTATTCAATACCGGGTGTCAAAAAATATCTAATATTGCAATTAATATTTGAAAAACTACAGAACTCACATTTTTCGAAAATTAACACATCAATGTAGTTATAGTAGGGGAGCCAGCGCTGATTGCAGTGAACAAGATTTATCAAAATTTTAACTTATGCAGTTCGACTTTGGACTATTCGGGTATGCCAAAAGTGACCGTTTGTCTCCGTCTGTCGTATTACTTTGTACAGGGGGCGTTTATTATAGATAAATAATTGTGTGAAATTTGAAACACGTCTTTTATGCATAAAAGGACATTTTTTATTAACAATCAATTATTGAAATTTCTACCAGTGGCGTGTATATGTAATTAACCTGGGTAAATCCATATGCTCCTTAATGCATACAAGACGTGTATCAAATTTCATGCAGTTATCTACAATAGCATCACAATTAGGATGAAATGAAAATGCTGTATCTCAAAAGTTAAGACTTTTAGGACATAAAAACACATAACATCAGCACGCAATTAGAAAATGCTCTGTATAGTACTTCACAATGACGGCCCCTGTATAAAGTAATATGACAAACGGAGACAGACGGCCACTTTTAGCATACCCGAGTAGCCTAAAGTCGAACTGCATAAATTAAAATTTTGATAAATCTCGTTCACTGATCTGATGTTGGCTGCCCTTGTAAAATCTGGACTTGTAAATCTTGTATCATTATACTGAGTGGTCCAATAAGAGTGGACGTAGAAAGTAGCCGGGGAACCGTTAATGACAGAATTCAGAAAAAAAATATATTTATAGCTAAATCGATCAAGAAAAATCAGAATTAAAGCATTTTAAAATTCAAAAGTTCGCCGTTTTTGCAACCCAAAAGAGATATATGCGGTACACGAAAAAAAACAGACAAATATAGATAAAGGTTCATTAAGTATAGTTACATTTTTTAATTATCTGAAGTGCGTATAGTCAAAAAGAGTGCCATATTATTTAAAGAACGACGGGACACCACTGGTTTAAAGAGATTTCTTGGCCGACCTTCCTAAACCGATTGACTCCGCCCAGTTTTCTTTCGTGTCCCGCACTATATGCTACAACAGTCTATGAGCCCTTCACAGGCACCTAATATGAGACATTTGTATGTGCCAACCACGGATGCACCCGCCGAAGCATGAATGAAGTTCACGACGAATCACGAGATCTGGACATAACCAGGTGCATTGGCATCAATCACGATGGGGAAGAAATGTTGAGATTCAATTATTGTGAAACGGTTATGAGAAAAACATTGAGTAGCAGATATTATTTTATAGGTTATATTAGTTTCTATTTGGTTGGCATTTTTTGATTATCATGTCATATTATGTTATGTATTCATAGTTTTTTGAGTAACGTTATGTATTCTATTATATATAAAGTTCTGTTAAACAGATTTAAAATATATATTTACATACAGTTTAATGACTAGTAAATAACACAATGATACTAGTCAGACAGCTGGTCGCTGCGTTATTACCAATCCGAGTCTCTACCTCCTAGTGCCTCCAAATTACTCTCTGATTTGACATCTCCTCCTCTAGGTCCCGATCGCGCATAGCTTGTTATTTTCTTACTGCATAACTTAGAAGTCGGCTTGGTTTATTCCTTTCCAGGGGTTGTCACTCAAATCAACTCGCATGAGCCATCTTGTATCCTCCATCCAGTAAATTGTTTAGTTCAGTGAAAAACTAAATCGAAGAACACTAAAACAGACCTGTCCACAGGTCTTGAGTATTTCATAATCTTAACGTTAAATATAATCAGAATTTTAGAAGATCGTTTTGGAGGGAATTTGTACAAGAACACAAGGTCTTATCTCGAAAACAATTAAAACGTGACACATACCAGACAAGGTAGAAACCGTGAGAACACTAATTGCAATTGGTTTAATTACCGGGCAAGACCACTAATTCAGAACCAGAGTCAGTAACAACGGGAAATCCAAATGCAAAAATTTTTATCTCGAAATATCTATCCGGGGGATACTAATTTCACTTTTTTTAAACCTATATTTCTCCTTTTTTTACTTTTTAAATTAAACAGATGAAACCTAAGCCTAAAATCTCCATGCTATTCTTTGAGATTCAAATTTACAGGTGACCATTTAATCAGGGATAGTGTTAAAACTAAATACATAGAAAAAACTGTTTGTGGTCCTGGCTTTAAAATTATACCTAAATTTAAAATAGTTAATATTAATTTTTTTAGTTCATGTACGATTAAATTTATAAAAAAAAAAAGAAAATCCTAAATCGAACTTTCAATTTGTGTTAGAAGAGTTAGTAAAGAGATAAATTGACAGCCAAATTATTGTTATTATTAGTATTATTATTATTATTATTATTATAAAATAATCTTATTAGACGGGTTCAATTTTACAGGAAAAAAACTAATTATTCAATTTTATTTGGTCACGGCAATTTGACATATATTTTTCTTTTTTACAAATTTATTCGCAACTTCTGGGTACTAAAAGAACGATGGGTAATAAATCTACATAAAGATCGTCTTTAACTGATGTGACTTTTGAGGTTTCCTTTTGTTTAGGTATATTTTATAAACGATGGACATTATTTGAATAGGGTTTAGCGATATTATAACATGTGTTAGGAAGATGTTTGAACACTAATTCTTGCAATCTTTGATTGAAATAAGGAGTAATATTTTTGCGCTCGGACAGTAGACTGTGTTGAATTATTTTTGAAGATATATCTTGGGAGTTACTAAGAAAAGTGCATTTAGTGTTCGACTGCAGTAGTTAGAGTAATTCCCACTGCAGGCCTATTGGCTTTCGACTGAAAATGTCAGAGATGATTGCTAGTCAACCTTAGATTATTATTATAACAGTCATACAATGGATTGTCCCACAGTAATAGTCAAAACTAATTAGGTAGCTCAGTGGTAAGAGTGCTGGCCTTCCACTCGGAAGGCGGGGTTCGAGACTTGACGTAGCACTTTTTAATATAATAAAGAGTGCTCGATATTCCTAGTCCGGTGTCTTCCCAAGGTGCCTTTAGTCGTTGGGATAATAAAAAAAACGACTGGGTTCGTAGAACTGGGGTCGACTGGGAACCGTAACAAGGAATCTTACATCGAAATATACACTACACGACACAACTGCGTACAAGGCAACGGGAAACCACTACGTAGAACACATTCTCCAGTATAATGGTCTAGTGTAGCGAATTCAAGAAACCAGATACATCTTGATATAAGGTAGGTTTCAAATCATTCACTCGCCAACACCCCAATACAGGTACGGCACTTGAAGAAGAAGAATTCGGATTACTGGCCAATTGGCTCTGGACTGCTCAGCTCAACCAAATTTATCCTTATTGGGGTCTCGGAGCAAATACAGAAAGATTGGGGCAATATCATTGGGGGATAACAAGATTAATTATAATGAAATACTCCTTGTAACAGTTTGAAAGTGGAATTATTAGGTTGTTTTTCTTTCTGTGCGAAGGTTATAAGCATAAATTGTCTGTGATATGACTGCTAGAGCTGTTTTGTTTAATAACTTTTTCCCGTACAGAAAAAAATGTATGCCGTTACTTTCGCAATATAAATATACCGAACTTAGTCTAGCCAACTGAGCTTATTTAGGTTACTTTATACATGATTATTTTAACAAAAAAAACGATGTTAGATTTTTGTCTTTAATTCTTCATATTTACTTATTTCAATAAAAAAGTGTGTGTGTAATTCTTGGACTTATTTAATGAGCAGATGTTTTCAGCAAATTGTGTCAACTTCTTAGGAACTCTGAATAGACACAACGTAGGAAATAAAATAATAATTTAGAGTCGAAAACAGATAACAAACTAGAAACTATTGTTTTGTATAAGACCGGAATTAGGGATGTTTCAATACTTTACAAAATTTTAAAAATTTGGTGTTATGAAACACTGGTTGAATATTCTGCTAACCCGTTCTCAATAATTCTTAAAATTTTTAGGTTCGTTTTGTGCCAGCCCTTAATAGCAGCGTATGACTATAAGTCTCTTTCAAGATACAGTTCTTCTGGTCATTTATAAAAAAATAAAAGACTTTTATCAAAACCAAATTGCACAGTCTTGGCCAAATTTGAGGATTGCATCTACTAATGGATGATACACTAACATTAAGTACGTAGTCTTCTCTAAAAGATATGTATTTACGTTTTTAGTATTGCAAAGGTTTAGTTTGACATCAAGCAAAGCCGTGGAAAAAAACTGCGAGAAGTAGAGATTTCCTCTTATGAGGAAAGCAAAATTTAAAAAAAATAGTTTGAGAGTAATGCTGTATGGCTGAAATAATGTAGTTCATTTATTGGTAAGTGTATACTTAACATTTTAAAATATTGTATCGAATCCATCAGTAGGCCTCTTTTAAAGATCTCTACTCATACTGATCATAATAAGTTAAAAATTATAAGCATTCTATTAAGCCTATTCAAAATTATTGAAAAAAGTTATTTATCCAAAATATATTAATTCTGTATTGAAAACAAAATAACGGAATTTAGAAAACAATTTAACACTGCAATGGCATTGAATAATTTAACTGATATATTATTCGTGCCACAGATAAAAAATCTATTACTGGTCTAGTGCTTTTGGACTTCTGCAAAGCGATTCTATTATTCACTAACTTAAAGTTTTCGGCTTTATTAATTGTTTCTTATCAAATCGATATCAAAAAATATTTTCTGGAGTTTCACAGGGATCGATTTTGGGTCCCCTGCTATTATTATTTTTTTACCGTGGAGATTATTCAGTCTACAAAGAAATATAATGTCAAACGTATATCGACGACAACACACAAGTTGAACCAAGGCTTGAGACTGAAAGGTAAGAGTTCATTAATCAAAACTTGTCTACATATTCTCCTGACCACAACCTCTAATAAAATCCTTTTTTTGGAAACAAAAATACAATTAATAATCTAAAACGGTATTTAAACTTAACAAAAATGGCACAAGATTGTCAGGTTGCATTTTGAACAATGATCCTAAAATTTGAGAATAGTTCAAAAACTATATCAAAGAGCATACGAAACTTTAAAAGTTATTTCTTGGAATAGACATATATTCAATTTAAACTTATGGAATGTCTTGTGGAAATCTCTGGTCCTGGCATTAATATCGTGATTTTAGCTTGGCATGGAAAATGATGGTTAAAGGTAAAAAAAACGTCATACTATGTAGCCTGCAATGCTGAATAATATTTTTTTCTCTGTCGTTGTACTAAGGCATTATTTGTAAGTATATAATTTTGCATTGATATTTTGTCAAATTCTTTATTTCTGTGTAAGCACGGTTAACGTAGTGTAATATAGTTTTTCTTTTTTTTTGTCTACCACTATACCAAAGCATTTTTCCTCCCAGGGATCGATTCTGAGTCCCCTGTTAATAATTTATGTATTTAGATATTCTCCAATCTATGAAGAAATGTAAAGTTTAAGCATATATCGACGACACACAATCTTTTAATGCTGAGGTTTGAGGCTCAGATGTTCATTAATCAAAACTTGTTTACATACTCTCGTCACCACAACTTCCCATACAATCCTAGTAATTCATATCTTACGCGATTTGGAAACAAAAATAAAATTAATAACCCCAAACAGTATTTGTTCGAACTTAACAACAATGGCACTAAATTGACTGTTATAGATTGCATTTTGAATAATGATCCTGGAATTTCAGAGTACTTCAAAAACTATATCAAAGAGGATATAAAAGTTTAAAAGTTATTTCAGAACAGTAATATATTCATTTTAAACTTATGGAATGTCTTGTGGACTATCTGACATTACTATTGTGTTTTTATTGATGGTTGGTGCTTGCCACTTGCCATGGATAATGATGGTGGTCGATCTCGGTTTAAAGGATACAAAATGCTGGTACTCGTTTTTATTTGATCTCGAAAAATTTGACCATATTTCTAAATATTTTCAAGAGCTAAAATGGCTTAATATGATACTAGAAGGCTATCGCATTTTAGTTGAAGACACTTATGAAATTCATAATGTTAACCCCGGACAAATTGTCATAAAGCTGGGACCCTTGCTGTTTAAAAGTACTAGTCAAGTTATATAACATACTAAAACTCCCCATTTCTACTCTTGTCTGAACATGGTGAAATAAGGCCCGCTATATTGGATTTTCAATTTTTTTATGCGATTTACAAGAAAACTATTAGATTTTTCGAAAAAAATGAAGATACATAAATTAAAGAAAAATAAATTCTCTGTCTAGTAGTGCAGCTTTTCATAAAAAAAAAACTTTTAAAAATATGCAAAAAAAATAATATACCTATAAATACTTGGTTTGTAGCAGATGGAGGACTACCTTTTACAGGTAGTCTGGTCATCTCCAGCATTATATTTAGACATCTTGAACCAATATATCAACTATGTAATGCATAACTTCGGTACAAAAGTGGTAATTGTCTTTGATGGTTATAATAATTCAAAATTAAATATAAAAAACTATGAGCGTTACTGACGCTGTAATAAAATATATTGTCCCGAGATAACTATAAATGAAAAAAATCTAGCCACACTTAGACAAGAAAAATTCCTGTCCGATGACAGTGATAAATCAAATCTGATTAAGGAGCTTATAAAAAAATTTCAGCAGCTGGAATAAAAGCCTTCCTGGCGGAAGGAGATGCAGATACGATACTGGTGACTGAAGTTTTAAATTTAAAAACGGAAACTAATGTAGTAACTCTGGTTGGAGAAGAGACTGACCTAATGGTGCTTTTACTCCATTTTGTTACTGAAGATGGAGTTTATATGATGCGTCCAGGTAAATTAGGAAAACCAGATAGAATCACTAATATTACATCCTTGCAAAGAGAATTAGGTAGTATTAAAGAATGTATTATATTTTTGCATGCAATTTCTGGATGTGATTTTACTTCGGGGTTATTTAAAAAGGGCAAAATCACATGTTTTAATATAATGCAGAAAAATAAAACCCTTCAAGAATTACCTTCCCTATTTTTAAGAAATAGTGCTAATAGAGATAAATTGTTTTCTGTAGGAGAAACAGGTTTAAACAACCTTTATGGCGGTTCTAAAACTTCCTCTAGCCTTAATCATTTAAGATTTTTAAAATATAAAACTCAAAGTGTTCGTCAAGCGCTAAGTACAAATTTCGACCTTGCCAGCTTGCCACCTACCTGCGACGCAGCTAAGTTTCATATATTTCGTGTTTATTTCCAAATTCAGGAATGGTTAAGAAATAAGTTAGACCTGCTTCAATGGGGCTGGCTATTGAAAAACAATAGCTTATATTCCTTCACAACAAACCGCACTATGGTCCTCAAATTAATTTATTGTAATTGCAGAAGTGACTGCAAAAAATTATGTAATTGTTGAAAATCCAACATATTTTGTTCTAATTTATGTAAAAACTGTGGTGGAAATGCATGTCGAAATATAGAAGTAGAACTAGAAGATATGGATATAGAGGAGATATAAGTTGTGTTTCTGAATTTGGTTGTTAAACATATGGTTAAAAAAGGTATTCATTATTGTAAGTTATACCGTTTAAAAAATATATATTACGTATTTGTTTACCTTACGTCAGATATTTAATGATATGTATGTACATATCTTAAACTTTCATTAATTTTAGACCGTCAATCTCACAATCTTTAGTCTTAGTTACTCAAAATATTTGAGTACTCTCTCCTGAGTATTCTGTGCAATAATGTTAGAATGACCTAATCCGATACGCCAACAATTCATTAGGCGTATTTATTATATTAATATATAATTTGTAATACTGCAAAAAATACAAGAAGATATGTTTGATCAGTATTTATTAATCAATAACTTTGTTAAGTCCTAACACTGGAACCTGTGGTGGAAGATAGATCAAAATACAAGAGTTCTAACCACTACACCACAACGTTCGTTACGTTCTGGACGCGCGTTTCGCTAACCAAGTTACCATCATCAGCAGATGATATAAACTAAAGTAATTTATCCTAACCCAGACTATTTATAAGTAAATGTGGTCGCACTTAGTTGCACCCGACTGCACCGTTGTCAAGTTAACAATAGAAGGGACTATAGGGAATAGGCCCTCTGTCTTTATTTAGAGCTTTATACTCTCAAATGCATCCAATAATCTATTATTAGATACATTTTTAATCAACTTAAGATTGTTTATTCCTATTTGGTGATTGTTTTCCAAAGCATGTAGAGCAACGCTTGATTTTTCTGTTCTTCCGTATCTTAAATATGCCATGTGTTCTTTAAAATGAATGTTTATGGAGCGTTTAGTTTGCGCAACATATTTTAGATCACAGTCATTACAGCTAATTTCATAGATGCCATTCCTCTCCTTCAAGTCGACTTTGTCTTTAGGATTTCCAAGGAAATTTTTCAAACTGTTCTCTGTTTTGTAGGCTACTCTAAAACCTACGTTTTTAAATACTTTTTCTAGATCTCTCGTATATCTGGGATCATATGGGATTACTATGAATTTATTGGGAGCCTCAGGTGCTTGAAGAGTAGTGGCATCTTTTAAGATTTTCTTATGCTTATGTTTATTTACTAATTTATGTACAAAATTAACATTATATCCACTACTTTTAGCTATATTTTTAATCCGATTCATTTCTTTGTTAAAACGTTCTTTACTTAATGAAGTCCCCTCTATTGTTTACTTGACAACGGTGCAGTCGGGTGCAACCAAGTGTGACCACATTATCTATAGCAACGTATTTCGGTTAGGATAAGTTACTATAGTTTATATTATATGCTGATGATGCTAACTTGGTTAGCGAAACAGGCGTCCAGAACGTAACAAGTTGTGATATAGTGTGGTTAGAACTCTTGTATTTTGAAATAACTTTGTTAGTTTTTTTGCTAGCTACATACACAAAAAAACCATTAAAAAGCAGTTTTAATTCTCTGTGATTTTTAATTCCTCTAAATTTTTCTTATCTGTAGTGGTTTCGGTGTAATTTATTTTCAATATCTAAATCCAAGATGGCGGATCAATTTTTGTTTATATTCAGAAAGAAGTACATGTGGGGACTTTTAGTATGTTAAATAGGACCATAAACACTAACAAATGAAACTAATCCTATTTTGTTCCTGGTATCCCACTATCTGTCCTATACTATTTTGCACCTTTATGTTTAAGATCCTAAAAAATTCTCCCACTTGGGTTAGGAGTCATCTTATTTTTTAAAGAGATATACGTGCTTTGAATATTCACCCTTTATGTAGGCTCACTAGGTCTTTCCCTCAGAGTGCTATGTTTCAGAGATCATTTAGCTATTTTGCTGTCCGTTTTTATAAAACTACAAAGCCTTTTAAAGGTCAAAAAGAACGTCATACTATACAGTCTGCAATGCTGATTCGTATTTTTTTTCTAATGTGTTCTAAGGTATTATTCCTAAGTACTAAAATTTTGCATTCGATATTTAGTCACGTTCTTTATTTTGTGTAAGCACGGATAACGCAGAATAATATAGTTTATCTCTTTTTGTCTACCAGTATACCAACGTATTTTTCCTAACTATTAAAGCCGTTAGGTATATATTGTGCTAAATTTTCACTTTCAAGTGACATGCTAAATTTTATAGAATTTTCTTAGTGGAATCTTGGTTTAGCAGAGTAGCAATTGCTGCTAGCCTGAACTAGGAATTCACCAAAATAAAGAACATTTCTTCCTGTAATGTAAAGACACTATTTATTAATTTATAACGACTGTAAATCTAAATATGTTATTAACGTTTCCTGATGAAATTGTGTACAGCGGCTATGACCTATTCTACAAAATATTGTAAATATTTTATGTAACAAAGAATCGTATCTGTTAGTTTATACATTATTCAAGAGTTCAGAATTAAGGATGGTCGTATCATAGATATATCAATAGTTATCGATAGGTCAGCGACATATCGAATAACAATGGGTAAAAAAATATCGTTATATCGATAAGTGCCGATGGGTGTGCGATAATGCCGATAGGTAGCAGATAATATCGATACGTAGCCGAGAACATCGATAGTGACGAGGAACTTTTTTTACTCTTCAATAATTTTCGAAAATATGCCAATAGGGAGCAATGAACTATCGATAGGTAGAGACACCTATCGATAGGTGGATAACTACCGACATATGGATATATACAATATATCGCTAGGTAATGTGCTATCTCCTATCGATAGGTAAAATCTAATATTGCCCAGTCCTATTCAGAATCAACTTACACCAAAGTAAATCTTTTTTGGAACTAATTAAACCTGTCAAGTTTTACTTAAGTTTTACCACAACTAGAATGAGTCCGCAGATGGTCCAGTGCGGTATCGTATTAGTCATTCTGACGTTGGTACCGGCGGGCCAGGTTCGAATCCTGTTGGGTGCATATAGACTTTTCCAAGTCTGCAACCGATATTAGTGGTAATAAAATCCAGCGCAGAAAAGTGTAAAATGTATCTGTTTCATGCCCTACCCTATTCACGCTGATTGAGTCTGAACGTGGATGGATAGGGGTTGTTGATGCAGATACACACTTGTTACTCGGTACGTCACTTGATAAACATCAAAGGCTACCAGAGGTTTGAAGTTGCGTCGGGAAAAATAAAAAGAAGATTTACTTTTAAACAACTGGAATTTTTAATTTTTAAACAATTTCCAACAAGCAAGGCACTGAAGAAAACCAGATTCGATCCATTTAATATTGATTCTATATTATCAATTAAGACATTAATTATTATCATGAGGATTGGTGTAGAAATTTACAATTAAAAAAGTATAACTCCTTTACCCAAAACTTCCTTCGTTACGAATCTTTTCTTTTATTAGGGTTAGTAAAGTGTGACTTAATTAGTTCGGTACATGGTCATTTAGTAACATATATATATATATATATATATATATATATATATATATATATATATATATATATATATATATAATGAGGGCATAAAGTCTGGAAACCTTGAGATATGTCAAAAACTATACAAGTTGGGTAAAAAAGTTTCATATAAAAATTGTATAGTTCCTTACGATGTGTGATTCAAAAATGTCTTGAAATATACAGGGTGTTTTAAAATAAAGTTACACGCCAAAACTTCAGAATCTCTAATGGAACACCCTGTATATTATTTCATTTTAAGAATCTACAAGAAATTCTAATCATATTTTATTAAGCATACCCTATCCCTAAAGTCAACTGTTTTTGAGATAAAAAATGAGAAAACTGTTTTACAAATTTTTTTTTAATAACGATTAACAACGATAGTCTAAAATTCTAAATGATGCGTTTTAACGTAATAAATGCTGGAACTGCTGTCCGTTCACTTCCTGACAATATTCTAATCGATTGTTGAACTCTTGTTGTAGATTTCGAATGAAAGTAAGTGGGATTTGTCGGATTTCATCTCTTATACGATTTTTCAGCGCATCGATATTAGGAGGTCTGTTCAAATAAACTTTGCTCTTTAAATATCCCTCCAGAAAATAATCTAGGGGAGTTAAGTCCGGGGACCTGGCCGGCCATTCGTAGGGACCTCGACGTCCTATCCACCTGTTAGGAAATATTTCACTGAGATACTGCCGAACAGGTAGCGCGTAGTGAGGTGGGGCTCCATCTTGTTGGAACCACATTGCTGCAGTAGGCATATCGGGCTCATTACCTGGATACAATTGAGCTAAGGCAGGAATCAACTCGAGTTGTAAAAAATCAAGATAAATTTCGCCGGTTAAATTTACGTCGAAAAAGTAGGGACCCATAATTCTATCTTGAAATATTCCAGCCCAAACATTGATTTTCTCGGGATATTGCGTATGAGCCACTTGAGCCCAATGGGGATTCTCTGTAGACCAATATCTACAGTTTTGTCGGTTGACAGTACCATTAAGAAAAAAGGTGGCTTCATCGGAAAATAAAATATTTCTACAAAAGAATGGATTCAGGTTGCACCGCTCTTGCATACTTTCGCAAAACTCAAGTCGGCGGTCAAAGTCGTTTTCATTTAATTCATGGATTAATTTTATTTTGTAGGGATGATACTTTGCAGTGTGCAGAATATTTTTTACCGATGATTGACTAAGGTTTAAATCTAATGCTACTTGACTTGTAGGTAAATGTGGATTTTCGTTATAACTGAGTAAAACATTCAATTTCATATCATCATCTAGTTTTGGCCTACCTGTCCTGGGAAAATCTTTTACACAACCATGATAACGAAATTTTAATCATATTTTATTAAGCATACCCTATCCCTAAAGTCAACTGTTTTTGAGATAAAAAATGAGAAAACTGTTTTACAATTTTTTTTTAATAACGATTAACAACGATAGTCTAAAATTCTAAATGATGCATTTTAACGTAATAAATGCTGGAACTGCTGTCCGTTCACTTCCTGACAATATTCTAATCGATTGTTGAACTCTTGTTGTAGATTTCGAATGAAAGTAAGTGGGATTTGTCGGATTTCATCTCTTATACGATTTTTCAGCGCATCGATATTAGGAGGTCTGTTCAAATAAACTTTGCTCTTTAAATATCCCCCCAGAAAATAATCTAGGGGAGTTAAGTCCGGGGACCTGGCCGGCCATTCGTAGGGACCTCGACGTCCTATCCACCTGTTAGGAAATATTTCACTGAGATACTGCCGAACAGGTAGCGCGTAGTGAGGTGGGGCTCCATCTTGTTGGAACCACATTGCTGCAGTAGGCATATCGGGCTCATTACCTGGATACAATTGAGCTAAGGCAGGAATCAACTCGAGTTGTAAAAAATCAAGATAAATTTCGCCGGTTAAATTTACGTCGAAAAAGTAGGGACCCATAATTCTATCTTGAAATATTCCAGCCCAAACATTGATTTTCTCGGGATATTGCGTATGAGCCACTTGAGCCCAATGGGGATTCTCTGTAGACCAATATCTACAGTTTTGTCGGTTGACAGTACCATTAAGAAAAAAGGTGGCTTCATCGGAAAATAAAATATTTCTACAAAAGAATGGATTCAGGTTGCACCGCTCTTGCATACTTTCGCAAAACTCAAGTCGGCGGTCAAAGTCGTTTTCATTTAATTCATGGATTAATTTTATTTTGTAGGGATGATACTTTGCAGTGTGCAGAATATTTTTTACCGATGATTGACTAAGGTTTAAATCTAATGCTACTTGACTTGTAGGTAAATGTGGATTTTCGTTATAACTGAGTAAAACATTCAATTTCATATCATCATCTAGTTTTGGCCTACCTGTCCTGGGAAAATCTTTTACACAACCATGATAACGAAATTTTTTGATAATTTTGCTAACTGTGGATTTTGCAATTGCTTGTCCTCGCTCGGGATGCGTATTATTAAAAAGTTCACATACTTCGTCAAGATTTCTTTGGCGATCTCCCCATCCAAACATCATAAGAATCTCTATTCTTTCTCTTTCTGAAAGCATTTTTATCAGGAAAAAAATAACTCTCCAACAATATGTTAAAAATTGGCACAGTTTATTGTCAGTACATGATAGTTTCTATGGGAGTTCTAAAATAATCCACCAGGTCTCACTATGCATAGGGAAATGAGTTAAGTTTGTTTAAAGCCAAATTTCCATTTTCTCATTTTTTTATCTCAAAAACAGTTGACTTAAGGGATAGGGTATGCTTAATAAAATATGATCAGAATTTCATGTAGATTCTTAAAATGAAATAATATACAGGGTGTTCCATTAGAGATTCTGAAGTTTTGACGTGTAACTTAATTTTAAAACACCCTGTATATTTCAAGACATTTTTGAATCATTAATCGTAAGGAACTATACAACTTTTATATGAAACTTTTTTACCCAACTTGTATAGTTTTTGACATATCTCAAGGTTTCCAGACTTTATGCCCTCATTGTATACATATATATATATATATATATATATATATATATATATATATATATATATATAGTTAAATTGTGTATTGTTGGGCTATGGTCCTTTAGTGTAAAAAATAACTACATTAAGGAAGTAGCACAAATCTTTATTATGGACGTTTCGACCGTACGTTCAGGCCTTTTTCAAAATCTACAAGAGATAAGCCGTTCATAAAGAGTTTTAAATTTTAACTTATTGCTAGGACTTACACAAATAGTAAAAAGAAACTTGAGGAAATCTGTGTGTTTCGGTCATAGTAATCCATTTAGTCACGTCATAGACATTACACACGTATAGTATTAAAATTCATTTTATTAAAGATCACAGATCAAAACAATGGTAACACATTGGAAGACAAAACAAGACGTTCACCTGTACATGTCATTAGACGTACTCGATACAGTATGCAAAATAATTGTAGTTTTTTGTTTTATAAATATTTTATGGCAATCCGCACATATTTGTAGTTACAGAGTTTAAAATTGATATGTTTTAGAGATTACCAGGATGGTTTTTTTATGTAATATTTATTTTTGAGAATAGATATATAATTATTTATGGATTTAATAATAGATATATTATTAGAGATAATAAGAGGTCCAACAAAAACATTATTATAACCATATATATATATATATATATATATATATATATATATATATATATATATATATATATATTCAAACTGCAAGAAAGCGTCGATATTCTCTAAGAGACCAAGTTTCAAATGACTAAACTAGAAATAAGACACAAAGTCTCGGTCTCGGTCTCAGTCAAAAAGAGTATAATGCGGTTACACGTGTTTCGCCTTTTCAGGTATCATCAGACCTACAATTAATTTAACAATCAAAAACTAGGACTATAAATATACAAAATTCAAACAAACCTTCGACATTAACTAAAATCACAAGAACAAATCAAACAACTATAACGTCACATGTTAAAATACACACTGAGATGAGGTTAAGAAACTAAGGTATTGATACGCGCAGATAAAAGTTGAATCAAATAAAAGACAAAAAAATATATAAATAAAAAATATAAAAAAAGGTATTGATATACCCAGGAATCGAACCCTAGCCTCCGATGTGATACACCGAGATAATGACCACCACTCTACCAGCAGGTCCAATGAAAAGTCTATACATTGGATCTGACATTTTTTATTAGACCCCCATTTTGTTCCGTTATGTTAAATTCATACTAACATTTTATCAGTGTACCAAAATATTATATCTATTTCTTGTACAAACACAGTCCATTGAATAAGAGGTTTTTGACTTCATGTTTTAAACAGTTTATTTCACTGTTTATATCCTGCATCCTGAATTCCCACTACTATTTTTACCAGTTTATTTATATATCACACTTAATTCTTGGATGAAATTCAAAATAAACCTAATAAGTAGTTTTTCAGGCTGATTTTTTTGGAATTTTTTTAGAAGTCATTTTATTTTGCCGTCTTGGATTAGTACCAAAATGCTACCAGTTCATTCTAATACTTGATTTTTGTGCAATATTTGAGGTAAATTGGATAATTAGGCCACCATCTTGTTCTGTCAGATTGGATTTTTACCAAAATATTACCAGATCATCTCCCATATGACACTAACCTTCTACGAAAATTTGAAGTCAATCGGGTAAGTTTTCCAGCTATGTCGAGAACAGACACAAACACAACACAAACATTTTATTTTGCCGCCATTTTATTCCGTCATCTTGAATTCTTACCATGATTTTGTCTGCATTTCTATATCACACTTAATTCCTGCGCACACACTAAAGTTAATCTAATGAGTAGTTTTTCAGGCTAATTTTTAAAAATATATTATGCCGCCGTTCTGATTCCCCATCTTGGATTCATACGAAAATTTTACGAGTTCATTTCTACATAAAACTTGTTTTTTTGTGCAAAATTTCAGGTAAATGGGATAAGTATTTTTTAAGTAATAATTTTTGTAAATATTCACTAGGCCGCCATGTTGATTCGCTGTCTTGCATTAGTACCAAAATTATTCCGTTTCATTTCAGTCAGTTGCTCAAAACTCTGCAAAAGTGGTTCTTTAGATCATTTTATTCATATTTTAAGAAAATACGTTGTAATAAATATTATTTGCAAATGCTCTATATGAAGAAAATAATCTAAATATTATAAGGGAGAAAATCTGTTACAGAGCAACAAAAGGGCAAAAGAAAAGAAGAAGGCGAACGAAACTAAAACAACGTTCAAAAAGTAGAGGTTAGAAATTCAGACATATCAGACGAAAGTGAACTTGAGCTGAATGATCAAGAAGAAATAATTGATGATGGCAATGATACTGCGTAGGATGTGGCGAAGAATATAAAGCCACCAAGAAGAGCATTGACTGGATTAAGTGTGTGCAGTGTGATCGCTGACTACACGAAAATTGCACAAAGTATGGAAATAGTTGTGATATATGTGGAAAAGTTGTATCGAAACGCAAACCAAGCTAAACTGGTAACGTCACAATTGTTATTTTTATAACCACCAAATAATCCATATATCATTCACCAACTAACCCATACATCTGTGAGTGAAATGGTGAATGAGCTTTTTTTTATTTTGAGTTGCTTATTTTCGTAAGCCAAATAGTATTTAATTTCTCTGTATTATGTTTAAGTTTACGAATATGCAATGTCTTACAGATGTTCAATTTTGTCTAAATATATTTTTTGAAAAAATAAAATTTTATTCACCATCTCCCCCCAAGTTACCCTGTATAAACTAAGTCCTTATTCTTAAAAATATTATTTGCATTCGATATTTAAAGGGCGCCAAAATATTTCCGGCACGCGGGCGCCGATAACACTTGCGGGAGCCCTGTGGGATGTGGACCAGGGATTAAAAAAAAATGTTAAGCTGAAGGGCCCGTCCAGATTGGTCAATCCCATGAGGGAAAGAAGACGTCAAAACAAGATGGCAAGCATAGCTAGAATTGTGACTAATAACACATTTATTTTTCTATTGTTTTTAAAGAATACCATATATAACTAATCTAATTAAATTGAAATTACCAAGAAAAGGCTTGAAAAGTCGAACGATAAATAAATACCAATAGTCACGTTTCTACAAGGAAGTAATCAAGCGGTATGCAACGTTCAATATTTTAAGAAGATAAAAATTGTTATTTCTTAATATGCAATTTGTATTTGCATATGTACACTGGCGAATGTTGTAATGGTAATAATTCAATACAAATTGAGAAATTAATTTTATTTGCATAATATGATAACAACAAATTGTCTACTTTATTGTTAGTAAGTAGTGAATATGAGAGTATGATTTCGGATTTCCCTGTAATACAATAAAAAACCACAAAATCATTTCCTAATAAAAAAAAAAACAGCTGTCATCCCCAATGATTAATTACAACATTTTTGAGTATTTTCTTTTGTTGAATTTAGAATATTTAGGCAAACTTTTCATTTTATTTAAAGAAAACATACGTAATGGTTAAGTGTTGCATATTCTTGTAAATTTGTGTCTGTTATTTAAAAAAAGATACAAGGATTATAGAATTACTTTTGAAGTAATCTATTTTTCAATATTGTTTTTAGGATTACGTGCAAAAACCCAAAGAATGAAAAACTTGTCTTACCTTTTACAATATCGGATAATAAAAGTGAAGCGCCTTTTGCCTTTATAAACATGCACCGAAGACAGGCTGCATTTAATTATTTTATTAAAATAATTTACATAAGATAATATGGATTTTATTTGCAATTTTAAGTGCCTTCTGACATAAAGGTAAATTGAATTTTTTAATGTATTGTTTATATTGTTTAGTTAAGAGTTTCGATATACTACAAAAATGAAAGGAAATCCTTTATGTTATCTACTTTACAACAAGCAGAGAAAATTAAAGTCAAGATTTAGAAAATTTGAACAGTAAATTCCCTTCACCCGGAAGTTCCCTGGCTATGATTTTTTTTTACATTTGTTAGGAACAGTGAAGCGGGACTCAATTTAGTTATGTACATGGTCACAGTATATACGTTTTTTCAAAGATTTTATTGGGCGGCACTTTGTTCCATCATATTGGATTCCTACCAATATTTTACCAACTCTTTCTACCTATGCCACACTTGACTTTCGAGCATTTTTGCCAGGCAACTGTGCCATGAGTTGCCTGGCAAACCACTAACTTGCTACCTATCATTCAAATATAAGTGAATAATCAGCATGTATTTTTCGAGGTATGTAGCCTTATTTTATTAATTTTGTAATAATTATTGTCAATAGTATAAAATTTTAAATCAGTTTTAGAAAAATTGTAAATGTCATTTTATAATTAGACCACTAAATGTTTTTTAAATTAATTGTAGATAGGTAAGGAAAGCCATATATACCAAAAAAAAAAATAAAGGAATGAGCAATTTTTGAGAAAGCCTACTATGATAGGCGAAACGTCAAGTTAATCCCATTGTTTGATTTTGCAAAACCTATACCCAAGAAAGAAGTCCAATATATATATATATATATATATATATATATATATATATATATATATATATATATATGTCCTGAGAATGCAACAATAATGTTGCGAAACGTCGGCAATTTAAAAAAAGACATTTGTTTTTTTTACTGGATCCTAACCACAAATAATACACCACTTTAACAATTTTCTCTTAACATTTTTCCGCCATATTGGATTTTTACCAAAATATTATCAGGTCAAAAATTTGAAGTCAATCAGGTAACTAGTTTTTAAGCTATGTCGTGAACTGGCAGACAGACAGACAGACAGACAGACAGACAGACTGGCAGACAGGCAGATAGACAGACCAATAGACGGATCGACGGAATTGATAAAAACATGTGTTTTGACGTCTAGAGACGTTAACACGTGAAGATATGTAAAACCTGGAAGGGTGATTTTTTTTTCAAGATTACAAATATTTAATTTGGTTGCCATTTTGTTCGGCTATCTTGACTTAGTTTTACTAGTTGATCCGATTACCACAATTAATTACAGCTTTTGAAATCAATCCATTAAGTAGATTTTCAGGCTGAATTTTTAAATATTTTATTATGATTCCTACCACCAGTTGATTCTAAGATAATACTGCAAAATTTGAAATAGATTGGATAAGGAGTTTTTGATATTAATTATTTTAACATTTCACTAGACCGCCATTTTGTTTCGCCATACAGTATTTTTACCAAAATATTACCAGATCAACCCCATATGACTCTTAATTTTTCATCAAAATTTGAAGTTAAATGGGTTAGTTTTTAAGCTATGCTGCAAACTGACAGACGGACAACACAGACCCACAGACGGGCCGACGGAATTGATAACACATATTTTTAGGTTTCTAGGGACGCTAAAACGTGAATATATGTAGATCCTGACAGGGTGATTTTTTCACTATTAAAAACATTTTATTTGGCCGCCATTTTGTTTGGCCATCTTGAATTAGTACCACTATTGTACTAGTTTACCCCTATAACACAATAAGTCATGGCACACAATTTGAAATCAATCCATTAAGTAGTTTTTCAGTGTGAACTTTTAAATATTTTATTAAACCGCCATTTTATTCCGCCATCTTGGACTAGAACCAGAATTTTACCAGTTGATTCCAACATAATACTTGATTTTTTTTTGGCTTTTTTGCAACTGAATAAAAATATTTAACTTTAAATTAATTGAAGCAAATATTTAATAAAATTACATATCTCAACATGTAGACTAGTCTGTCTACGGAATGTTTCGATACATATATAAACAATATTATTTAAGCAAGCATAATATATATAATAAATAATATAGTGCTACCTTGGATTTCCATACACAAGTTAATGTTCATTACCTAATATAATTAAAACACAAAGCGATTTTTTCTCCGGTTTCACCAGCAGCTCCAACTTGACCAATTTGGATATTTTTTTAGTTAAAGCTTTCTACACATAGACGGTATTTATTACCATCATAATTATTGTAACACGGAAAAACAAAGAATATATAAATTATATAGGGCGAAAAGTTGCCGCCTATGTGATACAATATCCCGTACGTGAGGTGAAAATTTTTCCATATTTGCTATAAAAGTTTCATAAAAAAAACGTTTTTTAAAATAAATATAATATGTTTATTTTCATTTTATTAAATATAAATTTTACTACAATATAGTGGTCTCAAAAAGACCCGAATATCCAATTATCCTTAACGTATCTCAAAAGTAAATAAAAAAATAACAATTAAGGTGAATAAAATGGCAACACATGCCAGGTTCAGATACCTAGCATTGTTACAACCTATGAAAATTTGGGAATCTGGTTGTGAATACATAATAATAATAATGATACTGCAATAATTCTGATAAATCTGAAATCTACGATAAGTTTTGATGGTTCATATTTAATAGTGTATGCTTATTGCTCATATATGTTACTTCAGTACTTAAAATGAACATTTAGCACTGAATATTTATCGCTTCCGCGCCGCTTTTCCTTAACCTTAAATGTCCGTAGTCCGTACAAATTCAAAATTTGTGACCATATGGGAAATACGGCTCAAAAAGAATTTTTTTAAATAAGTAATACTAAACAGTCTAAACAACTGAAACCCGATTGTTTAGTATAAATTCAATTCGTTCCTAATTTTTATATCAGTAAATTCACCATTCACTGTAAATAATATCATACCGGTGTTCTATGTTATGCTGATTTATACAGTGGCGGCTCTTCCATAAAGTCATTTGGTCAATGACCCCCCAAAATTATTTCAGAAAATAAATTATTCGTTTGACCGGCCCTCCTAATAGTTGTAATAAAACGCGAACCTTGGGAAAAGTTAAATACCTACACTATTAGCCGCGCGCGACGGTTCGAATGGTCTCGTTGCGTTCCTTAGGCATAATAAAATACGCTATACTAAGCTAGGCTGGGCAGTCCGAATTGCTCTGATTACCTTAAAGCTTGACGAAAGTACCCGAAGATTTCACAGCTACCGAGCGGCAGCCGAACGCGATAGCAAATGAAATATGAAATCGCGATTTGGGTTATCAACCGGTCTCTTTTCATATTTCGATCGATCGGTTGCGGCATCACATCGGCATGCGGAAGTTCAATTGTTCGGAGGTCGCGGGGTTGATATTCTAACTCCATATTGTTTCGGACGTTTTTAATAGATGAAAATTGATTTATATACTGTTTTTTGTAATACATATTTTTTTATCTTTATGATCCATGTGTGAGTTGGCAATATACAGGAAATAAAATGTTAGTAGTGACTAGTGCAAAAAAATACACAACTAAAACTTAAAAACTTAATTTTGAAAGAATAACCAATTTCAAGGTGGGCTATGTTTGAGTTGAGAATGTAGATGAAATAAAATGTCGGTAGTGCAAAAAATTAACCAACTAAAGAGTGCTAACGAACTTAATTTTTGCCAGAACTAAGTATACGACAAACTATTGAAGACAAAAATAAAGGAGTTCATCGAAACTTTCGCAAAAGTATGTATGATTTAGCTAACTGGATATGTGGTTGTGGAGTCTCTAACTCATTTTACTGTTATGTTTGTTTGTTGTTTTCTAAGGACTCGTCGGACTCATTATGATGCAAAACCGGTGTTAAAGACTTAAAACACTTAAGTTAACATGAAATGTTCGGTGAACTTTGTTACGGTCGGAAGTATTTATTATCGCACTCAGCTTATAGAAAATCCCTTAGAGATTTTAATGAAAATGTATCCAAAAATCGTTATATTTTAAACAAAATTATAGATTGTGTAAAGTTTTGCGAGGCATTCGAGCTGGCACTACATGGCCATGATGAAACGGCTTTGCCTGAAAAACCAGGGGTTTTTCGAGGGCTTATAAATTTTGTTGAGGAGTTGGGCCAAGATAGACTATCCGCTTTAGCAATGTTAAATATCAAGAAAAATTTAACGAACGTGTCATTCAGCATTTTTCCAATTCTAAAGAACGAAGAGTAGACTTGAACTTCAAGAGAATTTAAAACTCACTTTAAAGATAAGATATTTATTTTTATTTTAAGTATGCCTATTTTTAAATTTGTTATTGACCCCCCAGTATAATTCACCACAAGCCGCCACTGGATTTATATATAAGAAAGTTACTATATTAAAATTAAAAATTCCTGAATATTATTACAAAAGGTTACGCTAGATGGGTGTCCAAAATGGTTCATTGACTTTTCAAAGCGGATTGGTCGAATCTCTGATAATTTTATCGTAAATCTAATAATCGTCCATTTTCTGATATTAGCGGGTTAAGGATTTGGCAACACTAATTCCTGTCATTGATTGTTCTGATGTTCTGTTTAGAAGGGATTATCAGAAGCTTCGTCCATTTGATTATAGTTTCTACTTGATTAGTTTTTGAATTTAAGTTTTATCGTGCTTGGTTACTTAATATAGGATTATTATTAGAAGTTGTTTTTGTGTCCATTAAAAACCTTAAACGCTGAACTATTTCCTAATATAATGCTACTAAAAATATTTGCAATGTATGTGATCCACACAATCAAATTTTGGATTATAAGAGCCACTTTGTATTTTGTAATTTTCTATTGGATAGCCCATATACAGAAAAACAGGGAACACTGATGTTTTCTCATATGAACGTCTCAACTTAGACCTTGGAGATTCTAGGCCCTACCGGCTAGAATTTATAATTTAGACGCATTCCTTTGCTTGTGTCATATCTACATAAAATTCCGCTGCCCCCTTGGTTTAACTGTAAATATAAAACTGAAGGGTTTGATCTTTGCCTTAGATTTTTTGTATATATTTGTAATTTAAATATTGTGACTAAAAAAATCAAGTTCAAGTTAGTCCCTATTTGAATTTAATGAGGTTCCCGGTTATTCTGATTTCTTGGAAAAGAAATGTTCAATAATTATTGTCGTTCAGTAATTTTTTTAAAAATGAAAAGTAAAAAAAAGTGTTTATCTACCCCTTTATGAAGACGATTTTCTAGATTGGGCAAAATAAATTTGATGCTCGACCTCGCTCTCTTCCCCCTGCCTACGGATCTGTCGATTTTTTTGTTCGTTTTTAATAACTAAGTTTTAAACTAAGCGCCTAATATACCACGCTTCAATTTTATACCAGAATGTTATTAGTACATTTAAATCCGGCTACTCTTGTTTTTGTTTCCTTAGTCGTCAATTATTTTTTTTATATTATACCCCCCCCCCCACAATTATAAAGCCTCCGGCACGACCCTGCATAGACTGTGAAGTTATAAATTTCTTTTAAACAAAGTACTGCTCGTTCAATAAATTACCGTTTACACGCTCATTTACTAGACTGCAAAGTGCAACGGTATCAAATCCTCATCGAAATTATCACATGATGTGCACGTAAATGTCTGTATACCAAATAAATGCAAATCAGAGTCAAATACTGAAGTAGAAAGCCACCTTTTAAAGGTGGATGGTCAATGATGGACACGAGATACAAAACATCACGTTCAATTTTTTTCTGCAGGTAGATTGATTATCATTTCAACGCTACCAGTTTCTTTTTATCGGAATTGTCATGTCACTGACCACTTAATTTGAAACAAAGCAGATTTTATCTCGTTTCATTCTTTTTTAGAGTTGCTACATTATTGTACAAACGCACTGCTGCGCGGTGTCGTTGACGTATTTTGACTTCCTTACCAGTTTCGTAATGTAAATTCACAGTAACAGTAGCCTGAGAATGTTCGAACCGTTGTTGATTTTTATAATGATTTTTCTTATATTATCAATATAGACCTTGAAAGTGATTAAGCACTGTATTGATAAACAGCTTAAAAACATATTAATATATATGTTACGGCCAAAGACCGGAAACAAGACATTCACCTCAATGACTGGCCATAGACGTGAAATCATTTACTTGTTGTATATTCACGTCTATGACCGTGCATTGATTACTTTCTTACATGGTTAGTGCGATTTTCACTATTCTTTAAAGGCTTATTTACATGTCTGGTACCGGTGATTATTGACAGTGACTGCTCTTGTGTGGGCAGTGATGTTAATGTTTGTATTTTTCCTATTTTTACGCATATATAAAGAATTTTTTTGGGACGACCGCTAAAGCACAATGAAATTTGACCAACTATAGACACGTATTTCTGACTTAAGTTCTTCATTATACAGTCAACTAGCTGAGTGACCTGCACAACCAACGCCAAAATTATTATACAAACCCACACTAGAATCACCAGCAGGAGCAAAACCAATATTTGTGGATACCAAGAGAACATCCGAAATCTTCGCCGGACTTGATATTTTATGACCACGAAGCAGCATATAGCCACCTGTGGCGAAACTCTTAACCCAAGAGTAATTAAATTGAAAGTAGGAAAATATTAACGCTACAAGAACTATTGTAAAGTTGACTCGCAGCTTTGACTGTACTGCATCATGAAGACTTAAGTCAGAAACAAATTCAAATTCGAATTCAAAAGGCCTTTATTGGGGATAAATACAAAGTTAAATACATATTTAGAATGGTGGCGAGATCCAGCATAGCTGTTCGCTTAATCACCATAAAAAAAACTAAGGTAACAACATTTTTACTAACATAGTGTTAAATAAATAAATAATACTTGTGTGTAGATAACACGAAACCAATATTGATAGAAAAATATGCAAGTGATAAGTTAAGCAATAATACATAAAAGACATGGTATTCAAATAGTATTTGAAACGATTGAGTGCAAACAGTATTTTTTCCGAAATAAAAATGCATACTTTAATCTCTGGCCCTAAGCAAATACTGACGGTATTGTTTTTTCATAGCAAGAACCGATGAGCAAGCTTTAACATGTTCAGGCAACGTATTATATGGTTTAGCAGCACAATAAGAGAAGGATCGCTGAAACGTCGCTGTGTTGTGACTGGGAACAGTATACAAATTACGGCGCCTTGTAGCAAGCTAGGAAGATCTGAGCCTTTGACTAACTTTTCAAAGAGATAACGGGGAGACTCAGATAACCGGATCCTGAATACTAATGAAGCCATATGCAGTTTAAAACGTCTATATCTAACAATTTTGAATGGCTATAAAATTGTGAGACATGGTCGAACTTTCTCACTCCATAACAAAACCTTATACAGTAATTCTGGAGTATTTGAAGACTATTTTTACTCTTTTAAGTGAGGGCTGACCAGTAAAGAATGTCAGCATACCCAAGACCCGATAGCTGCATCTGACGTCGGCACTAAGAAAATCTTTAAATCAATATAGTGTTTTTAGTTTATAGTATGAAATCTGCAAGAAATGAGATACGTGAGTGTCAAAGCGCATATCATCATTGATATGTACTCCGAGGCACTTGCAGGCTCGGGATAAATTTAAAATATTATTATCTAACTCCAAAACAAACTGTGCATCGTTACAGATTAATTCTCTGTCCTTGCCAAAAATAAGAACCACTGTTTTCTTATTATTAAGCGATAGTTTATGAGCCTCTGACACTCTTGCTACACTTGCAAGATCCCTGTTAATAAAAGTGGCAGCCCCTAGGCGATTGTTATATGAAAATAAATTGTAAAGCTGCATGTCATCAGCATATTGATGAGATTGACTATAAGAGAGAAAGTTAGAAAAATCTGCTGTACATATAGAAAATAATAAAGGACCCAGACCACTCCCCTGTGGTATCCCTTTTTTGACTGATAAAAAGGGCGATACGTCCTTGCCTATTGTAACTATTTGCTGTCTATCGCTCAAATAGCTGCGCATAAATTCAACGGGCGTGCCACCTAGACCAAAGAACCTTAACTTTTTAATAAGAGTAGCATGACATAAGATGTCAAATGCCCTGCTGAAGTCTAATAGTATTAAGCAAGAGTTTTTCCCATAATCTTGACATAGACGAAATCCAAGACTGAGTATCTGGTAAAATTTTATTAATAAGAAGGAAATAATTTAATTGCTCAGCAACTATTTTTTCTAGTATCTTCGACATGGTACAAAGAATGCTAATGGCGCGATAGTCGGAAATTAAGGCTGGTTTAGTAATTTTTGGAACGGGAACTACATTAGCTTTTTTCCAAAGAGTGGGAGATGTCCCAGTATTTAGGCATCTGTTGATCAGATAGGTTACATGTGGTGTCAGATACGGAATAATCAGGGATATAAGTTTCATGTCATAGCCATCCACACCCCTAGCACGGGATGTAATGAGGGTTACGAGTTTCTCAATTTTCTCTTGGCTGACTTCAGCAAATTCAAATTGGCGGTCAATGTTGGGATGGACTCTATTTTCATATAAATTAGATATAACTTCTTCATATTTTTTTAGAGAGATTGACACATCAGCTGAATGAGGAATACCAGAATTGCATTTAGGTTTAGAATTAATAGTTAAATAGTTGATAGTGCGCCAAAAATCGGTAGGATTTTAATTTATGGTTTAAATCTGCTTTCTTTTCATTGCGAACAGCCATAGTTACAAAATTACGTAGTTCCCTATATTCGTCCCTAGCAGCACTCGTTTTTAGTTTTTTATATTTAGAAAGAGCTTTTAATGTTTTTAAAGTGTCTGCAGTTGGCTAAATTTCATTGAGCTTTAGAAGCCGCGTCAAAAAAATCCTTTCCTTACTATAAAATAGTTCTTGCCGCGTTAATTTTACAGATGTTCCCTGGTAATCACAAATGTCGGTTTTTCTAATGCTGGTTACCCTTATGTGGTTTTGTGTATTAATTTTAGCGCTAGTTGTACTCGTCTCTTAGTTAATGAAAATCTTAAGTCAGAAATACGTTAAGAAATCATGATTCTTGGGATTAGACCATGTCAAAATGGAATTTTCTGACGTTTCACGAGATCGGAACAGTGAATTAGCTCGCAGAGACCTAGGCCGACTATTTATAGTCGATCTGTGTTCACCGAACCGTGACCCGGTGTAACGATCGGTTTCCACGTATGATGTAGATTAAAGCCCATACCTCTATTAAAATTGTTAGGATACTTATAAATTTCAATGGATTCTTTAATTATCCATTTATAGAATCTCGAAACTGATGCAAGAACTTGTCCAATTTTCTTGTGTGTGTTGAAGATAGTACGTTTATTGGACCGGCGACGTAACCTTGCAATATTGTCTGTCGTTCCGTGTATAAATGGAAGAACTACAATTCCTATCGGTAATTCCTTATCAGTATCATTTTGTGGAATACAATTATTATATTTTTCAACTGACCGTCTAATATCCTCAGAGCAATATCCATTCCCTCTTAAAGCTTAAGTCAGTTTCTCAGTTTCTGATTGTAAAGAATTTTGGTCACAAATCGCGAGGGATCTGTAACTCAAAGAATTAATCACTGATTGCTTTTGTACTGGATGGTGATGAGAATTTGCATTTAGGTATCTGTTCGTATGCGTTGATTTTCTATATACAGAGTGTCCTAAGAAACCATCCTCTTTCTTTTGTACAAGAACATCTAGAAACGTGCCTTCCGATCCTATTTCCATTGTAAATTTTATATTAGCATGTTGTTGATTCAGATAATCAAGACACACTGTGAGGTTTTCTAGACCATGCGACCATATTACAAAATTGTCGTCTACATATCTGAACCACAATTTTTGCTTTAATGGAGCCGAATCTAAGGCTTCCTCCTCAAAAGCTTCCATAAAGATATTGGCTACCACTGGTGACACCGGAGATCCCATGGCTCCTCTGGAGATTTGTTTATAAAAAGTTCCTTGAAAAACAAAATATGTTGAAGTGAGGCATGCTTCAATCAGATCTAAAAGTAAATTGTCTGAGATATCTTTTGGATCTAATTGGATTGCTTTTAGTTTCTCTACAGAACGCATACAGTTTCTAATATATTAATATGTTTTCCTGTACAATTATTAAGAATATATGAAAGATATTTACCGATTTTGTAAGTAGGAGATCCTATTGCATTGACGACAGTTCGAGGTGGTACATTAATCTTGTGTATTTAGGGTAGTCCGTAGAAACCCGTCAACATTGAGCTGCTTGGCATTCTTCTCCTCTGCTGGTAGGTTGGATGCGTTTATAAGGTTGGTAATATGTCTCTTAATTTTGTTGGTCGAGTCTACTTGAATTAGTAGTTGCATTTTCGGTACGTAATCTGTTTTGTTCATGACGATAGTGGCATTTCCCTTGTCTGCTGGAAGGACCAAAATGTCTGTATCTTATTACCACCGTTTTTCCTGCAGCTGACAAATTCGACTTAGGCGGTTTAGAATTTTTGATGATCTTCGCTGTTTCATACCTTATTACGTCAGCTTCTTCTGCTGGAAGTCTTCTAATTGTCGCTTCAGCGGATGACACTATGTCTTTTACGGGTAGGTCCTTTGGTGTAATGTCAAAGTTTTGGCATTTAGAGCGGACGTATTGTTCGGCTTGAGTAAGGATTTTGGAAGACAAATTTATTACGGAGTCCTATGTTGTCCATAAGTCCTTCAAACTTTTTCTGTTGCTTAATGATACCTACTTTATTTATCCTTTCCGCTTGCACATTGGTAATGCCATTGAGAGTCCTAAATATTTGATATTCAAGTACGAAAGCTAATTTTAAATGCATATTTAATAACTGACGTGACAAGAGAAAATTGGACAATGTTTGCGATCGCCAAAGGACATTATTCCTTTCCAAACGGATACAGTATATACAATTCCTTGTTCCTGTGGTAATGTCAAAATTGGAGAAACTAGACGATCCATATCGACAAGACTTAAAGAGCAAATTGTTGGAAGAATCTGCTGTATCTGAGCACCAACATTCCACTGGACATGTCATAAATATAAAAGAAACCAAAGTTTTAGCATCAGTCTCGGGATTTTATAAACGGAAAATTAGATAATCTATTAAAATTTATAAGCATCCTAATAATTTTTATAGAGATACGGGCTTCAGTCCACATCATACGTGGAAACCGTTCGTTACACCGGCTCATGGTTCTGTGAACACAGGTCGACTATAAACAGTCGGCCAAGATCTCTGCGCGCTCATCAACCCCCAGAAAACGCAGGCCATACTTTTCCAACGAAGGAGACTGACTGCCAAAGCCAGAATCCATGTTGGAGAAGTAGAGATTCCATGGTCCAAAGAGGTCAAGTACCTAGGTATGACCATGGACAAACGACTGACTTGGACCAAACACATCAACGCAGCGAAGACCAAAGCTAGGCAGGCAATGAATAAACTTTATCCATTGCTCTGCCGAAAGAGCGAAATGGCAATCAGGACAAAGCTGCTACTTATCAAAACAGTAGCAAGGAGCCAACTAACATACGGCTCCACAGCTTATAGCTATGCGTCAAAAACAAATCTTTTGAAGATCAAGAGGACAGAAAATAAACTGATAAGGATGGCGGCAGATGCCCCATGGTTCATCAGGAACGAGGACTTGCAGAGAGATCTTCATTGGACACAAATTGAAGATTTCATGCAACAAAAGGCTACCCGAGCTTTCAGAGCAGCCGAAAACCATCATAACGAAAATCTACGAGACCTGGTGAACTATGATCCACTAGCTCCAAACCACAACAATAGGACAAGACACAGAAGACCAAGACACGGACTTCTGCGTTAAAATTGCTTGAGGATGGATGCAATTAAATCAAAACTTCTGAGCCTCCGTGCTCCTCAGAAGCTAGATCTTAATTGCAAAAATTCTTAAGCAACTCATGTGGCCAATCAGAAGCTCCAAGAAGAGGACTCCCAGGTACCTCAGCTGGCTCCGGCGTGAGCTGCAGCTGAACCTGAGGTAAAAGAAGAGGATACCAGGTACCTCAACTGGCTCCGGCGTGAGCTGCAGTTGAACCTGAGATAAAAGAACACCCCTCCTCAGTTCCTCACTGCAAGGACACGGAACAGCAGTGACACTGAGGGCCCCGAAGAGGACACACTAAGAAGACCAACACATGGATGGACGGAGGAACCTGGCATCGGCAAACTGGGCCAAGAACCAGTGGGACGCTGACAGTGGCAACCGGACAGACGGGAGGACGAAACAACAAGAGTAACATCAACAGGTAAGACGACTACATCACTAATGATATTTTCTTTTTCAGATATACCAGTAACGAGAGGCGGCACAAAAACACCGTGCCAAAGAGGCAACACACTCCCCTAGAGGTCCATGTCTTTTAGAGGGTCATCCCCGGAAGGACGGCATCAACCCCATCGAAGGACCCTTGGGCTTGCCCAATGACGGTCCATCTGATGGGGGCCCGGTAAGGTTTAGTGGGTATAGCAATCTGGCAGGTGTAACAACCTGGCAGGAATGCGAGTCCCACACTGTCTCCATCCCAACCGGGATGGAGTCGTGCGTAAAAGCATTCCCCATCGACACAAAAAAAAAAAAAAACTGCGCGCTCATTCAGTGTCCAATCTCGTGAAGTAAAGATCTCTGAAGACGCCTCGTGCAATCGAAGGTGAAAAGTCGGAAAGTGATTGAAAGGGTCTGATCCCAAGAACCATGGTTTCTTAATACACCACATGTCACAAATACCTGTCTATAGTTGGCCATACTTCATTGTGCTTTAGCGGTCGTCCCACAGAATCCTTTTTCTACTATGCAATAGTTCTTGCCGAGTTAATATTTTCGTTTATAGTTAAGTTTCGAAAATCGGTGTGCTTTATCAACATATGATGCGGAGTCATATTCTGAATTCGGATTTTCAAAAATTTTGTCAGAGGCGTCACATACCGGGAAGGTTAAGGGTGGAAACAACCTTATTTTTTACCTTTTCTCTTATTGCGGTTTTATTTAGAAATTATTAAATTTCAGACTTTTCTACGTAAAAAAGGTATTCTAAAAATTATCTGATTCTCTTATGTTCATTCATTAAAATTCAACATCTAAATACCCCGTACTTATCTACCATAAATAGAACACACTTTTTTATTACCATGGACACGACAATGCATCTAATAATGTAGATAACTTTTTTATGCGTTCAGGAGTGTTTTGACTGGCAAACCATGTGGTTAACTTTGACACAGTGAGAGTGTATGTTACAGTGTTTTACAATTTATCAATAATAAGGCTTTGTTGAATTTGTCCTAATCACCCATTCCTAAAGAATTACGTAGAGAGGTGTCGAAGTTTGAAAAACAAAAATGGAGTTTACCTATTAGGCTGATATTCGCATTATGTTTGGGAGGGCTTTTGGGGATTGCAATGAAGCAAGACGGTTATAAGAAGAGGCATTTCCTAATCGCCAAGTGTCCCACCGTAGTGTTTTTGCAAGAATAGATCGTAACTTAAGGGAAACAAGTTTAAGTATTAAGTAGAATGGTGTCGCGTAATAATTCACTAAAGTTTTTCCTTAGGAAGTTTTTATAAACAAGAAGTTGTTGGGCGACCGAGGAATGCTAGAACACTAGCATTAGAAGAACGAGTGCTAGATCGTTTTGAAGAAGATCCGTTTTTAAGTACGCGGATCATTGCAAATGAAGAGGGTTCCTCTCAATCAACTGTATGGAAAATTTTGCACGAGATGTGGCTCCACCCATACCATGTACAACGGGTTCAGGCATTGGAAGAACGAGATTTCCCTCTGCGTGTACAGTTTTATGATTGGTTTCAAGAACAACGAGTTGCCGTTGCATATGTTGAAAAGAGAATTTTATTTACCGACGAGGCCGGTTTTACTAGAAATGGAATATTTTTACCGCAACTGTTAAATGGAAAAAGTTACACAATTTTTTTACAAAATGAGTTACCACAATTATTAGAAAACCTGCCACTTCAATTAGGAGCACAAATTTATTTATGCACGGTGGTGCTCTCCCTCATTTTAGCATTATCGCTAGAGAATAGGCCGTGGGACTCCAGTACCATGGTCTCCTGATCTAAATCCACTTGATTTTTATATATGGGGTTAATTTAAGCAACTAGTCTATTCCCGGCCAATACCTACCTAATGTTAAGGTTTTGAGACGAAGAATACAGGAAGGATTTCAACAGACAACAACCCAAGGAATCTACCACGTGTGCATCGCAATCGTGGTCGTGATGCTAATGGCAATAATTTTGAACATTTCCTGTAAATTGTTAATAAAAAGTGTGTTCAGATCAAATGTTTGAACAGCACATCGATTTTCAAAATTTAACTATAAACGGTTTAAAAAATATAGCGAAATAATAGTTTTTAGCATGCCCTCTACCGATCGACGTAGTTCCTCTAGGAAGCGTTTCCGGACCCAAGTTAATAGCGACTTTTTGTCTTATTTTTATACCTGTATTACACGCACAAATATATATATATATATATATATATATATATATATATATATATATATATATATATATATATATATATATATATATATATATATATATATATATATATATATATATATATATATATATATAAATATATATATATATATATATATATATATATATATATATATATATATATATATATATATATATATATATATATATATATATATATATATATATATATATATATATATATATATATATATATATATATATATATATATATATATATATATATATATATATATATATATATATATATATATATATATATATATATATATAACATATATGGGACCTTATTTTCTTGGGTTAAGTTAACAATGAAAACAAGATTTTAAATCACGTTTCGCTCATTGTATTTAGTCTCCTAATTCCTACATTTTTTTTCCATTAAAAACACAATAAAAATATATACATACACGTAAACATCATTATACAAATTATGCACTTTATAATAAATTTAAAAACATATTTTTTAGTATTTCTTTTTAAACATCTTCGGTGATAATGTAATGACTTTAATTATTATTTATTACACTAGGTTCCATAATTAAAATGTCTTAAATTGGTTTACGGTACGCACCCTGGAGAAGCAATTTGCCTGGTGAAATAAAACTATAAGTATAATATAATATTTGTGCTTTAAATTTGTGTCTATGAAAGTTTTTGTCAAATCTAGACATTTTAATTATGAAACGTAGTGTAATAAATAATAATTTAAGTTATTACATTATCACCAAAGATGTTTTAAAGAAATACTAAAAAATATGTCTTAATAAATTATAATACATTTATTATAAAGTGAATGATTTTACTGATTTTAATCCATTTGACGTTTCAATGCATATAATGATGTTTACGTCTATGTATATATTTTTACTGTGTTCTTAATGGAAACAAATTAAAGAATCAAGAGACTATATAAAATCTTGATAAAGCTCAACACAATGAGCGAAGCGTATCTAGGTTCCAAAATGATTTCCTCGCCTCACACATTGCGTCTGGGCTGAACTAGGTCAAATATCAAACTAATAAATTCATTTATACACGTGAAAAGCATTTCCTCAAAGCCCCTTAACTTCCTGAAAACTGCGCTGTTTCATTGATGTATTCGTCACTTGGTTTCTGATTGATTTAATGTCAACTAATATTTCCAGTCAATTTAAACATCCATATTGATTATATCAGTCACCAATGGTTTCGTCAACAATTTTTCCGTTGGGAAATGGTGCCCATTCATATTTAATAATTTATTACTTGACACAGTTTGCGATTAAAATGAGGTTAGATAAGAATCGAGAATATCTAGTAAGTTGTGAAAAATAACAGTCTAATAAAAACCACTTTTTAATATTAATTGAACTAGGGTGATGGTGCTAAATGAATTAATATGACATCTAATCCAAATTTACGTTTCCAGTGTGGCTTCTGTCGTTTTATGTAATTAACAAATCATGTCCACTCGTAAATTAAGAAATTCTGGTTTATATGTTCTCAGTAGTGATGTCGCGGGACGAGACAAAATTTGTACTCTCTTCTCGTCTCGTCTTGACCTAATCTCGTCTCATTTCGACTATTAGTAAAAGATACCCTCACCTTATAGGTATAAATACATACGTCTTTCCATTTCTGTAAAATGATATGGCATGAATAAAATTTATTTTACTAAAACATAGCATTGCAAAAATTTACCAAACTTTGGTTGTTATTAAAACATCAGATCTTTTTAGAAAATGAAATGGCTTTCTTACATTTTTTATTGATTTTAAATTTATAATTTGGTTTTGTGCTTTTAAATATATTTTAATTTTAATAATAAACATAATAGTACCAATTTTTTATATACATAATGTACAGGCACACGATAAATAACTATCACTTAATTTTTGGCTCATTAATGATTCTGTGTGTAGAGGATTTAAAAAAAACATAAGGAACGAAAATAAATATAAAAATAATATAAATTGCTTCAATATTTTTTAATTATCTTAAATTTAGAGCTGATGAAATTTAAAAGTCAAATAGTACTCTATCAAATATTAATAGTTTTTTACAGCCCATTTTTGATACCTCTTTGTGTACACTTAATAGTCTAAAATTCGCTTAATAAAATCCTAGAATTGCTTGTTTTTAATTTTCTTCTCTTGAAGCTGAAATTCAGAAAGTAGTAGCTCATTAAAATGGAGTTACGTTTAAAAATTAAATTACCATAACTCTTTTGTCTTAATTAGACTCATTTTGTAATTAAAAATTAAAGAAATTAAACAATTTTATAAAATTCTGGTATTTACTTATTTAAAATACCAATATTAATGTCCATTTTATTTTCATTAACTAGCCCGATAAAAATAATTTATGTAACCAAGTTTACTAAGAAGTTTGGAAATTTTAAGCCGCAATTATAGAGTGAAAAAAAATACCTTAATGCATGAGTTACATGTAATATTTTGTCTACGATCATAATGCTGCCATAATTTTTCTCCAGGATGAATGCCGCCAGAGCCGTAGAGAGGTTGATTTTATACGGAAACAGGGTAATAAATTGATTGTTTTTCTTGCAGCATGATATAAAATCTATGGTAGGTGATAAACAAGCTACCCTTAAATGCAGTAAAGTGCTTCGTGATAACATACACAAATAAAATCCACAGTATTATTTGAGTCCTTATAATATAGATAATACCCATATTGGGCGTTGTGACACTTTTAAGGACCTATGAACTGTTTTTGATCCTAAGCTCTCTTTTGCCTACCACACGGATGGTATTTGTAATTCAGCCTTAAGGACGCTGAGTTTTATAATTCGCAATTCTTCTGGCCTCGAGAACATCTCAATACTTAAGACTTTATATTTCAACTATGTGCTCTCGAGACTTGAATATGGCTCAATTATATGGAATCCAATTTATAATAAATATATCAACCAATTAGTGTCAAGAGGAAGTTTGCTAAGTTTTTGGTGTTTAGGCGGGATAAAGTGTATCCTCCTAAAGGGATCGATGAGATCTGCTTACCAAGCAATTTCAGTTTCTGTTGTTAGTGAGCCGTAGATGCTACCATATGTCTACATTTCTCATAAAGCTATGTAGGTACTACGTCGACTGCCTAATGTTGCTGCATCAGGTCCACTTTCACGTTCCTGCTAGGTCCACTAGAGTATTCTCAGTCTTCCATTTGTCGACCCCATCAACCAATTTTCTCATTTTCTCTATCATACACTCGCTAATCTTACAACACTCTTAAAAATAGATTCTTGTACCTTCAATGATAATTAAGGGTGACATGTCGTGTATTTAATAATTTTGTAATTTACTTTTTAAATTCTGTTGCACTTTTCTTTTTTAGTTTAAATTATAACAATATTTAATTCCATTCATATTAGCTTATCTAAGTGATAATGTTATTGTATTATGTCTTTTATTCCATGCTCAATTGTCTTATAAATGGATGAATCTGTTAGACAATAAAGATTATTATTATTATTATTTCTCGACTTGATGTCTCACAGTATTATTTATACCGACGGAATTATACAAACTCAGTACAAAAAAAAACCAAAAACTATTGTGTTATAAGAAATGGTCTAACGATGCTACATGTTTTCAAAATGACCGATTTTTGGATGTTTCTGTGAATGTCTATATTAAGTCTTAATTGAGCCAAATGCGCTGTAAACGTTGTTGGGGTGAGACCTGTAACTTTGTTACTTGTTTCCACAGCGTTTTTATTTCGATTGCCAAGTCGGTGTATTTGGCGATCTTCTCACTGTATTTCGCTTAGATGTTCTGGTCGTTGGGGAAAGCCATGTCAATTAAATAAGTGATTTTTTTCTTTTTTGAAATAAAAGTTGATATCGGGTCTGTTTTATGCGGGGATTGTTTTATCTGTGTGGATGTCAATGTCCCAGTAGAGCTTGTTGTGTTCTTTTTCAAATATGGATGTTGGTGTATAATGGTAGTAAGGGTCTGTGTTCTCCGTTAGATTGTATACTGTGGCTTATGCTTGATGAACGACCTTTGCTGCTGAGTTGTGTCTCGCGATGTATTCAGTTCCGGCCATTATTTTACATCCACTCGTTATGTGTTCAATCGTTTCTCTCTGCTCTTGACATCTCCTGCACCTGTCGTCTTCAATAGATGTGTCCTTGATGATGTGCTTTTGGTAGTTTCTGGATGCTATGACTTTGTCCTGGATGGCAAGCAGGAAGCCCTCTGTTTCGGGGAACAGCTGCCCTTCTTGCAACCACGTATATGAAAGCCTTTTATGTATGTTGCCTTGCTTTATGTGGTATCTGTGTCTTCCGTGGAGTATTTTTTCAGACCAGACATCTTTTCTAGTTGTGATTGGATGTGACTGTGTTCGTCTGCTGCATGGCTCGTTTGAGACAGGTCGAGCGGTGTATAATTCTTGTCTGCCTTCACTATTTTCTTGTGGAGGTTAGTTTGTTTGTTGCGGAAGAATTTTATTTTATAATTTTTATTATTATTATTAATAAATCAAAAGCATAAAACATAAACTAGATGCTTCTTAGTTTTCTAATAGTGTTGTTTACGGACGCACATTTCTTGAAACAAGTTCGCAATATAAGCAGCAACATTTCAGATACAGTTTGAAATTTATAATTAATTATATTTAATTTAAAATATTTCGGAAAAGGCAATTACATATTAACATTATATGGGTTAAAGTGTATTATTTAGTACTATAATAAATGATACAATATACTTACATTCCAAGGGTCATGATATTTACACGATGCAATCTACTGGATAGTGGTTTTTAGACATATGATTTTAGCTAGCCACAATAGGTGTAAATAAACATATCGAATTTGACGTTTGGATGTTTTAAAGCACTTAATAAAAAAAATACAAATCTAACGCCTACCTTTCAATAGCAACAAACCATAATAATACCCCTCCAATGAACTAAATAGTATTTGTAGTTCATTGTGACCCCCTTATTCCATCAATGCATGGAAACCAATGAGATCTTGTATACTTGATATAACGATTTTAAAAGGAAATATATAATTTTTGCTTTGCTGCTCTAACTGTGTTGGGGGGGGGGGTAATCATTCAATCAATCAATTTAACCGAAGAACCTTTCAAAACAAAAATCTATATTCAACTGACTATTTAAGCTTTTCACAACTTCCGAGAACATACCAAAACTAATAACATGTAACAAAAAAACTGATAATCGTATAAGCTCTTCTCTATAAAAGAGCCATTACTGCGTTATTATATTTGTCACGCAATTGAAGGTATCGGCACAAAAATAGATACATTATTCTTGTGGTATCAGTACATACCTACTCTTTGGTATCAGCCTATTTTGGTCAAGATTACTCTTGTTTATATCTATAAACAAAAGCTCGGATCAATTTATAAATGTCATGTTTTTAAATATTGAAATATTTATTATATGGCATAAAATGCAGCTTCTATAGCATATACCACACTGTTACAACAGGTAGCCCCGGAAGAGCTCAAACTTTAAAAAAAAAATAAACGTCCAAAAATTTTATTATTATAATATTATTATTTTATTAATTTATTAGCAGTTTATTTAATAACATGTTGAAGTACACACTCAGCAAGATGTTTGATAGAAAGTCTACAGTCAGCATTTTTATAATGTCATAAAAAATTACCATTATTTTTTAAGGACTGAAATTGTATGTAGTGATAAACTACGTCTTGTAAACTTATCAAAGAGAGGGTAGGAACACTTTTTAAACAAAAGATTATAAGGCATCTTCAGGGGACTAGTTGAAATCAGAGTTCAAGATTAAGAAAATGAGATTTTGCCTTACTGTATACCTCTATAGGTTGTCAGAAAAACAATGAATTTTTCTCATCTGTTAGTCCGATTAATTTATAAGAAAGCGAGAAAAACAAAAACACACGTTTTGGATGCAATTTGCGATATGAGAAACAATATCAAGAGGTTTAAGATATTTTCATGTATGCATCTCTGCAAAAACGTCAAAAATTTTCTTAAAAAATTAAACATTACAACGATGGGTTAGAAGTCCAACTTCATTGAAATATGGAGGACAAACAGCTCTTACCGCAGTGGAAGAGAAACATTTAGTGGAAGGACTGCTGACCTGTGCCAATCGGGGATTTCCACAACAGCCCCCCCCCTCCAAAATATTGTTCAATCATTCTTTGAAAAACAAAAGAGATTTGTAAAACAATTCAATAATAATCGTCCTGGTACCGCCTAGGTAAGAAATTTTCGAAACGAAATAATCATTTGACAGTGTAAATGTCAGAAAATATTAAACGCGTTAGAGGAACCGTTCAAGAATATTTCAATAACTTGGAAACTACACTGGAAGTCATCCATCATCTCACATTGTAAAATATGATGAAACAAATTTTATGGACAATCCCGGAAATAAAAAGGTTATAGTTAAACGTCGTGTGAAAGATGCGGAGAGAATATTGGATACATCAAAAACCTCAATTAGTTTTATAGTACCTGGTGCAACCGATGGAACTTTGTTGCTCTCTTGCGTGCTTTACAAAGCAAAGTATGTGTATTCCGGTTGGATGGAAGCGGGAATTAGAGGAACTAAATATAACATTAACAAATAAGGGCAACTCTAAGGTCATTATCTTTAAGGATGATTATTTGAACGAAATGAAGAACATGATTAATGATCGTCAGATATATAAAGTTTTATCATCTGATCCTACCACTCTGTTTCCAAATAAGGCCAATGAACTCGTGAAAAAATTCTTTGATTACGGGTGCATTGATAAACAAACCTCTAAGGGTATAACTTTCTCCAAAATTATATGGTCTTCGAAAAACCCACAAACCTAATCTCAGTCTAAGGTCGGTTATCTCCTTTAGAGAAGCTCCTTCAGATAATTTGGCAGTCCTTATACACCAGATTTTAGAACAGCTACATACTACTTTTCAATATAATGTGAAAAACTCGTTTGATTTTGTTGAATTTACCAAGGGTATAACTCTTTCAGAACGTTATATATTGATCTCCCTTGATGTGACGTCACTATTCACTAACATTCCTAAAACATTAATTTTAGAAATTATAAGGAGCAGATGGCATTTCAGCATATACAACTATTCCCAAAGAACTGTTTAGTCAGATTATACAATTTTTGTTTAAAAGCAGCTATTTTGTATTTGATAATGTGTTTTACCAGCAACTTGATGGCTTAGCAATGGGCAATCCTGCCAGTTCTGTTTTAGCGAATTTAGTTATGAATCAGCTAATTACAAACATCTTTAAAATACTCCCAATAAAGATAGCTATTATTAAACTTTATGTGGATGCCACGATCCTGGTTTGTACAGATAGTAGAGCACCTGAACGGTTAAGATATTTTAACAAATTTCACGAAAAACTGAAATTTATCATGGAGACAGAGCTCGAAGGATAACTTTTTAGACATCATGGTTATCCGAAACTTAAATGGCATTTTGTTTACCAATTGGTACATAAAGCCCACTTTCTCTGGGTCGGTTGTTAACTTTTTGTCCTCACATGCTTCATATAAAATTGCTACATTAAAAAAAATTGTATAGATCTTTCCATTTCATCAAAAAAAAAAAAAAATAAAACACAATTAAAAACATTTTAAAACAAAATAATTACCCAGTTAGCTTAGTTAATAGAGCCTTGAATGAATACCGGAAAAACTAAGCAAGTAAGCAAAACTACAAAAGGGTCTGTTAAATTTTAAAATTTTATTTAAATATATTAAAAAAAAATCCACATTGCATTTTACAACACTAAACTCATTATTTTCTCGTCCAAAAGAGCCTATATCATTTGAACTTCCTTCCAACCTGGTCTACAGGATACCCTGCGTGGGTTGTAATAAATGTTATGTGGGGATTACTATACTATACTTTAAGAACAGAATCTACCAGCAGAGAGATTCGCTTTACACCACTTTGTGACCGGTCACAATTTTGATTTTCCAAACCCAACTATTTTAGATAAAGAAAGTCATTACCAAAAAAGAAATATTAGTGAAATGATCTACATATCTCTCAACGCAACATTACATAATAGAATTGACACTCAAGGACTTAATATTCAATACAACCAATTTATAGACCGCCCAGGTAGTTTCTAACTGTATATATTTATGATAACTTTTTGCTTTGGTTTGGTTTTCTGCATTCTCGAGATCTACTAAACATATAGCGATATTTAGTATTTGTTGAGCTAGGAACATAATATATAATCGTAAATGTCTATTTCAATTTGATTATCACTGTTTATAATCAGTATTCCTCAAAAAGATAAGAAAAAGGGGTAAAAAACATTAAAAGTATAGAAAAATTAAAGTGAATTTTGTGGTGGTAGGCGATGTACTATGTGCGTTTTCTTTATATTTTTTTATATGTTTTATGGATATGAATTTTAATTACACCAACTTCCTAATTAAATAATGTAGATTTGCTAGTTTTTGGGTTAGGTGAAGTCAATAGAATATTTCCTACAATATTTATTTTACATAATTTGTTTGTTTTTGTATCTTATGCGTTCGTGCTTATTCTTATTATTATTGTCCTCTAGGTCTGTAATACTGTAGTAATTTAAATTATTCGTATATTCTTTAGATATATATATATATATATATATATATATATATATATATATATATATATATATATATATATATATATATATATATATATATATATATATATATATATATATATATATATATATATATATATATATATAATGTGTTTTCATTCCGGGTGTACATCCGTTCACTACTGTCGTTCTGAAAAGAACAGTTTTGCTGACGTTTCGCCAAAATCACATTTGGCATTTTCGAAGCTTTCTTTCTCGCGTCCGAATAGAGACTGAAGTGTTGGTGACTGCGACGCTTCCTTTTATACCCCCACTCGGGGCCGAAGGTTATATCTGCGCAGGCGTTGGTCGTTATTTATGTTTTCCGGATGATGCTGTTGTTGTTGCGCTAATTGCGCTTGAGTTTTTGCGGTTTTAGATTTATCGATTATTGTCTTCCATACTGTTGGTAGTTTTAATGATTCGTCCCTTTTATTCAAATCATCTTGTTTTGCAATTTCTATGGCTTCTCGGATTATTCTGGTCTTATAATGTTCTATATTGGCAATCTCCCTACACCCATCGAAATTTATTTTATGGCCGGTTTCCTGATGATGTAGGAATAAGAGTGAGGTTGTTTGTTTATTTCTGATGCTGAGTTTATGCTCTTCCACTCTTGCTGATATTCGCCTGTTAGTTTGCCCTACGTACAACTTTTCACAGTCCTGGCACGGAATGCTGTACACTCCGTGGTTTTTCAGTTTGATTTTATCTTTTGGGTTTCCGAGTAGTTTACCTATAGTTGTTTGCGGCTTGTGTATTATTTGTATGTTGTGTTTCCTCAGAATTCTTCCGATTCTGTCTGTTGTGTCTTTTACATATGGTAAGACTACTCCTTGCTTTCCCGGCTCATATTTTTTGTTGTTCGTTGTTCGGGAAACCTGTGCATTAATAGCTTTCTCTATGGTGCGATTTGTGTAGCCATTTTTCTCTAAAGCACTAGATACTACCTTAAGTTCGTTTTGTCTCGTCTGTGTTTCAGTTAGTCGCACGGATCTAGATATTAGAGTATTTGCCACAGCTTGAATTTGTGCTGGGTGATGATGTGATTTTGCATTTAAATATCTGTCTGTATGTGTTGGTTTTCTATACACGGTGTATTCGAAATGTCCGTTATGTAGTTTTGTGACCAAAACATCTAAAAATGGTAGTTTGTTGTTTTCCTCTAGCTCTAGAGTAAATTGTCTTCTGGGGTGGATTGAATTTACGTGAGTTAGAAATTTTTCGAGCTCTGCATGACCATGTTGTCATATAATAAATATGTCATCCACATAACGAATCCATAATTTGGGTTTTAAACTTGCTTTCTCAAGAGCTTCTTTCTCGAAGTATATCATAAATAAATTCGCGACTGCTGGTGATAGCGAGGACCCCATTGGAGCACCATCCATTTGTTTATACATTTGCCCGTTGAAATAAAAATAAGTATTTTTGAGGCAATGCTCCGAGAGTTCTATTATATGTGCCTGGAAATCCTCGTTCATAGCAAACTTGCCCAATGCTTCGTCGATTGGAATACTGGGATTTAACGATTTGACATCTAGGCTTGCTATGATATCGTTTTTTTTCAAGGACGATATCTCGTATAATTCGAGTGAAGTGCTCCGAGTTTTTTACAAATGAATCAGCTTTTTCTACAGTTGGTTGCATAATTTTAGAAAGGTATTTCTCCAGTTTTTGTAGCGGCGAATTAACAGCACTAACAATTGGTCTGATAGGCGCCCCTGGTTTGTGTATTTTTGGTAAACCATAGAGTTTAGGACATCTGCTCGACTTTTCCCGTGGTATGATTTTTTGTTGAATTTCGGGGTTTATTGGTGAACTTTTTATTTTATTTTTAGTTGTTTTTTCTAGGTACGTTGTCGGGTCCCTTGGAACAGGCCTATAACAATTGTCTTGTAGGATATCCTGCATTTTTTGTACGTAATCTTGAATTAATTTTGCGATATCTCCTAAGGAAATCCCGAAAGAAGAAATAATAGCTGGAGTGGAAGCTGTCCTTGACTCCTCTGAAGAAACAAAAGCAGAGGAGATTCGAGAAGAAGTGGCAAGAATTTTAAGAACAAGCAAAACACCAAAACAAAACCTAAATGCCACTGAACAAAGGGCCCTAATAAACCTTCGAAAAAATAAAGACATCACAATCCTTCCAGCAGATAAAGGAAACGCAACTGTGGTTATGAATACTCAAGATTACGTACAAAAAATGCAGGATATCCTACAAGACAATTGTTATAGGCCTGTTCCAAGGGACCCGACAACGTACCTAGAAAAAACAACTAAAAATAAAATAAAAAGTTCACCAATAAACCCCGAAATTCAACAAAAAATCATACCACGGGAAAAGTCGAGCAGATGTCCTAAACTCTATGGTTTACCAAAAATAAACAAACCAGGGGCGCCTATCAGACCAATTGTTAGTGCTGTTAATTCGCCGCTATAAAAACTGGAGAAATACCTTTCTGAAATTATGCAACTAACTGTAGAAAAAGCTGATTCATTTGTAAAAAACTCGGAGCATTTCACTCGAATTATACGAGATATGGTCCTTGAAAAAAACGATATCATAGCAAGCCTAGATGTCAAATCGTTATATCCCAGTATTCCAATCGACGAAGCATTGGACAAGATTGCTATGAACGAGGATTTCCAGGCACATATAATAGAACTCTCGGAGCATTGCCTCAAAAATACTTATTTTTCTTTCAACGGGCAAATGTATAAACAAATGGATGGTGCTCCAATGGGGTCCTCGCTATCACCAGTAGTCGCGAATTTATTTATAATATACTTCGAGAAAGAAGCTCTTGAGAAAGCAAGTTTAAAACCCAAATTATGGATTCGTTATGTGGATGACATATTTATTATATGGCAACATGGTCATGCAGAGCTCGAAAAATTTCTGACTCACGTAAATTCAATCCACCCCAGAAGACAATTTACTCTAGAGCTAGAGGAAAACAACAAACTACCATTTTTAGATGTTTTGGTCACAAAACTACATAACGGACATTTCGAATACACCGTGTATTGAAAACCAACACATACAGACAGATATTTAAATGCAAAATCATATCATCACCCAGCACAAATTCAAGCTGTGGCAAATACTCTAATATCTAGATCCGTGCGACTAACTGAAACACAGACGAGACAAAACGAACTTAAGGTAGTATCTAGTGCTTTAGAGAAAAATGGCTACACAAATCGCACCATAGAGAAAGCTATTAATGCACAGGTTTCCCGAACAACGAACAACAAAAAATATGAGCCGGGAAAGCAACGAGTAGTCTTACTATATGTAAAAGGCACAACAGACAGAATCGGAAGAATTCTGAGGAAACACAACATACAAACAATACACAAGCCACAAACAACTATAGGTAAACTACTCGGAAACCCAAAAGATAAAATCAAACTGGAAAACCACGGAGTGTACAGCATTCCGTGCCAGGACTGTGAAAAGTTGTACGTAGGGCAAACTAACAGGCGAATATCAGCAAGAGTGGAAGAGCATAAACTCAGCATCAGAAAAAAACAAACAACCTCAGCGCAATTAGCGCAACAACAACAACACCATCCGGAAAACATAAATAACGACCAACGCCTGCGCAGATATAACCTTCGGCCCCGAGTGGGGGTATAAAAGGAAGCGTCGCAGTCACCAAAACTTCAGTCTCTATTCGGACGCGAGAAAGAAAGCTTCGAAAATGCCAAATGTGATTTTGGCGAAACGTCAGCAAAACTGTTCTTTTCAGAACGACAGTAGTGAACGGATGTACACCCGGAATGAAAACACATTGTATTTTTCCATCCGTGAAGGAGTAAAAATCAACAATATATATATATATATATATATATATATATATATATATATATATATATATATATATATATATATATATATATATATATATATATATATTTATTAAAAAAAACTAAGAAAATACTGTAATTATGTATCACTAATCAAGGTTTCTTTCATTGCAGCCTTGATAAAGACGGAAATAAACATCGAAACGTCAGCAAATTTATAATAAGAGAAATTGTTATTTTTGTCCTCCGCCCTCTCTGAGGTTAACACACAACGCTAACACGAACACTATAGTAATCTGTCAGAATGGTTCGACGCAGTTATCTTTGAAGATTGATTTCAAAAAATAATTTTGCTTTAAATTCCACGACTTCCAAGAGAGACACCAAAAGTAACAATAGGTGACAACTTATCTAGTGACCTGACACTAGCTGTAATTGAGCAGCGTATACAACATAGTGTAAGATTTACACTTCTATCGCCAAACTCCACCCACCTTTACCAGCCTCTCAATGTCGCCTATTTTTGACCACTTAAATGTACTTGGCGGAATGTATTAGAAGACTGGAAGAAGAGAAATCATGGAGTAATGTTGTAATAATGAAATTAATGTTGGGTCAAATAATGCAAACAATATTAGAGCAGGTTCTCAGAAAAAAAAGCTTACTTGCGGAGTAGTTTCATATAACCCACAGCGAGTATTGCAAAAATATCACAAATTCCTCAACTAGAAGTGGAAGATGTGGTAGTATCGTAGTCGACTACCTAAAGGATCTACGACAAGGGCCATTAAGAACACAAAAGCGCTCTATGAGCAAAAGGATTAAGATACAAGCTGAAAAAGCTGTGTTGCCGAAGACATTGATAATGACATATTTTAGTCACATAAAACGCTGTGAAATATAATCATATAAATAAGTATTACTCGTGCAGAAATGCTTTATTGGTGTTAGCAATAAATTCATATTTTTTCAAACGCTATTTGTCTTGATCGGCTTGCCCACTGATGGCGTATAAACTGGTTATTACTGCATATGAAAAGGGTGATCTTCTTCACCCCAAAACGTGAAAGAATCACCCTTTTCAATTTTTTAATCGCTAAAATTAAAATTACTTTGATTTGACTCAACTATAGAGGAGGAATGTTATGCTTTCGATACAGTGTTAAAAAAACCTCAAAAATTGGTTCTCTTAACACTAGTAGACGGTAATGTTTCACGAAATTGTTCTTATAGGTTCTTGAAAAGATAAGCTAGAAATCCTAAAAAAATAGCATTATTCCGTAAAAAAATCGGTAGATTGACCTTTATCCAGAATGCCCCTCGTACAGAATTCCACTATATACAGATAACATAGTTTATATAAGCTATCATTAATTCGTAATAAATTTACACAACTCCTATAAATTTTAATTTATTTCAATCATTATCAAACAAATATATGGGTTCCTAAAATGCCTTATCTTTGTATAATGGAATTTTGTACGAGGCAAATTCTGTGTAAAGGCGAACTTGGCCATTTTTTAGATAAATATAAGGAGTTAGTTATATAAAACTTACCAAAATATTGCCAAATTTTTAACGAATTAAAAAACACACAAACCAAGGCGAAAAATTGCCCAGTACAGACGATCGATTTTGCAAGTTGCAGAAATCTTGCTACAGTAGCAGGAATTTTTCCATAAGAATTAATTCCGACCGGATTTCTGATACATTTTTAAAAGCCGCCGATATCCGACATTTTCTAGACGAAGACGATAAAAATCCAAATAAAATTTGTCAACGAAAGTGAAAATTCGTGGTACGTTCTTTTTGGTATCTGATATTTTAATTATTAATGAAGTACCTATATCTTTCACATTGTCAAGAGTCAACTGACAAAGCTCCTCCCTGCGGCAGGTACCAAATATTTTCAAAATCGCAGGTATTTTCATCAGAGCTACTCATCATCCGGTGCACACTTCAAAAACTTCTCAATTTGGTCTCTAATCAAGATCTTTGATTTTTTGAGTTGGTAACATTTGACGCTTTAAATACGCCCTAAGTTTAACATGTTTGCTGATATCTACGTCGCTATTTACACGTAGCGTAGCTTTGATCATCGAATACTTCGAATAATACGAAGAGGGTGATTTCCAAATCTTCGCTTTCTCCGCAAAATCTAGATAGATCGGTAATATAGAGTATGGAGGGGTGACTTTAGCCAACCTGTTACTTAGGCCTCTTAGGTGGGCCCATTGTAACCTCCTTCGGATTTTTCCTCGTCGAGCCAGCCAGCAGTATTGATGTAGTTCACCACCGTAGCGGCCGAACATCCTCCGATTGTGGCCATTTTTGGCCATCTTTCCCCCATAATGGCTTCTCTATTAGTTACAAGAGCTGGGGAGTAACAAAGAACATGTTCAGCAGTCTCGTCGTCCTCGTTGCACCCCCTACAACTTGGATGCGGGAGGACGGTCAAGGTGTGAAGGTGTTTGTTTAGCTTACAGTCTCCCGTGTGTGTCTAAAGTCCTGTCTCTCCCATCTCTCTTTTAGAATCTTTGACTGTGACCGTATTCCTCCGAGAAACCGTCTCCAGCATCTGGTGACACTCAAGAATCAGTATGGATGTTACTTTATTCTTTTTTAAGATTTGTAAGACTTGTTTGCTGTCTGTGAAAATAATAATTTTTTTACCTGTTATTTTTCTATTTGTACGGCCTGCCCCAGATTGGTTCTGCAAGCCGTCAGTGTAGATGTGTATGTCTGCCTCGTTTCCTAGTTCTGTTGAGCCGCTAATGTCAATTTCAAAGTTTTAATTGAAAATCAAGCGAGGGATCAGGGCATCCGTTCGGTGTTCCAGAAGAGGTTGTCGTGCCTCCAGGAATACTCGGGCCTGTCCCGGACCCCAGTTTTTGCCACACCACAGGTCAACGGTATGAAAGCTGACTGCCGTTCTTTCTGCCTCGCCTTTCAGAAATACATCAAGAGGCGGCAAGCCCAGCAGCACCTGCATTGCCATCGTAGGTCTGGACCTCATTGCGCCTGTAACCGCCAGGCATGCTAATCTCTGTACCTGTTGCGTTTTATTTTGTGCTACAACTTGCTTGGCTTTAGTCTTGCACACAATGGCTCCGTAAGCGAACATAAGTCAAGTAACGGCCGTATAGAGCCAGCTCCTCTGCACTGCCAGAAAGCTCTGGTGATCTTCTTTGATTTTTCACAAGTGTTTTTTCCAGTTTGGGGTGCTATCCAGGATGACTCCCAGATACTTGACCTTTTTAGACAGACCGAGCTGCGTACCCAACAAAAAAGGTAGTCTTACGTTGGCCAGCTTTCTTTTTCTAGTGAAGAGTACCAGCTTGATTTTTGTAAGATTCACAGAAAGTGCGTTATCTGTGCACCATCTTTCTACTAGTCCTAACGCAGCCTTTATGGTTTCACACAGGACGTTTTCATATTTTCCTGTAAGCGGAATAGTGATGTCATCTGCATAACCGGTTGTGTATGTTTCAAGTTTCCCGTAAACAATTAAGCCAACAATGTTTAGGTTTAATTGACAAACGTCAATTTGGATACTTTTATATACGATGCTGTTTAAAACTATCTGCTTTCAAATTATTAAACATCTTAAAAATTTATTTTATAACTATGTTATTGCTTTTCAATGCAGATTGTAGGAAAAATATTGTCATATAAGAATTCTTAAGGCACTCATGGAAAGAACTTTTGCATGCGTGCCTTAAAAATACACTTTTAACACTTATATAACTTTATTAGACAGCCCTTTTTTGTTCCGTCATATTGCATTAGTACTAAAGTATCACTAGTTCATCCATCCGTGTGACAGTTTTTATGTGCTAAATTTGAAATAAGTTCGAATTAGTAGTTTTTTCAAACTAATGTTTTTAAACTTTTTATCAGGCCGGCATTTTGTTATACTAAATATTACCAGTTCATATTTTGTATTAGACTTGCTTTTTGTGCAAAATATGAAATCAATCGAATACGTACTTTCTTCAGACTGATTTTTTATACATGTTATTAGGACGCTATTTTATTCTACCCCCAGGATTTGTATCAACATTTTACCAGTTTATTCCTAAATGAGATTTGATCTTTGTACAAAATTTGAGGTAAATTAAGTTATTAGTTTTTTATATTTAATGTTTAAATAATTTATTATGTCGCCATTTTATTCCGCCATGTTGGATTTTTTATTAAAATATTACGATTCCATTCTTATATACCCTTAATTTTTGACCAAAATTTAAAGTTATCTTTTTCGGCATCTTGTGATACTAAAACGTGAATATCTGTAAAAAACTGAAATAAAGTTAGTTACGAAAAAGAAGTATCCTCGGCAGCATCTCAAAAGAACAAGAATCAATCAATCAAAAATATTTTTACTTCGTCATATGCACGACTCTGGTGGAAGCAGCGAAACTCTGATAAAAGTATATTTTATGTCTTATTTATTCTTACATACATGGCAATATCGTAAAGCATTTTTGAGATGACGAAAAAATATAAAAAACATATCTTTAGCAAGCGGTAAAATGGAAACGATGAATTTGGGACCTATGTTCACATAACCTTTTTGTTTTATTACTGAAAGGCATCTTAAACGTGTTTTTTTATAACTTTCTAAACATTTGATCTATTTGCCACACGAACGTAATTTATATACTTGAGGTTCTGCGCCTTTTAGCTGATATCAAGTGCATCCACGAGTTTATGATATCATAAAATCGGAAAAAGTATTTGCAGCCAAACACTAACGGCTTAAAAGTTAACAAATGGTTCAGTGTTCTTTTAACAACTTATCAATAAGAAATACAGAAACAAGCAAAATTTAATTTTAATCCTAACTAAAATCTTTAAGTACGCACCTGACTAATAACACTAATAATAACATAATCTAATAGAATGGACCTATCCAAATACGAAAATGACAAATAGAAAGTTGTAGCACGTAGGGTTTTCTTGTTAGAGTTGTAGAGCTATATCGAATGTTATGATACTTAATATCTATAGAAAAAATGATTTCAGAAAATTCTTAACCCTGTCTATTGACTATGTTTACAGTTTTCGCCTATTAAACATACCATACATCTAAGAGAAAAGCAAACGAGAAAGATATTAACTTAAAACACTAATTAAACTTTATTTTTTCCGTTTATGAGGTGTCTTATCTTCTCTCTTCAAAAACCAACAGTAGTCACCCATCATGGCTGGATCCCATAGTCCTTGGTACCGAATTTCCATTGTTCTGATATCTTGGTGATACCTTTCACCCTGCTCGTCACTAACAGCTCCCAAATTTTTAGGAAAAAATGACAGAACGGAATGGAATAACTGAATTTTTAATGACATTCTGGCACCAAGCGCTTTATAGGCATCTAAGAGTTCATTAACTAATTGTTCATAATTTTCATCCATATTTTTGCCCAAAAATCCTCTTACTACATTAATAAATGAATTCCATGCTCTGAGTTCCTGCCTGGTAAGTTTTTCCGTAAAATTGACATCGTCTCTGATTTCTGATTTGTGGCCCAATAAAAATGCCTTCTTTTAATTTGGCAGCACTGAACTGGGGAAAGACTTGTCTTAGGTATTTAAATCCATCACCATCTTTATTCAAAGCCTTCACAAAGTTTTTCATCAGCCCAAGTTTAATGTGAAGAGAAGGCAAAAGGACATTTTTGGGATCAACAAGAGGTATAAATTTAACATTTTGAGATCCCGGTTGAAATTCGCTTGTTTCTGGCCAAATTTTTGTTATATAATGCTGATTTATTGCACGACTGTCCCATAAACAAAGAAAACAGCAATATTTTGTAAATCCCCCTGAAGTTCCACTAAAATCGCTATAACTTTTAAGTCCCCACATATCTGCCATTTATACCTATTGTAGTTTATTTTATCTAAAATCGTGCGCATATTTTCATAATTTTCTTTCATTGCAACCGAATAGGCAACTGGTATAGAGGGTGTAAATTTCCATTATGCAATCTTTTAAGCTATATTTAGATGGGCCTATGAAGCGCCACTCACGGGGAGAATGTTCAATATCAAGTTCCTGCATTAAACTGTCTATATCAGTACACGCGCACAACGAATTTTCCACACTGTAGAATTCAGAAAACTAGCATTTCTTTTTCTGAAATTTGTAATTTTTGTTTCCTTGGCCAATAAGTTCCATTCCTTAAGACGGGAACCCAGAAGTTCTGACTGTTGCTTGGATAACCTCAAATCACGTACTAAATCATTTAATTCACTTTGAACAATTTAAATTAATTTAAATAATAAAAAATCAATTTAAAGGCTCAATAGGCACTGGCAAATTTGCATTATGAGGAACAGGTCGTATGGCAGATTGCAAATTTCGATATTTTATATTGTGCTTTCTCTTTTTGGAATAACCTTCAGTCTTTGTCAGGCAAAAATAGCAATCGTCAGAATGATTGGTGGGTTCTCGCTATACCATTGGAACTGCAAAACACAGCACACATGGGGAGCCCACCGCTCATCTTGATCCCCAATTAACGCACCAAAATATTTAAAGTAGGCTTTTTTTACATTTTCGGAAAATGGCCTGGCTTGTGATTTCACTAGAAAATCTCCACAAATATAACAAAATTTATCAGGAGAAATTTTGCAACTTCGGCGCGTTTGACTCGACATTCTCGTCTTCACATACACTTGCTTATCGATACACAGAGAACCACTCAATGCGAAACTCAACAGAAGAATGCTCTTAAACGTTTATTTTATGTCTGATGTTGTAAACAACCCAGTCTAGGTAATTTTTCCGTTGTAAAATGGACCCATTTTAGCCGCCCCACAACAAAATTGTTTACCTGCCAATATAAAAGGTTCTAATTATGCTATTAAAAAATGGTACGTATTAGGGCTTTCCGAATATTTTTTTTATTATTGGGAGGGTATTTCCATTGTGAAAATAATGAGCTGGCCTGTGTTAGAAAAATCCTGTCGGCCAGTGTAATGGATAATATTAAATCACACTTTTCATAAGTAACATATTTGTCATAGGGCATAGCAACAAGACAAAACTAAGAAATATGCAGAATGACGCAAAGCAAAAACTATATTTTCAAAACATCTTAGCCGTTCAAATGGCAAACCAAGAAAACAAATCGCCTAATAGTTGAGCTGTAGTTCTTAGCCAAACTTTGGCCATTAAACAAAATCACACATTTTAAGTAAGCCCATCAACTTGTGCTAAGGATGTAGCTACAAAGTAAGACATAATTACAAGATACAGGGCTACACATGCTAAAAAGACCTGGAAAATAATTCAAAGTTCTAAAAACAACTAGGGGAATGATCTGGGGGAAAAAGTTAAGTAGTTCTTAGCCAAACCTTGACCGTTAAGCTAAATCATATTTTCCTACATTCTTCTAACACCCTCTGAGTACGACACTGACAAAAAATAAATAACACTGAATAATAATTAATATCAACAGACTTTTTTAATCCAAAAACGTCTGGGGTATAATCATAGTAATCACAAAGACGTGTCAAGAAAACAATTTGTAGATTAGTTGAGCTGAAGTCCTTTGGTAAACTCTGACCAAAAAGTAGGTGTTATAAAGAGAGAATAGTCGAAAAATGAAACTAAAATTAGACAAAGATAGGTATATCAAATCAATTTAAAAGGATAACTTCTGAAACATTTTTATCGCTGAGGATTACACACAGGTGACACATTATAATGTAGAAATCAACGGTGTTCTACCCTATAATATTTTGAAATGTTATTATATCAGTACACAAAGTGCCAATCCATTAATTTAATAGTTTATAGATTTTTAAATGCATACATATTTGAAGACATTGCAGACATTATGTTAACAAAATATGGGTTAGAGTTAGAGAGTCGAAATGGTATAAAAGAATTTTTATTTCCCCCGTAAAAGTGAAGTATTGTAATTGTGAAAAATCATCCTTCCAGGTTTTTTAGGATTTTTGCGATTTATGAACCCTAGATGCCAAAAAACCTGTTTTCTCAATTTCGTCGGTCTCTCTGCCGATCTATTGGCGGCAAAGCTAAGGAATTATTTATCCTGATTGACAAATTTTGGTCCAGGATCCAGGATGGCGGAACAAAATGGCGGCCTGGAGAAACGTTAAAAAAATTATTACTAAAAAACTACTTATCCTATTTAATTGAAATTTTGCATAAAAATCAAGTATTACATAAGAATTAACTGAAAAAATGTTGGTACAAATCCAAAATACAAAATGGCAGATTCAAAATACTTATCAGATTGATTTCAATTTTTGTGCAATTAAGTATAATGTAGATATGAGCTGTTAAAATTGTGATACGAATTCAAGACGGCTGGAAAAATGGCGGCCAAATTAAATTTTTGTAATCGTGAATAAAATCACTTATCATTTTTCATACCTTCACATTCACTCTCCTAGATGCCAAAAAATCTGTTTTCTCAATTGCGTCAGTCTATCTGTCAGTTCGCGGTATAGCTAAAAAACTACTAACCCGATTGACCAGAAATTTTGGTAAAAAATTAAGAGTTATATGGAGATGATTTGGTAACAAGTTAAAGTTAAAAAATATTACTAAAAAACTAATTATACAGTTTATCTCCAACTCAACCGTCTTATACAGGGTTTTATATAAGACCCTGTCATTTTTTGAAAAGTTTATTCGACCAGAACTCTTACTGTGGAAGTTTTTCTCTTTTGTGCCACCAAAATAATCTAGAGCTAGGTACAAAAAACGATTGCCAGCGGATTTGAATTTTTTTCTTACGACATACAGGGTTTTTTAGATATTGATTTTTTTTTAAAATGGTTTGCCGAACAAAGTCCACTTATGGCACTCAGATTCAGTATGGTCTATCAGATAATGAACAGGACTGGCACCTTCAAGTATTCCATCATGAAGATTGTATACAGGGTGCACCAAAAACTATACCGATTCTAAACTTTAACAACGTTGAATTTCTGCTCCGCAAAGTAGGTAGTGTTCCAAACTTTTGTTACCCACTGTATTATTGGGATATATACTCAGTTAATTCGAAATTATATGTAAACAGTTTAAGTAAGTCTGTATTAACAAAAATAACATGTAACAATATTGGCAAAAAGGGAATTATATCAATAATAAAAGGTGATTTTTCCTTTTTTATTAAAATATCTGTTTTAGAATAAAGGAAATATCTGAAAGAACTTAGCAAATTTCAAATGTAAAAAAACCGTTTCGGTTAAAATGTTCATTATTACTAAAACTGGCATTAGAAGCAACATCGAATTCAAGATTGATAGAAAAAACCAAACCCAACAAATCACTATTTAACGTCCTAACCTCTTAGTTTTTGGTGAACCCTGTATAAAATATTCAAGTTGGAAAATTTAAGGGTGCCAACCATGTTCATAATCTGATAGATATATCTTTGATTACCACAAGTGGGCTTTGTTGAGCAGATTATTTTTTAAAAAATTATTTTTTGGGAAAAAAAACCCCGTATGTCGGAAACGAAGACAAAATTTCAAAATCGCTACCAATTGTTTTTTCGTACCTAGCTCTAGATTATTTTGTTTGCACAAATAGCAAGAATTCTGGTCGAAGAAACTTTTAAAAAAATGACAGAATCTTATATAACCCCTTGTAAAAGACGGTTGCTATGGTGTCCTGAGGCTGCCCTTATCGAGCTGCATACTATAGATATTGATCAAACAAAAGCCGAAAACCGCAACTCAAAATCTTTATCCGTATTGAAAATATTTCATTTTGAATTTCCAGTAAAAAATTCCTTGGTGCACTTCCAAGTTCCAGCAGTTTATTTAAAGAGTGAAAAAATAGATTGATTTCAAATTTTACGCAAGCATTAAGTGTGATATAGGAATAAACTGGTAAAGTTGTGGTACGAATTTAAGATGGTGAAATAAAATAGTGGTAAAATAATTTTTTTTAAAATCAATGTAAAAAAAACTTATTCAATTAATTGACTTTAACTTTTGCAGAAAAAACAAATAGGATATAGGCATAAACTGGTACGAATAAAAACCCAGTGTGGCATTGGTAGAAACCTATATATATATATATATATATATATATATATATATATATGTATACATATATATATTATATATATATATATATATATACATATATACATATATATATATATATATATACGTATATATACATATATATACATATATACATATACACATATATATATATATATATATATATATATATATATATATATATATATATATATATATATATATATATATATATATATATATATATATATATATATATATTATTCAATTTGTTTCTTAAACCCGGTGTATATTAATTGGACTTCTTTCTTGGGTATAGGTTTATTTGCAAAATCAAACAATGGGATTAACTTGACGTTTCGCCTATCATAGTAGGCTTTCTCAAAAATTGCTCATTCCTTTTTTTTTTTTATATATGGCTTTCCTTACCTATCTACAATTAATTTAAAAAACATTTAGTGGTCTAATTATAAAATGACATTTACAATTTTTCTAAAACTGATTTTAAGTTTTATACTATTGACAATAATTATTACAAAATTAATAAAATAAGGCTATATACCTCGAAAAATACATGCTGATTATTCACTTATATTTGAATGATAGGTAGCAAGTTAGTGGTTTGCCAGGCAACTCATGGCACACAAGAGTTCTTATCGTAGTACGTTTTTTATATATATATATATATATATATATATATATATATATATATATATATATGGTGTGTGTAACTAAAATGCCTATATACTGAACTAAATTGGGTCACACTTCACAATTTCCCATAAAAGGAAAAATTCACAACGAGCGAAGTTCCAGGAAAAGGAAATTTACCCATTTTTTCTGTAGGAATTCCAGAAAAAAATTATTTTTAAGAAATTTTACCACACAAGCCACCTACGAAATAAAAATTTAAATCTTAATAAAGAAAACACAAAATATATGTCACTTTCATAAATACATAATAAAATATCGGAAAATGTACAAAATGTGTTTAAAAAACATCACTCTAAGTCACAAAGGCTATAACCTATTAAACAGTAATTTTAGTAAGCTAAAACTAGATAAACTAGTAAAATTGTGGTACGAATTCAAGACGGAGGAGCAAAATAATGGACAAAAATCAGAGCAAAGTAAATACATTTTCTTATTCAAATTGTGCACAAATTAAATGTGATATAGAGATAAACTGATACGAATTCAACATGACGGAACAAAATGGCGGTCTTAAAAAAGTCTGTGTAAAAACTTTTGGTATGTACGTTTGTCGCTATCGATATTTGCTACAAAGGCTGTTTTAAAAGACAAATTTGTCGAAGAGCAAAAAAAAGAGCCTCATCTTTATAAATATGTATTCCATTTATCCATGACTATCGCCATGTTATCGGTTACCTACCAATATTATCGAATACCTATCGGCACTTATCGATAACTATCAATATATCGATATTTTTTATTCACCTATTGATATTCGGTATGTCGATGACCTATCGATATATCGATAAAAACCCCCATCTCTAATACTGACTTACCCCGTTTTACCTTTTATCCACAAATTGTTGTACATTCTGCATATTTTTTTGCTTATTTCCTTGAATCTGGAAAGCGTATTTTTTTATATTTACTTAACACAAAAATAATCCCCAAACTTGGGTTATCAACCTACGCCTCACAGAAAAGAGTACATATTATTTTTTTTTGGTTGTAGAACAGGGCCAGAGATAATTTTACGTCGCATGGGCCGTTTCATATTAACATGTTCTTTTTGCTTTAATTTAACCAATTATTTTTAATACTAATAAATAAAAATCAGAGTTCCTTTATCCGGACCTTCCCTCATGATGTATTGTTCCTTTTAGTAGAAATAGTAAAGCGTGACCTAATTTAGTTTGGTGCATAGTCATTTATTAACACATATATAATGTATTTTCAAACATTTATATTGGGCACAGTTTTGTTTCACTATCTAGGATTATATCAATATTTTAGCGGTATGTACAGGGTGGTCCACTTAAGATGCTCCTTATACTTTATCTCAATAAATAAGACACTGAGAAAAAAAAGTTAAATACAAAAAGTATTTGACCCTAAGTATATTTTTTATTTATAATATTTTTATGTATACAGGTTGTTCCATTGTGCCAGGACAGTAACCAACTTTTTTCTTTTCAATGAAATGGTATGAATATTTTTAAAAATTCTAATTGCAAGTAATGCAAGAAAGAAAGTAACTAATTACTTATTACAAAACATTTTCGACATAACCACTGTCTTTGGCAATACGAGTGGTATACTATTACGGTTACGGTTTTAATTTTCGCAATAATAGCATTTCTAAACGCGTCTTAATTTTACAAGATATCCATGGAAAAACAAAACTAGTAAAATTGTTACCTGGACACCAATAAATACACAGTTTTTATTTGACATTTAGTTGCCTCTAACTCTTTTTAAAGGAAAAATGGCTTTATACAGTGTCCAAAAGCGTTTAAATTTTCATGAATGTTACATAAGAAATAATAAGAATCTAGCATTAGCCCTGCGGGAGTATCGGTTGTGGTATCCTGCAAGATGGGTACCCACGAAACATATTTTTTCACGAATTGTTCCTGATCTTGAACGTGGAGTGGTAATCAATAAACAAAAACGGCGCCCAAAAATTGTCCTAACAGAAGAAAAGCAATTAGAAATTCTCCTGTATTTTGAAGAAAACAACGAAAATTCGCAAAGAGATGCATCCCGAGATCTACCGGTAATTAGTAAGACTAGTGTTCAAAGGACTTTAACTGATAATAACTATCATCAGTTCAAATTTTTACCAGTTCAGGAATTATCCCAACAGGACTTTCAAACAAGGCTTTTTTATTGTTCTCTCATGATGGACCACCATTTTGAAACTGCCATATTTAAAAATATTTTATATACCGATGAGGCATTTTTCAATACGGCCGGCATATTCAACCGAAAAAATACTCGTTACTGGTGTAACTCAAATGAACATCGTGTAAAAGAAATGAAAAAACAGGGTCGGAGAAGTGTTTATGTGTGGTGTGGTATTATCCGTGATCGAATAATAGGTCCAGTATTTTATGACTTTGTTCTGAATGGTGAGAGGTATTTAAATTTGTTGGAGAACGAAATATTTCCGTTAATTGACAATCTGCCGAACGATATTAAAGAAGGGCTTGTTTTTCAACAAGATAGTGCTCCATATCACACTGTAGTTCCTGTTAGAAATTGTTTAAATCAACGGTTTCCATTTTGGATTGGTCAGTACGGGACCATAGATTGGCCAGCGAGTAGCCCTACTTAACACATCTGGATTTTTTTTATGGGGCAATCTAAAAAACGAGGTGTATATAAATAGGTGTAATACTGTTCAAGATTTAAAAAGGAGAATTAGGCAAGAGGTAGAAAGACTTAATGCAACAGACGCGGTTAGAAATGCTATTGTCAGAATTGAAACCATGTATACTACTTGTATTGCCAAAGACTGGGGTTATGTCGAAAATGTTTTGTAATAAGTAATTAGTTACTTTCTTTCTTGCATTACTTGTTGATTTAATGTTAAATTTAATTATTATGTTAAAAAAAACTTAGAATAGGATATTATTTAGGTTTAGTTAGATTTTTAACAAAAATACCCGAATTATTATAGAAAATTGGTCATAACTTCTAAACTACTAATTTTTGGAATATAAACTATATATATGGAATGATGCAGAATTAAATCCTAAACACAATAAAAGTGCTAAATACAGGGTGTTCCATTTAAAAAAATTAAGTTTTTTTAGTGACAAAAACATTTTTTTGATGGTCATTTGTGACCACCCTGTACAATGGATTTTCGCTCTTGATAGGTCAGAGTATTAAATATTAACCACTCTCATGGATCCATAACCAAAATTCACAATTTTAGTCTTCAGGTGTGAAAAAATCACATTTTTTCCAAAAACCTGTTTTTCCGAAAAAAAATAGAAAAGTTAATTTTTCTCAAAAACTACTCAAAATTTCGTATGCTATGATGACAAAAAATACTCAAAATCAAGCGTAGAATTAGAATTTCAAAAAATATTCATACCATTTCATTAAAAAGAAAAACGTTGGTTACTGTCCTGGCACAATGGAACACCCTGTATACATAAAAATATTATAAATAAAAAATATACTTATGGTCAAATACTTTTTATACGTAACTTTTTTTTCTCAGTGTCTTATTATTGAGATAAAGTATAGGAGCATCTTAAGTGGTCAACCCTGTACCTTACTTACCTTTTGGGTATAATTTTAAATAAATTGAATAAGTAGTTTTTACACTGACACACACCGCCATTTTGTGCCGTCATGTTAAATCCATACCAGTGTATCCCTATATCACAATTTTTTTTGAAAAATTTAGAGTCAGTTAAACAAGAAGAATTTTTATTTAGCCGCCATTTTATTTCGCCACCTTGAATTCGTACCACAACTTTACGTGTTTACCTCTATATCACACTTAGTAATTTTTCAGACTGTTTTTTAAAATGTTTTATTAAGCCGCCATTTTGTTTAGTTATCTTATTATATTCATAATTAATACCAAAATGTTACCAGTTCATTCCTATGTAACACTAGATTTTTGTGCAAAATTTGTTGGTAATTGGATATTGGATAATTAATTTTTTAGTAAACATTTTTTTATCGTTTTACTAAGCCGCCATCTTGTTCCTCAATACTAGATTTTTACCAAAATATTTCCAGGTCATCCCCATATGACCCTCAATGTTTGACCAAAATTTGAAATCAATCGGATTACTAGTTTTTTAGCTATGTCGCGAAGTCAGACCGACAGACAGACAAATCGACGGAATTGAGAAAACATGTGCATCTAGGGACCCTCAAACGTAAAGATCTAAAAAAATCTCGGAGGGTGATTTTTTCATGATTACAATACTTGCCTCTACGAAGGAAGTAAAAATAATGGTTGTCCAAATACATATTGTTAATTATTACTGTGGACCATGATTCTATTTCGTTAACTTTTCCTCGTCTTGAATTTTTTTTATGTTATTCGTTGTATTTCTTTTCACTAAAAAAAAAGAACATTTGAGTAAAAAGTTAAAAAAGAGAATACTTAATGTTTTCAGTCTTAAAATAGTACGATGGGTAACCCTACCCCAAACCCTATTATTATTCATTCAGAGCCCTCGCCGCATTGAAACCGTATCAGCCGATGGCAGGCGTCGAGACGCGACAGACGCGCCGCATCGTCCGCCGACGCCGACAAAGCGCTCTTTTGGCGAGGGTCGGTCTGACAAGAAAATATTGTTGAAATCAGCTGAACAACACTGCCTCCTGAAACCTAAAGCACATTCGATTTCATTTTCAGTTGTTTCGAGCCTCGAGCCTAGAAGCAGGCCGCGCGCGGGTTTGCTTATATCTTCTCTAGACACACGATACTGTCCGTCGCCTTCGCAATATCGCTCGATGCGCTTGAAACAGTTGACAAGCTAAAAAAACTATAATATGTAAATTATGGGCTTGGTTTGATGCGACTTGAGAAAACCTATTTTTTGCAGCGAAATCGTATTTTTCCCTCGCACTACGTTTTCCATAAAAAGTTCCGATACAATGCGGTTTACCACAAATTCCAATCGTAAGCAGAGTAAAAAGAAAAGTGCCGCTAACTTACGCCGGTAGTTCAACTTGTGGAAATGAATGACAAATCCGTTCAGTTTGGTTTTTACGTTACCCTAATACACTCAGTCGGAAATCACGGTCATTAACAAGTCGGAATAATAATAAAAATCGCAGGCGGTGAACGACTAGATGCATTTGGCGAACCCTCGTGCGCTCCGTGGTTTCTTTGTCATAATATACTGTCGCGAAAAACAAAAGACGCAACAACAACAATGGACTGCAAAATATTAACCCGCGGGTGTTGTCCGTTCCTTTCGAAGTGCCGCATCAAGGGGTGTTTTGTTATTATATTGTTTATTCTTGTGATCGACATATGCGAATGCTCTCATAATGCTACTAGGATTTTTAAAAGGGAGGCTCTTGATGAAAATTTGGTAAGTTATGATAATTGAATATATTTTTTCCTAAGATCTCCAGATTTCGGCAAGAAGACATAGGAATTACTATTACTCTATTATACTTTAAGTTAGTATACCTGTTAATTTTTGATAGACATATGTTTAAAATTAAAAACTAACACAAAACAAGCATACTTTGTATCTAATTATATAAGGTGCATTCTAACCGAAACGTAACTTAAATCTTATTAACTTTATAATTTAATTAAATTAATAAAAATAACATAATATGTGGAATAATTTTCAACAAATGTTTTACTTACTTGAAACTTTTTATGGTTTTAACTCAATGGAACAACGAAGTCTTAAGAAAAGTAATAAATATTTTTTTTTAAGAATTATTAATTAAATTAATAAAGGATAATGCTCAGGATATAAACATACAATTCTGATCTGCAAAACAACAGCTACAGCTGATATTTGGAGTCTGTGCGTACTAAGAAATAAAAAGATTCATTAAAATTGGTTACCTTTTAAAATATATCTTTAATGACTTCAATTTCCAGAACGTTAACTATTGGTCTGCATTAACTTAAATCCATAATTAGTTTGTCTTATTTCTTAAATTACATTAAATTTATATTGATTATTGGTTAAATCAAGTGGCCATATAGATATTGGGATTCCGATTATCACCTAATCCTTCATTTTCTCTAAAAATAAAACAACATTGCAAACGACCTATCTTGGTACAGTAGTATCAGTTAAGCAGTCATCTATACATTTATTAAACTTTATCTTGCCAGAAATGAGAGAACAGAGGAAACGGTTCATTTAATAGAGCTAATATTTTATAGCCCACTTTTTGTTTTGCAGCAGAACCGAATAATTTTGGACGTTGAACTTATCAAGTTATCGTTAGTCTCTTTAGGCTCCTATCTATTTTTCACGTATAGCGGCAACAACCATGTTATTTTGTTAAATGGAATGCTCAAATATTTTCAATTGGAATCGTATCTTGCAACTATCCCGGCCATGGCAGCGAGCGCAGTGACATGATGCATGCTACATTATCATCCATAAATTTTATTTTGTGAAACTCATGTCAAATTATTGGTACCTGTTTGCCTTAAGGTGTCCATCCAATAGACCAGGATAGTCGGTCAAGAAATTATAACTGTTAATTCCCAATAGACATCAGTGTACAATTAACATAACACAAAATTAGTATACTTTGCAACTAGAATATAACGTGCATTCTAACAGAAATGTAACTTTAATCTTATTACCTTTATAATTTAATTTAATTTTAGGGTGTTAACATAAAAATAACGTAATCTGTGGTAATAATAATTTTTAACCAAGTGTATTATTTACTTGAAACTTTTTATGGTTTTAACTCAATGGAACAACGAAGTCTTAATACAGAAAAATAATACATATTAATTAACAAATGAAATTAATATGCTCAGGACAATTTTTTTACAATTCTGATCTGCAAAAACAAATAGCTACCAGCTGATATTTGGAGTCTGCGCGTACTAAGAAATATAAATATTAATTAAAATTGGCCATCTTTTAAAATATTCCTTAAATGACTTCAACGTCCTGCATTAACTCAAATCCTTAATTAGTTTGCCTTATTCCTTAAATTACCTTAAGACTTTATTAAGAACCCAGGTATATTTTTGCAAATTTTTCAATTTGTATTGACATTGGTTAAATCAAATGATCATCAAGATATTGGGATTCCGATTAACACCTAATCCTCCATTTTTTTCTTTTCTAAAAAAAATTAAACGAGCTATCTTGGTAGACTAGTGACAATTAGGCAGCCACATATTTTTTAATGAACTTTATTTTGCGAGAAAGGGCAGAACAAAGGAAACATTGCAACTAATAGAAGTAAAATTTTACAGCCCCGGACCCCCTTTTCGTTCTGCAGCAGAGCCGAACAATGTTGGGCATTGAACTTATCAAGTTATCATTAGTATCTTTAGGCTCCTATCTATTTTTCACGTACAGCGGTAACAACGATGTTGTTTTGTTAAATGGCATGCTCAAATATTTTGAATTGGAATCGTTTCCAGCAACTAGCCCGGCCATGCCATCATTAAGAGGTGAGCGCAGTGACATGGTGCATACTACATTATCATCCATAAATTTTATTTTATGAAACTCATGTCAAATTATTGGTACCTGTTTGCCTTAAGGTATTCATCCAAAAATATTATCTGCCTACCAAAGAGCACCTAATACGATCACGCTTAGCCATATGAATTTCGTGCCAAGGCCAGGATAGCCGCTCAAGGAAGTATACCTATTAATTCCCAATAGACCATCTGTTTAAAATTAAAAATAACACAAAACAAGTACACTTTGTAACTATTATATAAGGTTCATTCTAACAGAAATGTAACTTTAGTCTTATTACCTTTTTAATTTAATTTTAGGTTAAAAGTAACATAATTTGTGGAATAATTTTTAAGCAAGTGTTTTATTTACTTGAAACTCTTTATGGCTTTAACTCACTGGAACAACGAAGTCGTAATACAGAAAATAATAAATATTTTTAACAATTTAAATTAATAAAGGATAATGCTCAGAATAATATTTATACAATTCTCATCTGAAAATACAGCTACCAGCTGATCTTTGAAGTGTGCGCGTACTAAGAAATATAAAGATTAATTAAAATTGGTCATCTTTTAAAATATTTCTTTAATGACTTCAATTCGCTGAACGTTAACTATTGGTCTGCATTAACTTAAATCCTTAATTACTTTGCCTTATTCCTTAAATTACTTTAATTTTTTTATTAAGATCTCACCTGTACTCTTGCAAATTTTAAAATTTTTATTGATTATTGGTTAAATTAAATGACCATCAAGATATTTGGATTCCGATTATCACCTATTCCTCCACTTTTTTTTTCTAAACATAAAACAAAATTGCAAATTTATTAAACTTTATTTTGCTAGCAACAAGAGAACAAAGGAAATAGCCCAATATTTTACAGTCCCCTTTGTGTTTTGTAGCAGCACCGAATTATTTTGGGCGTTGAACTAGTCTCTTTAGGATCCTATCCATTTTTTACGTACAGCGGGAACAACCATGTTGTTTTATTAAATAGTGTGCTCAAATATTTTCAATTGGAATCCAGTATCTAGCAACTATTCCGGCCATGGCATAAGTAAACAGGAGATCATGCATGGTGCAATATCATCCATAAATTTTATATTGTGAAATTAATGTCAAATTACTGATACCTGTTTGCCTTAAAGTGTCCATCCCAAAATATTATCTGCCTACCAAAGAGCACGTAATAGGATTACGCTTATCAATATGATTTTTGTGCCAATGCCAGGACAGTCGCTCGAGAAAATGTATGGCAACAAAACAGACTCAAAACGATTCCGTAAGCCTGTTAACGGATTCTATAACTAGGTAGATGCCGCTGTATAAGAAAAACGGATAAATGTGCCAGAGACTAATGATATTTTAATAAGTTTAGAGTCTCACAAAATTCTGCTCTGCTACAAAAAAAAAAGTGCTTCAAATTGACAAGTTTCTTCTGTTTCTTCAGTTCTTGGTGGTGAAATGGCGTATTTAGAATCTTTTTTTACGAGGGGGTGGTCCGAGCTCGTAACTTTGTCTGCAATATTGTGCCTTTGTTAATGTACCTGGGGGGGGGGGGGGTTCAGGCCCTCAGAACAAATCTAGAAGCATATAATCATATGTCCATAATATTATGCCTCTCCTTAATGCACTCATGTCGGTGGGATTCCGGACCCCCTGAACCTTTACGATCCTGTTATTCACCCTAATGTATATACTGACTTCTTGATTGTTGACAACTCTTTATTTTTACTGTAGCGGTAAATAAATTATAACAGCATTACGTTTTCGGTTAGATACCATAACAAAAGTTGAAAATTTATAAGTTACTTACATTTTCTTAATAAAATTTTAAAAAAGTTTCTTGTCATTACTTGCTTTTTTTAATATCTCCAGATTTCGGCAAGAAGATATAGAAATTACTATTACTCTATACTAGCTAGTATACCTATTAATTCTGAATTGATATGTCTTTAAAATTAAAATTGACACAAAATGAGTACTATTATATAAGATGCATTCTAACAGCAACGTAATTTTAATTTTTTATATTTTTATATTTTACAATATAATTTAATTCTAGAATGGTAATATAAAAGTAACATAATATGTGGAATATTTTTTAACCAAGTGTTTTATTTACGTGAAACTTTTTATGGTTTTAACTCAATGGAACAAAGAAGTGCTAACACAAAAAAATAATAAATATTTTTAACAATTTAAATTAATAAAGGATAATGCTCAGGATAATATTTATACAATTCTGATCTGCCAAAACAAACAGCTATCAGCTGATATTTGGAGTCTGCGCGAGAAATATAAAGATTAATTAAAATTGATTATTTTTTAATGCTAGCTAGGATTCATGCCTGTTAATAAATTCTAGCTAGGTAGATGTCGCTGTACAAGAAAAATTGATAAATATGCCAGAGGCTAATGATATTTTAACAAGTTTAGTGTTTAAAAGAATTCTGCTTTGCTACAAAACAAAAGGGATGTTACAAATTATTAGTTGTAAAAGTACAACTGTTTCTTTCTTATTCTTCAGTTCTTGGTGGCGAAGTGACGTATTTTTTTACGAGGGGGTTGCAAAATTGTGCCAGACCCTAGGAACAATGAAAAATCTAAAAGAATGACTTCTTTATTTTTGGAAACTCTTTATTTTTGCTGCATCGGTAAATAAATAATAACATTACGTTTTCGGTTAGATACCATAGTAAAAGTTGAAAGTTTAAAGTGCATACGACGGTATATAATTCTATAAGTTGCTTATAAATGTTCTTAATAAAATTTTAAAGAACTTTCTTGTCATGACTTGTTGAACAAAAATGGTTTGTTAAATAGGTAATAAATAATATTTTCCAGTATCAAACACTCATCTGTGCTTTTGGAAATGCGATCCTACCTTTTGCTAAAATTGGGCCAGCCACTCCTTACTTCATTCCTTACTATTATATTTCTTAAATATCCAGGAATTTATTTTAATCTGTACCGTTTTTAACTTCAATAATCTATCTAACAAAAATAACCACTTGATACACGTTTTGTTCCACTTGGTATAATGACAAATTCCAATAAAATTGGCTTATTAGCAAATTTATTGGAGACATCAAAAGTATTGTTATAATTTTTTTTTAAATAAATTAGGTAATGACACGATATTAGCTACCAAAAATTCTGGTTGATTTTTTTTGATTTATTATCTTACTAGACTATCCTAAACAAATATTTCTTGTTCCTTACTTTTGAGCTTAATTCCGTTACCTAATATTTATCGGAGATAAGTAGGCATATCAGGTAGTGGTTTAGCTTTATCATCCCTCGGTTTTGTCATGTGTCGGGGAAAGCATTTTACTCACACCAAAGTTAGAATGATTTTATCGGTAATATTAATATTAAAGCTGTCTATTTAAGAAAACAGGATTCCCAAAAACAAACAAACCGTTGGCCGTCATACGAATTTTGCTCGGAATTTTGGGGTGAAACATATATCTCACAATTGCAATCGATTTTCAATGGAGTACCACAACTTTATCATTTTTCAACAAATGGAAAATGAAAGTCCTCTTAAATGGATATGAATCTCTGAAATCGTCCTCAAAGATTTTTTATGGGCTTCGTTTTTGTCATGTAAAAAAACTGGGGTCCCAAAGAGAGGGCACAGTCCCAACCAACTTTTTTTTTAAATTGGAAGACACTACTTGTGGAAACTTAATTGGAATTTTCCATTAACATTTTTTTCAGATTTGTCAAACCATTTGTCAGAAATTTAAAAAAACGAAATTTTAACTATTTAATAAATGATTACTTTAACAATAACATTAAAACTGTAATCTCACCTTTATAGTGTAACTATTGTTGAGAATGTGCCCCATTAATTTATTGGCACAGACCTAACCAATGTTAGAACTCTTCCCTTATTCTTCCTAAAACTGCTGGCGTGATTAACTCTATCTTTGGCCAAATTCCTGTCTTCAAATCTTCCAAATTTCGAAGTCTGGTGAGATAGACCCTTGTTTTTAAATCACCCCATAAAAAAATCTAAGGGTGTAATATCCTGAGATCCGGGCGGCCGCTCTATAAATCCTCGTCGTCCTATCCACCAATTATTCTGTCGCCTATTATTCCAGCCCGAACATTCACTTTTCCTTGGCGTTGAGAGTGGAATTCAATAATCCAATGAGGATTTTCGTCTGCACAATGTCGGAAATTTTAACGATTAACCTAAAATAAGAATTCACAAATAATAGGTTAAGAGGTTCAGATTTTGCCCAGTGATTGTCTAGAATAAGGGTTAATTCCCTTTAGAACATAAATAAATTTTTGCTTAACTCCCAAACTTACTTGACCCTCTAAAGTAAATGTTGCTTTATCAAAAAAAAAATATCCAGTCTAAATCAATTAGTTAGTTGTCCAATGCGGCCATCATTACTTCGCAGAATTCTACCCTTCTATCTAAGTCATCCTCCAATAACTCTTATACTGACTGTATTTTAAATGGTTTTATGCCAGTAGATTTTGTGATTTTTGACACCGTTTTAGGATCAATATTGTGGTTACGAGACAATTGCCTTGTTGGTCTAAATGGGTTTTCTGAATAACTCTGCCTTTGATAAGCTAATTCAGGTATAGGGTCCAAATCTCATGGACCATTATACCCACAAGCTTTTAAGCATTTTTAATCATATCTACCGGCACAATTGACGACGTTTCGCCCTTTTGGGGCTCATCAGGCAACATGCCTTACATTACCCAATTCTGTAAATTGCTTTTCAATTTTGCTGACTGTACTTGGCAACAGATGTTGCAAATCGGGATGGATTTCATGAAATAACGCAGCAACTTCTGCTTGACTTTGTTTTTATCCTCCATACCCGACCATAATCAGTATTTTAATTTTTAACAGTTTGGTTTGACAGATATCAAAATCAGAGATACGTTTAATCACGCCAGAAGTTTTGAGAAGAGGAATGAAAGATTTCGACCATGCATCGGTTAGGTCTGTGCCAACAGGTTAATAGGGCACATTTGCAACAATTGCTACGCTAAAAAGGTGACATTACTTTTTTAATGTTAACGTTAGTGTAATTATCCATTAAATAGTTATAAACATTTTTATCAAATTTCTGACACATGATTTGACAGATATCAAAAAACATTTTAAGGCCAAATTCCTCTTTCAATAAGTTTTCCAAAAAAGTGCGACAACTGGTGTCTCCAGTTGGTTAGGACTGCCCCACCTTTTTCAGGCCCCAACTTTTTTTACATGATAAAAACAAAACCCATAAAAAAGCGTTGGAAACGTATTTCCCGATCCGCTATAAGCACCCGGTAGATCGCTTTTACGCTACTACCCAGCAATCCTATTCGTATCTTTAAAGCATAATTTTCGTTGTGTATTTCTAAGGAGTAGACCTGGAAGTAGACCTTAATCATGCTACTGACAAGACCCAGCCAAATATTGTTGTGGGGGTTCTAATATTAAATGGCGATACAAGCGCTTGATGTAGCGAATTTATGAAACTGCCTGATGGACTATTCCAAATATAATCAGTCTTTCGTAATACATGGAAATGTATGAGCAAGTTTTTAAATTCATGAATGAAAGATAGGTGTCATGTTATTACTTGAACTTCAATGTCGATGTGCAGCAAAATTAAAATAGTGCAAAATTAAAAACAAAGTGCAAATGAAATGAATACATAACTTCACTTCACATTTAATCACTAATGAATTTTCTTTTAATTTTATTTTTTACCATTATACCCACATAAATACCATTAAAAATCAAACAACAACATTTATTTACAACCACATGTGTATTGTTGACATTACTGACTTTTCAAAATTTTGAAAGTATCTCATCATTATCTACCTTTACTTCCGAGTTTACTTCCCTCTTCTATTTCCCTCACTCGACTTCTCTTATTTCTCTTATTCGTTTCACTCATTCGTCTTCTCTTATTTCTCGCCTCATTTAATTAATCAAAATATGTATGTAATATTTTTATTAAACATTTTTTTAAATACACAACACCACCAAGATTAAACAAGAAAATTAACAGTACTAATAAAGATTTTACTACAACATTTTATTTGTCGAATGGTCAAATCAGACTTATTTTACGCTTTAATCGATATTCTTGAAGGGCCGTCCTGATGATATGTTTCACTGAGTGTTTCACTCATTGAGGTTTTACTGTTGGAAAATATTAATTGTTGACCAGTATCAGGTCCCCATATATCAACAAGAGAAGGTAGAAAGTTTGAATTGCTACAGGAGGACGATGTCAAAGTCAAAGAAGATATGATATTTGCGGTTTTAGTTTGGTTGGCTACAGATGTATCCACATAACCTTTAGAAACGGCACTGGACTTCCATCTCCCTAGGCATTTCAGCTGTTAAATATCTGCTCCCCTATTAACCAGCAACGTAACCGCTTTTCTTTTGAAAGCATAAATTGTGTACGTTTCCACATTGGGAAATTTTAAAAAGCAAACAATTTTGTACAGAAATTTAGATAAAGAATTGTACCCAAAGGGTTGATTTCGAGCTTTTCGTAATCGATGTTGAACAAAAAGTCTCTCATTTTCAATGGTTTCGTACTTGGATAAATTCTTTTATAATTTCTATCCAATTTGTGTCAGTTATCATAAATGATCTGTTTTTATAAGTTTTTGAATCCGGAATTTCAATGGAATTTATCTTCAGTAACTCAACCTAACCTAACCTAACCTAAAACAATAGAAAGAAATAATTAAAAACAAAAAAGAAAGGATTTAAAAAGAAAGCCTTACAATAGGAAAAGTACTGACTTCTTTGGTTTAAATTCTATATTCTGGCGTTTCAAAAAGGCAACTATTTTGTTATATTTTGATATCTCCATCTTTTCCCTTAATTCTAGCATTGTCCGTATCATGCTGTAGATAGCTTAAAAATTAGATGCCTTTTTCTCAAGACTGTCTCCGATCCGATATTCTTTTTTTTTTGAACACACCAATTTTTGTATACCTTCAGTGCCTTTTCATATCGTCCCCTACTTTTCTCTGGTAGTAAACTTCTATATGGTCTTTCTGCAGCTTCTTTAAGTTCTGTTGGTGTGCCAATGTTAAAATAGTCTTCATTATCATTATTTTTTGACAACATTTTGGCTTTCTTTGTTACAAATTACCAAAGGTTGTTATATATATGAAAACGTCAAAACAGAAAATGACAAATTTTGGCATTTTTACTACATATAATAAAATAAAATATTGTATCCACTTTTTGATTAATGGCATGCTTGTAAATAAAATAGTATACAAACGTCGGAGGGAAGATTTCATTACTGTCTCGAGATTTAGTTATAAAATCTCTCGACAGTAATGAAACACATCCCTATTCGGTATGTAATACACTATTAATCATATGTTTTTCCGAGGGTTTTCCTAAGTAAAAAAGTACAGATGATAGCTTCGATGAATATAATAATGAGCAATTGAATAATATGAGTGTAATGAGAACAATTAACTGAAAATGTGTTGAACATTAAAACGCATCAGCTCAGATTGATTTCTGATTAATGCACATTATAAATTAATGAATTTAAAAAGTTCTATTTTTTTTTGTTTATAAAAATCAATTCTAATAAAAATAGTCAACCTCGAAGTGAACATTATCTTTTTAGCATGTTTTATCTATAAATATGTAAGGTGTAGCTGTCACAAAATAACTTAAATGCAAAGTTATTTGTAATTCAGGATTTACTAGATTAGTAAATGATAACCATTTCGTGGTAAATAATTCTGTTTATTCAGTTTAATGTAATATCCTGTGCTGATGGGAAATTGACCGCATTTTTTCATTAAATATCTTTCGCACCGACTCTCTAGGGAAATTAAATAAAGCAACAGTAAAATCCATGGTAGAATCTAACCATTAAAACGTTTTGACATGAAAAATACCTTAATGTAGGTACTACGTCCAGAACGAGTCCAATAGGTAATGTATGGAAAATAAATAAAAAAACTATAAATATTGTTCTAGTAAAGAATAATATTTTTTTTACCATTGATATGTATTACATTGAATCAGTTTCCTGATTATTCTTGCGCAGAAAATCAAGCAGCATTTTGACAATTTGGTGTAAAACTTTGACTTCATCGCTAACTTTTACTACAAGCTTAACTCCAACCTATATTCCTACTTAAAATGATGCCCCATTCTTTGATGTCATCTCTTGATGCATTCTTTGTCTCCATATCTTACTTTGTAGTCACATAATTTTGAGTGAACATAAGCGGTCAAAATGGTCCTTAATACATTTTCTTCTCTCTACTCTGAACCACCTGTAGCGAAGTTCTAACCAATTAAGGTCTTTACAAAAGACTGAAAAAGAATTAGCCTGGTACAAACTGTACAAAATGTACGAGTGACATCTTAGTAAAGCTGGATTTTTATAAGAAACATTTTAAAAATAGAGCTAGGCTAAGTATTAATATTACAAAATCGCAATCAAAATTAGAAAGTAATGTAACTGATACTTCTAGCGGTACAAACCGAGGTACAAAAATTCCAATCTGGGCCGTTAATTTAAGCTTGTATACAGTAAGCGCAGAAGAAAGTCTAAATAAAGAAGTAATTAATAATTTACTTAACAACTTTATTTCTATATGCCAATCCCTGCCTTCCAAAACGGCACTATATTTTACAGTTAAAAAACTTTCTAATGAAAAAAAATACAGAAAATTACGGTATTAAAATGTCTTAATCAACAAAAAAATTTTTGTTAAATAAGAATTTACCCAAAAAAGGATAAGTGAAATATTTTTTATTGTAGTATAAAAGATGTTATTCTTCTATGCCGCCCATTTGTGGCACCATTTATTCTACTAACATTTTTTATGATAATATATCAATTATTCGGGGTATCATTATATGCATTAAATTAAAATCTTAATATTCCTTAAATAGCAGTAGATTGCACCCTTAGAAGTCTAATCAAAATAGCTTGTTTATAATTGTATTATAATATTGGCAGATATTCTCGATCTATTTAAGCTTCCTTTTTGATTCAACATGTGACGAGGATTTAGCATATCATGCAACTCGTCGTTATATGTCTCGAGGTCTATCTACTTAACATCCTACTACAAAACCTTTTATAAAAAAAATAACTTTTTTTCACCTGTTAATATGATGGTAAGATCATCATTGCATTTACCTCTGGTTTAAGATTCCCTCACTATGGGGAGTTCAGCAAGGTTTTCCTTTTACCCCAGTTTTATTCTCTTTATCTATATAACCGTTCACTTCCCTTATACATTTTTAGTATCTTAACGATAACCTAGATTTATAAAAATTCTCCTAAAAATTAAACTTCAATTCCAGTATTCACTTAAAAGGTTTAAGAGTCAGACCAGGTCTAGTTGCCATGGTACTTAAAACTATTAGTTCGCTTGTTATGTTTCGCTTATGTCACTGTCATTTTGAAATTGTGACATTTAGAAAAACTATTTGTTCAATTGTTAAAAATGTCATCTTAAACATATAACTGTCAAGTTAGATCTAGTCTAAATTTAAACCTCTTTAGTGAATACGGTGCAAATGACTATAATTTCTTCTTAAGTACAAATCGAGGATACATTTTAAGAAATGTGCATTTTTATCACATTTTAGAGACTATCTTTCTTAGGTATGTATGATCTATTAATCTTGAAGAAATTGATTTGCATGTTTTTTTCTTTAAAAAAAAATCGTGGATGTTTCTAAAGTAATTTATTTAGTAATATGTTCACACTTTTTGAGGAAGTCCATATTTGTTAAAAGAATATAATTTGTTGTAGAAAAACATTACTTAAAAATAATTACGTAATAGGGAATTTCGCAACAAACGAGCGTGATTAAATAAGACTCTAAAAAATGGTTATCTTACAAATACAGTTTTTTTATCTGGAAACTAAATTAAATGCAATTACACATCCAAATTGGCTATGACGTCACACCGGGCTATGGCCGTTCTTTACTTAATGGTGTATTCGTGTTTTATTCTTTACACGATTTAAGCACTAAAGCATTTGGTATTTTTCTCTTCTAGATATGACTATTCAGAATAAATTTGGTTTTTGCCAAACACGGCATCGATTTAACCGCTAGCGAGGGTCAAAGTTACCCCATTTTTCGACTTATTCTCGTTCTAACCGAAACCAAAATAAGCCGCAAAGTAAATGCAATCAATCACCTTTTTTTCCTGGCTATCAACTTTTTCCATCATTACGCCTGAATGGTGGAGTTTGCCTTACATTCGTCGTGATCTATCCTGTATAAGACTTCCAAATCTTGAATCGCCTAGATCCGATATCTTGTGGCTAAAACTAGTTCTTAGAACTTCTAGTAAATTTATTTGTTATATCTATCGTTCTCTCTTAGACAATTGCTTCAACGACCTCTTCGAGTTTCCTTGTGCTAAAGGGCCAGCCAATCTCTTTTGAAGTCATTAACAAAAATTTAATCTTCTTTGGGCATCTCCTTCTTGCATAGCATGAGATGCGTTAATTTTGTATGGCTTAAACTTGTAACTTTTTAAAATTCTCCAGGGCTTAGTAATAATAATAATAATAATAATATATACAAGTTTAATGCCACCCTCTAAAATTTGTGCAGAAGTGAGTATTTAAGATAGGTGTGTGTACTTCGGAGTAGTCCAACAGGACAAGCACAGTAAGCTCACTACAATCTACAGCCTGCAAGATATCGTCAGTTATTTTTAGGAGAACAGTGGTACAGCTGTGATCCTTGCTAAATCCTGATTGTGTGGATGGTAACAGGTCATAGGTTTCGATGTACTTACGTATTTGAATATCTAGAACTCTCTCGAGGAGCTTCGACATGGTTGGCAAGATGCTTATGGGCCAAAGGTCTTTTAGTTTGCTTGGGTTTGAAACTTGAATTGGGAGCAGAAACGAGCTTTTCCATAGGTCAGGAACCGTACGGGTTTCTATACAGGTATTGATAATGTAAAATAAACGATAGAATATATGGACAACAGTTACACAGCATTACAATTCCAATGCCGTCCGTACCTTTGGCCACCGATTTTATGGAAATTAGCGCTCTTTCAATATCACCCATACTAGCTAATTTAAAGTTAAAGTCACCCGCACCTCTTCTTGTTTTGCAGATAAAAATTTTTTGAAGTAGCCGCGTCAATAAAGTAACGGTTAATCTTTTCCACGTCATCTAAGGTAGCAGGAACTGAATTTTTAGGTTTAGAGTATATGTTTAGATCTCGCAAGATTTTCCAGTTCTTTTTGAGTTTTCGGCTGTTAGATTGTTAGTAAGGTACTGTTTTTTTGCATATTCTACTGAGATTGTCACTTGGTTTCGAAGACATTTGCAACTGTGCCAGTTTTCAAGAGTTTTATTTTTTTTATACTTATTAAGAGCTTTATTACGTAGGCACATAGTATTTCTTTAAGCCTTGATGCTTTCTTTTTTGAAATACGTGCTGTGCTTAACATTACTTAAAGTGGGCAAATTTGATTGTGCCTATGCCTTTATAGTAGATACGGGTGGGTACTAGGTACAAATCCACCTACAATAATTATATTAAAACCGAGATTAAAACTTACCATGAATATCCTGGGAATCATTGAATGTTAGTAAGAATAATTCTGAAATACACTTACAAACCCGGCTCTGAACAACTTGAAGTTCATCATCGGTTAAACGACTACCATATTTTTGACGCGGTTTTTCGAATTTACCACATTTGTGTAAATTTCATTCCAGTCTTTGAAATATATTATGTTAATGCTGAGGCTGTTGTCGTTCAGAATACTTTTCGAAATATCTTTGAGAAGTTCTTGTTGAATTTCTATTGCAATTTGCAACTGAAGTCCATTTTTAACATCTCTTTTTTTTTCGCACCAAAACATCATTTTGGTATGTTCAGTTAAACTGACAACCTGTTGTTGACGTTTCAAATATTGTTAATAATTTTGTTTTTTGTGACATTCCACAGCATGCTACGTTCCTGTTAAGTTTGGTTCTTATATCCATAATAACAATTAGGAATTATGAATTAGTAGTAGATACAACTTTTAATAAATAAAAATATATTTGTTTCTATTTTTGTCATTGAACGAAAATATACTTTTAAAAAAGTTATTAATAGGACATTTTTAATTTCAATATTATCAATTATATTCAGAGAATTATTTATGTTTTTATTAGATGCGAAGCTGAAATAGCAATAAGTTATTGTTGTATTATGATGTTATTATTCATGGAGTTTACAAAACAGCAAAAAGAAACACAAATTCGTATTTTAAAAGAAGTTGATGGTAACGATTTGCCAAAATATTAAAATTTTCTTTAAGCAAAACGTGTTTTTAAACCTACTAGAATTCAAATTATGAGTAAAAAAAAGGTAAATTTCCTTTAACCCGAACTTCCCTCGTTATAAACCTTTCCTTTTATTAGAAATAAAGAAGTATGATCCAATTTAGTTCGGTACACAGTCATTTAGTAACAACATATACTGTCTTTTCAAATATTTTATTTTCCATTATATTCCACCATTTTGGATTCTCATCAAAATTTTACCAAGTTTCTACCTCTGTCACAATTGATTTTTGGCAAAAATTTAAAAAATATTCTCGAGTCATAGCAGCTTGTAGGTCATTGGCACTGGAGGGTTCTAAATTAAGCATGGAGAAAACTGCAAGGAAAGATGATTTTTTGCAGTTTGATCCAATGACTCCACCAAGAGTGCGGCTGTCCCAAGATTCGGATAAAGCAAATGGTCGCTATATATTAGCCAGATTAAGGGATCCTTCCTTACTAAAGACCTTAAGGCTATTTCTTGCTTATCTACACGACCAGTCATCTAGTGTGTGTTTTGAGGGGCATACAAGTACTAGCATTAAATTATTGCTAGCTTCAGAAGGCCTTTCCAGTGACAAGGACTCCCTGCGCAAGTTGTATTATCGCTTCCACTATGCCTATGGGATTGGTTCATCTGAAGTGGACTCAGACCTTGCAGCGTATAGATCTTTCTACTCCTCGGAAAAAATTTTACGGCTCCAAAAAATTCGTGAAAGTACTGGTAAATATTATTCTAGTGGTTCACCATCAAAAAGTAAAAATTTTTAGTCAATATGACGCGAAAAGAGGATCTAGCACCCTCTAGAAAATTGACCAATAGTAATTTTAATCTTTTTTTTCTTAATATTCAGTCCTTAAGACATAAAACAGACGAATTATATCTTTTGTTAGAAGAGCTAAATTTTCCAGAAGTCATTGCCATCACTGAGCACTGGCTAAATATCAATCAACCTGTTTTTATTAAAAACTATACCACAATTGCCAGATTTAATAGAACTAATTTAACTCATGGAGGCACCATGATAATGTCTTTAAACAACGATTTTTCCGAAATATCAAAGTATAATCATTTATTATCTGAAAAAGTATTTGAATTTTCTATCGTTTATCACAATACTTATGACCTTTATATTATTTGTATTTATAGAACACCTGATGCTGATGTGCAATTATTCTGCCATAACCTTCTAAGTTTGCTCGAGTCCCTTCCTGTAAAAAGCAAATTAATCTTATGTGGCGATTTCAATATTGACTTTTCCAGTGTGTGTGCTGCTCAGGAATGTCTTCAGTCCATCTTTGAGTCATTAGGAATTGCCATGCACGTCAACTCACCAACCAGAATTACTAAGACAAGTGCCAGTACTATAGATTACGTTGTGTCTTCTTTCGATCCTAGCTCCGTCGAATGTAATGTCTTAAGTCCAGGTTTCTCCGATCATGAAGCAATTTTCACAAAATTTTCAATTACATCCAAAGCCAAAAATTCCTCTAGACAAGTAGGCCGTATTTTTTCGGTTAGAAATTTCATTAATTTCAAACACCTATGTCAAATAACTGACTGGGACTCTCACACTTATGATGTCGACACTGAATTTTCTCGTTTTATAAAAACTCTAACTAATATAGCTTCTGAATCTTTTCCTCTTAGGCCTATCAAAAATAAAAGAAGTAAACCCTGGTCCACTAAAGGTTTACGTATATCTTCTAAGAACATGCGGTCACTATCTCATTTAAAGAAATTTTCGGACAGTGTCTTTTTTCATAATTATGTAAAATCATACAGAAAAATTTATGATAAGACTATTAAAGCCGCCAAACATATTTATTACAATAATAGACTTTCTAACGCCAAAAATGTAGCTAAAGAAACCTGGTCTATCGTAAATGATTTAAGAAACAAAACTCCTTTATCCAACACTATCCTTACCTCTCCTGAGGACCTAAACAATTATTTTGTAAATGTAGCCAAAGATTTGACTAAATCCGTATCTCAATCTAATGACCCAATTTCATATCTCTCTAATCATAGGGTAAACCTGCACAGTTTCTTCTTTTCACCAGTAGTTTTATCAGAACTTCGCAGTACAATTAATGATATCAAAAATAAATCTTCCTCGGGAATTGATGAGCTTACTTTAAAAATGTATTCAAGTCTGCCGGAGTGCACTCTAGAGCATCTGACTGCTTTGATAAATATGTCTTTCCAAAATGGTACTTTTCCAAGCTGCCTTAAAACTGCAATAATCATACCTCTTCACAAAGGAGGTGTTTCAGAAGAAGCTTCGAACTATCGCCCAATTGCACTTCTCCCTACGCTATCTAAGATCATCGAAAGACTGGTTAAAAAAAGGCTTTTATCATTTCTGTCTAGATACGAAATACTTACAAAACATCAATTTGGATTTTTAAGTAACAAATGCACAAGCGATGCCATGTTTTCCCTTCTTAATAGAGTTTACTCCAGCCTAAACAACCATCACGCTACGGCAACAATTTTCTGTGATTTTTCCAAAGCTTTCGATTGTGTGAATCATAATATATTAACTAACAAGCTGCAGTACTATGGATTTAGAGGGGCTCCTCTCGATTGGTTTAAGTCATATCTTAGCAACAGAAATCAAGTTGTGAAAGTTGACAACAGGATGTCTTCTTGTAGGCCAATGGAATATGGAGTGCCTCAAGGCTCGGTACTAGCCCCTATCTTGTTTCTTCTGTTCATAAACGACATGGCTAATTTAAACATTAGTGGAAAAATATGTCTCTTTGCGGACGATACCAGCTTTACGTGGAGCCACCCAGATGTCACGGACCTACATAGGATTGTATCTAATGACCTAATCACCATTAAATCCTGGTGCCATTCTAATCTCCTATGTTTGAACATCTCTAAAACGAAAGTCTTGTCTTATAAAAACACGCTGCAACCTTTTGACCTTAATGGCACCACTATTGATGTCGTAAACTCTGTAAAATTTCTAGGGCTTCTTGTAGATGATTCTTTAAAATGGGATCCACATATCGACGCTTTATCAAGGAAGTTGGGTTCTGCTTGCTTTGCGTTAAGATCTGTTTCCGAGGAGCTTAGCTTTTCTACCTCTAGAACTGTTTATTTTGCTCTTGTTGAGTCGCACCTCAGATATGCTATTCCATTCTGGGGTACATGTTGTGCGACTCAATTTGATCGAATTTATATACTACAAAAAAGAGCTGTTCGTTACCTACTAAGACTTAACAGTAGAACTCACTGCCGAGATTTCTTTAAAAGATATAAAATACTAACCCTTCCTTGCTTATTCATTTTGGAATCGGTTTGCTTAATTCGTAAGCATGCACCTGCTCTATTAGAGAGACCTTCTCACAACTACCCTCTCAGAAACACTGAGCACGATCTCTATCTTCCAACCCCACACTCAGAGTTAATTAAAAGATCAGTAATCTACAATGCAAAAAAAATGCATAATCACCTGCCATATAACATCAAATCCATAATATCTCTGACTTCATTTCACAAGGCTTTGAAATCATTCTTACTGGAAAGCGCCTTCTACACCATGAACGAGTTTTACAACACATAAATTTATCCTTATGAACCCCTAGTGTGATAGTTGCCATTACCAACCATTTTTACCGAATTTTGTATATGTATTTTTTTAATTGTTTCGTACTTTTTTATTTTTTATTTTTTACTTTGCTTTTTTATTTTTTTTACATTATATTTATGAAAATGTTTATAACATAGTACGACTGACAAAGTACATTTCTAATGTACTTCTTTTAGGATTCTATTATATTAATATTCTAAATTCTTGATTTAAATATTATTTTTCTATAATATTTATGATGTGTTTTTGTTTTGTTTTGTTTGCTAATTTTGATGTTTGTAAACTATTTTTTTTTTACAACAGCTTTGTCCACAAAATTGTAAAATTTTTTTGACAATAAAGCATTTATTTATTTATTTATTTATCTCGATATAACCATTAAGTTGAGGTCGATCGGTAAGTAGTTTTTAAGCTATGCTATGAACTGACAAAGAGACAGGCAGACCCACGGAGTTGATAAACATAATATTTGGCATTTACTAACACATTTGTTAAAACCCGAAGATATGTAGGAGGGTGATTTTTTCCACGATTACAAACATTTTATTTGGCCGCCATTTTGTTCTGCCATGTTGAATTCGTACCACAATTATACCAGTTCATCTCTATACTACACTGTATTATTGCACAACATTTCAAATCAATCTATTAAGTAGTTTTTTCCGGCAGAATTTTTAAATAATTTATTAAGCCACCATCTTGGATTCGTACTAAAATTTTATCAGTTAATTCCTACGTAGTACTTGATTTTTGTGCAAAATTTAAGGTAAATTGGATAAGTAGTTCCTTAGTAATATTTGTTTAACGTTGCATTAGGCCGCCATTTTGTTTCGCCATATAACCCTTGATTTGTGACCAAAATTTGAAATCAATCGGGTAAGTAGTTTTTTAGCTATGCCGCAAACAGACTTATTATACTTAATAATTTATTTATTTTTATTATTATTATTATTAATTATTATTTATTTATTTTTCATAACATTTACGTAGTCTACAATAAACAGATTGTGTTCTTTATTATTTTCCTTCATAAAAAGAAGCTTTGAAGTCAATCTGATAAGTAGTATTAGCCGCAGGGTACAGACAGACGACATACCGACGGAAATGGGAAAACATGTTTTTTGGGTTCTAGGGACCCTTAAACGTAAATATCTGCGAAAATCTCGAAGGGTGATTTTTTCACGATTAGAACAGGAGGGTTGTTGATGATGGTTGTGATAAGCCGAAACGTCGAATAAAAATTTAATAATACCCTTTCGTAGAGACTGAAAAGTGCCAATGAGAATTTGAGAAAATTTATTTTGACGTATTACCTCGAATAGAAGCAGAAAAAAATAAAATCATATCGTGAAAATTCGTCTTTTTTATCTTAAATTTTAAAGCGGCATTTTGTTGAACACTAGATTGCGCAACTTTGCCTAAACCCTGCAACTTTTACCGTTTCCGAGATGCCAAGTGTACATCGAATATATAACACCTTGTATTGTAGAAACTTCCAGTTACGTATGGAAAGATGACGTTATAAAAGCCATGAAAACTGAGTCATCGAAATGAACAAAATTACTTATTTTTAGATTTTTGGATATGAACCTGTTAATAGATACAAAAAATAAATTTATATTTGGTATCACATTGAAAGTATAAACAATTTAAATAAACAAATTAAAACTTCTTCATTTATTATTTTTGGGTAAACTCTCTTCCTAACGTCATAAACACTAAACGTTAACACAGGCCAAGTCACAAGTACGACAATTTATAAAACTCCTAATAATATCTGTTCCTACAAAGAGGTACTTGTTCGAACTTAATAGATCTTCGTGTTTGCGGCGTTTATATGTTTGCCAGATGAACATTTATTCGTACGATGGCTAAGTACCATTAGAGAAACATCTTTGACTTTAATGAAGAGACGCAAATACATGAATATAGAAATTTATCTTGGCGAAACATTTTTTTTCAATACCTATATAAACTAGACTTATCTATTTTATTTATGCGTGGCTTGTTATAAGTTCATATAGTGAAAATAAAGATGTTTGAAAAGAATAATGTCAGTAATGATTTTATCGCTGTCGTTTTCATCTACGCATTCAAATAGCCGAGTCATTAAACAGTTGATAGTCGGCGCATCCTGCTTAAAGATCTTATAAGGTGAACGGTCGAAGGCGTTAAAAAGGTCACGTAAATATTCTTCACCAATTGAAAAATTGATTCAGTAACATAATTATGAGGCAAGCTAACTGGGTAGAATATTTTAATCCCATTTTTCCAATTTTTTTCTTTTAACAATATATATATTTACATTTCAGAAGTTTAGTATAAGAAAAATCGGTAAATTTCCTTTATCCGGAACTTCCCTTGTTATGAATCTTTCCTTTTATTGCAAATAGTAAAGTATGACCCAATTTAGTTTAGTAGATAGTCATTTAGTAACACTATATACTGTCATTTTAATTTTTTTCCTGTTTCATCATATTGGATTCCTACCAATATTTTAGTGTTTATATACCTATACTACACTTGATTTTTGGGCATAATTTAAAATAAATTCAATAAGTAGTTTCTACACTGACACGCCCTCCCTTTTATTGGGTCATGCTGAATTCGTACCAGTTTATCCCTAAACCACATTTACTTATTCTGAAGTCAATTGAAAAAGGTTTCTTTACGTTGATTTAAAAAAAAAATTTGCTCGTCATTTTGTTTCGCCATCTTAAATTCGTACGACAACTTTACCAGTTTATCTCTATATCACACTTAATGCTTGCCCAAAATTTGAAATTAACTGAATAAGTCATTTTTCCACGCTGATTTTTAAATATTTTATTAGGCCATCATTTTGTTTTGCTATCTTTTATTTATACCAAAATGTTCCCAGTTCATTCCTATGTAACCCTTGATTTTTGTGCCAAATTTGAAGTAAATTGGGTAATTAGTGTTTTAAGTAATAGTTTTTTTTTAACGTGTCACTATGCTGCCATCTTGTACCGACATAAAATATTACCAAGTCATCCCCATACGACACTTAATCTTTGAGTAAACGTTGAAATCAATTTGATAAGTGGTTTTTAAACTATGCCGCGAACTGACAGACAGATGGGCAAACCGACATACGGACCGACGGAATTGATAAAACTTTTTTTTTTGCATCTAGGAACGCTAAAACTTGAAGATATGTAAAACCTCAGAGGATAATTTTTTCCCGATTACAAATATAATTTATTCGGCCGCCATTTTGTTCCGCCGTGTTGAATTAGTACCACGATTTACTAATTGATCTCGATACCACACTTAGTTATGGCACACAATTTGAAATTAGTCCGTAAGTAATTTTTGAGGTAATTTTTGGGTTTTTTTTGCCGCCATTTTCTTCCGCCATCCTGGATTCGTACCAAAATTTCACCAGTTAATTCCTACATAATATTTATGCAACATTTAAGATAAAGGGGATAAGTAATTTTTTAATATTAATTTTTTTAACATTTCACTAGGCCGCCATTTTGTTTTGCCATAATTGATTTTTACCAAAATGTTACCAGATCATTCCCATATGATATGAGGGTAATAATACCTTTTTATTACTTATATACTTTTACCAGGGAAGTAATATAAAAATTGGTAAAAAATCGGTAAATTTCTTTTATCCGGATCTTTCCTTTTATTCGCAACAGACATTTTGTTGCACCATTTTTGATTTCTACCAAGCAGTTTTATACCAGTGTCACATTTGATTTTTGGTCATAGTTTAAAATAAATTGAATAATTAGTTTTTAAGATCGCCATTTTGTTTCGTCATGTTGAACTGGTGCCAGTTTGTCCCTATATCACATTCGATTTTTATGCAAAAATTCAACTCAAGTTTTTACCAAAATATTACCAGGTCATTACCATTACTTAATTTTTGTACAAAATTTGAAGTCAGTTGATAAGTAATTTTTCGCTATGCGGCGAACTGACAAACAGACAGACAGACCAACAGATTTGAGAAAACATGTTTTTTGGCATCTAGCCGACATTTTGTTCCGCCATCTTGAATTTATACTACAATTATACCAGTTGATCTGTATATCACCCTAAATTTTTGCACAAAGCTTGAAACCAATCTGATAAGTAGTGTTCCCAGGCTGATTTTTGTGCAAAATTTGAACTAAATTGGAAAATTATATTTTTAGTAATAATTTTTTTAACTTTTCACTAGGCTGCCATTTTGTGCCTCCATATTGGATTTTTACCAAAATGTTACCAGGTCATCCCTATATGATCTTTCATTTTTGAACGTAATTTAAAGTCAATCGGATAAGTAGTTTTTATAGCCATGCTGCGAACAGACAGACCGACAAACAGACAGAGCGACGGAATTGAGAAACATTTTTTTCGACATCTAGGGACCCTGACACGGGAAGATCTGCAAAAATATCCGAGTGTGATTTTTTCACGAACAATACTTCCCTTTTACGAGGGAAGTAAAAAAAACAAAAAAATTAAAAATGAAGATTTCGGACAAATTATTTCTTTTCGGTATTTTGTTCCTAAAATTGCGCCCTTTTGAATAGCCAAGCTATTTTTTTGACTCAAGAGGGCTTGATTTTGGTTCATTAGTTAAAGAAAAACCATTTCCTCTTCACAGATCAAAAGTTTCCACATAAGTTATGAAATTATATGAATTAGTGATTTCAGTATATATTGGTTTTCACTTCATTTGTAAAAGGGAAGTACTGTAATCCTGTAAAAATCACCTTCCCAAGTTTTAGGGTTTCTAGATGCCAAAAAAAAAAACATGTTTTCTCATTTCCGGCCTGTCTGTACGCGGTATAGCTCAAAAACTACTTATCCGATTAACTTCAAATTTTGGTCATAAATCAAGGGCCATAAGGGGATGAAACGGTTACATTTTGGTACAAAATTTAAAATGGCGGAACAAAATGGCGGACTAGTGAAATATTAAAAATATTATTGGCAAAAACTCTTTATCTAATTTACCTCAAATTTTGCACAATATCAAGTATTACGTAGAAATCGTACAATTTGGGTATGGATCTAAGTTATAGAAATGAACTGGTAACATTTTGATATGATTCGAAGAGGGCGGCCCAATCAAGTTAAAACTAAATAACTAAAACTATTTATTAGATTAATTTTGTGCAGCGTTAAGTGTTATACAGAGATAAACCAGCAAAATGGTGGTACGAATTCAAAAAGGTTAAAAAAATCAACGTAAAAAGTGTCTTATTCAATTGACTTCAAATTTTAAATTAAATTAAACATTAAATGTGATGTATATGTGTTACTATATGACTATGTGCGGAACTAAATTGGATCACACTTCCGGGTAAAGGGAATGTACCGATTTTTTGTTTATTTCCGCAGGTCTGGTTGCTTCTCCGGATTTAATGTTAAATTTATATATAATTCAGTGCGATAAGTAGCATCTCAAACGATAGCCTTTTATGGTACCAAGGACATTCTATCCGCTCGTTTTCTATTGCTCAGAGAATTGTTACTGGCTCTAAAATTGCAGGAATTTCAGCCGATACCACCGCTCTTTTTAAAATGTCATGAATATTACTATGGCGAGACCACCTTTCTGCGCTTTAGCGACAATACAGGACATGTATACCCAAAGTATCAACAGTCTCTCCGCAAATACTTATATCTGGCTTGAAAATTCTTGAACTGCTCTAAGAGCTAAATGTAGATTTTTTAGTAACTGGTATTTATTGTGAGTCTACTTAAATGCGAGTAAGAATATAGTACATTACATTATATAGCTAGGGACTAAAATGACTCATTTAATCCCGCGAATGGAGTTAAGGCACTTTAGTCCCACGATATATACATTATTTTTTAACTTTCGGGAACAATATAACAAACACCTCATAATGTGATAAATTATTGCGGGTAACAGATACATGTTTTATTAGTGTGTATTGAAATAACACCCAGGTACATGGGCGTAGTTTGGGGGGGGGCAAGGGGGTATTTTCTTAAAAAACTTACTTAAAGAACTTTTATAATCTTTTAAACTTTAGATTTAAAATTTATTCTGAGTTGTTGTTTATTTTTCAGCTTAAAAGTTTAAGTATCTTATGTTCCTATTTTTTATAATCGTTTTGTTTTACTGTCCGCTCGAAAATTATGCTCCTGATATGTAATGTGTTAACTATGATTTTTAGATACCTACGGGTTTGCAGCCGGAAATCACCGGAGCCCCGATCAAATTTTGGTCATAAATAGGTGGTGCTAAATGTTACATTTAACTTGTAGAACAAAATGTTTCAGTGAAATGTTAATATTATTATTACAAAACTCGTTTTCAATTTTCTCAAATCTTGCAAGCAATCAAGTATTATTTCAGATCTCCATTTGGGTATAAGCCTGCCTGATGAGGGTAGAGGTAAACAGAAATCATGATTAAAAGGGTTAGCCTGAAAAAACATAATCGAAAGCATTCTTCTTAAAATTGTGTGCCATAATTGTGATTGATCAATGCAGTAAAAATGGTACTAATTCAACATGGCGAAATAAAATGACTGCTATTATAATATGATTTTTAATAAAATATGTATAAAAATTCACAGGTCTTATATGCTTTGGCTTGCCATGTTTCATCCAGTCAGCCCGTCTGAAAAATATCGGTAAAAACGAATGGCGTCGTTAGTTACAACATAAATAAACAAGTTGTCAATGTCAATGTAATTATAAATCAAATTGGAAACTTTTGATCCAAAATAGCGGAACAAAACAAAAAACAAAAAAAGCATGATTTCTAATTATGTGCCGAAGAGGCGCCAGGGCTCAGATATTTTACCGTCCAAATCAAGGAAAATATGTAAAGCGCAATATCAGACATTTGTAAGATGGTGTTGTGAGCTAAAAGTCGAAAATTTCAACGAAGATCTAAGACTTTATCACCTTCGACGCTTTGGGCACATTATTATGCTGAAGACTATGCCCAACGTTAAAAATAATATCGACATTAGCAAATTTCACAAGCCAATTGCCCGCTGAAAAGAAGAAACAAAGAATATAAGTCAAAAAAAGCCAAGATCCGGACTGGTGACCAGGTTGGTGAATTTTTAATGGATGTCAGTTTTTAATGATGAAGGTAGCCCTTATTTTTGGTGTAGCAGGTGCCTGTAGAATAAATTGTTGTTCTAAATTCATTCAATTTAACCCTTTTTACTTCCCTCGTAAAAGGCAAGTATTGTAATCGTGAAAAAATCATTCTCCGAGAGTTTTTCTGATCTTCACGTTTGAGAATCCCTAGATGAAGAAAAACATGTTTTCTCAATTCCGTCGGTCTGTCTGTCTGTTCGCGGCTAGCGAAAAAAACTACTTAACCGATTGACTTGAAATTTTCTTCAAAAATTAAGGGTCATATGGGGATGACTTGGTAACATTTTGGTAAAAATCCAATATGGCGAAACAAAATGGCGGCTCAGTGAAATGTTAAAAAAATTATTATTACAAAACTACTCATCCAATTTATCTCAAATCTTGCAAAAACATCAAGTATTATATTGTAATCACCTGGTAACATTTTGGTACGAATCCAAGATGGCGGAACAAAATGCTGGCTTAAAAAAATATTTAAAAATTTAGCCTGAAAAAACTGCTTAATGGTTTGATTTAAAATTGTGTGCCATACATAATTGTGATATAAGGATCAATTAGTAAAATAGTGGTACTAATTCAACATGGCGAAATAAAATGGCGGCCAAATAAAATGTTTGTAATCGTGAAAAAAATCACCCTCACAGGTCTTACTTATCTTCACGCTTTGGCGTTCCTAGATGCCAAAAAATATGTTTCATCAATCCACTCAGCCCGTCTGTCGGTCTATCTATCAGTTCGCGTCATATTTTAAAAACTAACTAGTAATATTTTGGTAAAAATAGAGTATGGCAAACACAAAATGGCGTGAAATGTTAAAAAAATAATATGAAAAAGCTACTTCTCGAATTTATTTCAAATTTTGCATAAACATCAAATATTATGTTTGATCAAGTGGTAAAATTTTGGTACGAATCCAAGATAGCGGAACAAAACAAAAAACAAAAAACTACTTAATGATTTCTAATTGTGTGCCATAACTAATTATGGTATATGGCTCAACTCGTAAAACTGTGTTACTAATTCCGGATGGCGGAACAAAATTACGGCCAAATAAAATTTTTGTAATCGTGAAAAATCACCCTCTCTGGTTTTATATATCTACACGTTTTAGCGTCCCTAGATGCCAAAAAACATGTTTTATCAATTCCGTCGGCCCATCTGTCGACTTGTCTGTAAGTTCGCGACATAGCTTAAACACTACATACCTGATTGACTTCAAATTTTGACCACAAATTAAAGCTCATATTGGGATGACTTGGTAATATTTTGGTAAAATTCCAATATGGCTGAACAATGTTTAAAAAAAATTGTTAGAGTAGTGTATTATTTGAGGTTAAAATTCAGTAATAAAACAAGTAATTTTTTTAAATTGACGACGTTTCGGAACCTAATCTTCTTTCGCATCCTCAGGACATATATATATAGAACATCTATCCTGCATGAAACCCATATTATCAGTCTTTAGCTAGCCCGTTGGTCCGCAGATATTTCCCGGATATTTTTCTAAATGGTTTTCGTTAACAAACCTCTTGTTGTTATGTTACAGTGGTGTACCATTTGAGGTTAGGGTCCAGTAAAAAAAGACTATTTTTAAATAGTCGACGTTTCGCAACTTTATTGTTGCATCCTCAGGACACATATAGTTTCTATCCCGCATGAACCCCATATTATTAGCCTTTACCTACTCCGCTAGTCCGCAGTTAATGATCCTCTTGTTGTTATGTTAGAGTGGTATATTATTTGGGGTTAGGGTCCAGTAAAAAGTCAAAAGATTCTCTTAGATTGTCTACGTTTCGCACCTTTATTGTTGCATCCTCAGGACACATAAATTCTATTAGAATTAGGTTAGAATCCAGTAAAAAAAATCTAAAATCTTTTTCTAAATTGTCGTCGTTTTGCAACTTTATTGTTGCATTCTCAGGACACATATAAATTTTATATCCTGCATGAAACCCATAATATCATTCTTTACCTACTCCGTTGGTTCGCAGATATTAGGTTTCTAAATGATTTTCGTTAACGATCGTCTTCCTGTTAGAATGGTGTATTATATGGAGTTAGGAAATATCTGAAGACCAACGGAGTAGGTAAAGACTGAGAATATGGGTTTCATGTAATAAAATCTAAGTGTCCTGAGGATGCAACAATAAAGTTGCGAAACGTCGATATTTTAAGTTTTTTTACTGGAAAGTAACCCAAAGTAATACACTACTTTAACATAACAACAAGAGGATTGTTAACGAAAGCCATTTAAGAACTTAATATCTGGGAAGTATCTGCGGACCAATGGAGTAGGTGAAGACTGAAAATATGGGTTTTAATTTAAGATTGCGAAACAAAAATGTTTAAAAAATCAACGTAAAAAAACTTGTTCAACTGACTTTAAATTTTGAAGAAAAATTATATGTGAAAATAGGATATATTGGTACGAATTCAACATGACGTAGCAAAATGGCGGCATGTGTTAATGGAAAAACTACTTATTGAATTTATTTTAAATTGTGCCCAAAAGTCAAGTGTGACATAGGTCCCTTGGGACTAAAGCGGATTTCATTTCCTTCTCTCTCTCTCTCTCTCTCTGTCTCTCTCTCTCTCTCTCTCCATTGGACTATTTAACATCTCCTCTCTCTCTCTCTCTCTCTCTCTCTCTCTCTCTCTCTCTCTCTCTCTCTCTTTCCATTGTCTCTCTCTCTCTCTCTCTCTCTCTTTTTTTCGAAAGTATTGATCCTTTAAGGCTTTAATTTTATTTCCCTCTCTCTTTGATTTTTAAGTCTTTTAAATTGATTTTCTATGTCCTCCTCCGGATTTTTAATCTTCCTCTATATCTCTCTCTCGTCTCTCTCTCATTTCAAGCAAGTCATTATCCATCCCTGTATTATTTTCGCGAATTCTCTCTCTCTCTCTCTCTCTCTCTCAATAAGTCTCTCAGTTAATCTCTCTCTCTCTCTCCTAATTTTTTGTTCAAATAATCTCTCTCTCTCTCTCTCTCTCTCTCTCTCTCTCTCTGAACCTCTTTAGTCCTTATTAGGCGGGACTAAATGATATACTTTAGTCCCGAAAGTACAAGAAAATGATGACGTGCAATGTGCAGTGCCGGATGAGGACGTGATGCAGCGCTAAACAAAATAAGAATCTCGATTTTGTACAATATGCAACAAATAGGTTATTGGGGTTAAAATAAGCCAGAAAGCTTCGCCACGATTATGAAAAATGATTATTAATTAGGAATTGTGAGTTTTGGAGCCCGAACCAACTTAGAGTCAAATGTGATCTAAAATTTAATTTTAAAATAGCACCTCTGTTGAAGATATTCACGTGACTCGAACGTATGGCAAAAATCAACTGATGGTTATAAAGGTCATTTTTATGGTAATAGCAAAATAAATGAACTTATTGACTAGATATGTACTAATATAATTAATAAATTAACAAAACGGTGATACTTATCTCACTGTTTTTTTTTGGTTTATTAAAAAATCAAAGATACAAAGAACTTTAATTGAAAACAACCTAATAATATAAATTTATTTTTAGAAGTTCATTTTTAGGGTTCTTCTGTCATTGAGTCAAGGCACCTGTCTATTTCTAGCAGAGCTCTGTCATGAGGCCATCTGCAATAGTGATGTCGCGAGGCGAGACGAGAAAAGGCCTTCTCTCGTTTCTTCTTGTGATACTTTCACTAGAGTGAGGTCCTCTTTCGTTACCTCTTGTTTCTCTCATGATATAAAAACAGAAAAGATATTCCTGATTTGTCAAAATACGATATAATTTTAAAATTAAAGTCATAATATTAAATAACCCACCTTGATAGATATCAAATTTAAGAGTCCATTAAAGCAATTCTAAATATATATACATATGTTTTTATAATATGGAGGGTGTCCTAAATATAAGTAAATATATTTTTAAAAAATTGGTAAATTTCTTTTACCCGGAACTTCCCTCCTAATGAATCTTTCCTTTTATTAATAATAGTGAAGTGTGACTCAATTTAGTTCAGTACATAGTCATTTAGTAATACATATACTGTCTTTTAATTGGGCGCCATTTTGTTCCATCATATTGGGTCAATATTTTACCACCTATGCCAAACTTTAAAATAATTTAAAATAAATTCAATAAGTAGTTTTTACATTGACACACTCCTCTATTTTGTGACGTTATATTGAATTCGTACCAGTTTATCCCTATATCCCATTTAATTTTTCTGCAAAATTTAAAAACCGTTGAAAAACAATTTTTAACGTTGATTTAAAAAAAATAATTTACCGCCATTTTGTTTCGCAATCTTGAATTCGGACCACAACTTTACCAGTTTATTTCTATAACACACTTAATGCTTGCACAAAATTTGAACTTAATCTAGTAAGTAGTTTTTCCAGGCTGATTTTTTAAATATCCTATTAGGTCGCCATTTTGTTTTGCTATCTTGAATTCATACCAAAATGTTAACAGTTTATTTCTATGTAACACTTGTTTTTTGTGCAAAATTTAAGGTAAATTGGATAATAAGTTTTTTTAGTAATATTTTTTTACGTTTCCCTAGTTTGCCATCTTGTTCCGGCTTATTTGATTTTTACTAAAATATTATCAGATCACCCCTATGATTCTTAATTTTTGACTAAAATTTGAAGTCAATCTGAAAAGTAGTTTTTAAGCTATGCTGCGAACTCACAGACAGACCGACAGACGGGCCGAAGGAATTGATAAAATATATTTTTGGGCATCTACTATGCTAAAAGGTGAAATCTGAGAGTGATTTTTCTCACAAGTCATTTTATTTGGCCATTTTGTTCCACCATCTTGAATTAGTACCGCAATTTTACTAATTCATTTTTATACCACAATTAGTTATGAATAGAAGTATTTTATCAGTTTGTTTTTAAAATGTGAAATTTTTTTTTAGTAATAGTTAATCAATAGCAAAAGTTATATTACGACCGGGGATCGAACCCGCACCTCTGGATCTGTAACCCATTGCTTTAACCATTTGCGCTATCGTACCACAGTTAAGCAATTCGTTAGAACTTGTACATATTCAAACACGCCAGTATCATAACCATTGTTGGGTCTGATAAATATTCTAACCTTATGGCGCGGTGTTCCTTACTGGACGTCAAATATCACATCGCTATTAGGTACCGTTCATATTAGTAAATTTATAATTTTTTTTACGTAATGCCCGTAAAAGCCAAATTTTGTGTAGAAGTATTTTATCAGTTAAGAAATCATGGTTCTTGGGATTAGACCGTGTCAAATTGGAATTACTATCCGACGTTTCGCCTTCGATTGCACGAGGCATCTTCAGTGATCTTTAATCCACGAGATCTGAACACTGAATGAGCTCGAAGAGATTCAGGCGGGCTCTTATACCCGACTTGTGCTCGCCGAACCGTGACCCTGTATTAAGATCGGTTTCCACGTGTGATGTAGACCGTAACCCGTGTCTCTATTGAAACTTTTGTATGTTTAAATATTTCAATTGAGTCTCTAACTTTTCGTTTATAAAAACCTGGAACCGATGCTAGAACCTTGGTTTCCTTTACATTTATGAAATGGCCAGTGTTATGCTGGTGTTCAGCTACAGCAGATTGAACCATTTGTTTCTTTTTAATACATCGTTCATGTTCCTTAAGTCTAGTTGATATTGAGTGTACTGTTTCCCCCACATACACTTCTCCACAGGAGCAAGGAATTTTATATACTCTTTCTGTTTGGAAAGGTACAAGATCTTTTGGGGATCGCAAGCATTGTCCAATCTTCTTATGTGTATTGGACCGCCGAAGTAATCGTCCTTTTTTGTCTGTAGTGCCATGTATGTAGGGAAGAACAACACTACCTAATAGTGGCTCTTTATCATTCTCCTTTTGCGGAGTTGGTTTACTATATTTTTTAATTGAACGCGTAATATCTTCAGTGCAATAGCCATTCCCTCTGAGAGCTTCAGTCAGTTTCGATGTTTCCGATCTTAAAGAATCTTGATCAGAAATCGAAATAGCTCTGTGAGTTAATAATCGATTTCTTTTGTGCTGGATGGTGATGAGAATTTACATTTAAGTATCTATTTGTATGCGTCGGTTTTCTATACACAGAATGTCCTAATGTACCATTTTCCTTCCTTTGAACACATACATCTAGAAAGAGAATTGTTCCGTTAGATTCAATTTCCATCGTGAACTTGATATTATGATGTTGCTGATTAAGGTGGTCCAGAAATATGAAGAGATTATCCTGTCCATGCGGCCAAACAACAAAAGTATCATCTACATATCTAAACCAGTGCTTCGGTTTTAGTGGAGTGGATGTTAGAGCAATGTCGCTACTACAGGTGATAGAGGAGATTCCATGCTGCCCCTGAAGTTTGTTCATAAAAAGTTCTTTGAAAAATGAAATAAGTAGATGTAAGACAAGCTTCTACTAGGTCTATTAAGTTCTTATCAAGATTATTATTACCTAGTATGTCTGATATAATGGAAATTGAGTCGTTGACAGGAACATTTGTGTAAAGTGATTCTACATCGAAACTGACCAAAATATCTTCGGGATCCAACTGGATTGTCTTAAGTTTTTTCACGAAATGTGTTAAAGTTTTTAATAAAAGAATCTGTTTTTCCAGTAAATGGATTAAGAAAATTTGAAAGATATTTACCTAGTTTGTATGTGGGCGAGTCTATTGCACTGACGATCGGTCGAAGTGGTACGTTGTCCTTGTGTATCTTCGGAAGACCGTAGAAACGTAGGGATTCTTAGAGCTGCTTGGTTTTAATGATTTTTTCTCCGCTGGTGGTAGACTGGATGTGTTGATCAAATTGGTAATGCGTCTTTCTATTCTACTTGTGGGGTCTGCATGCATAACCTTATAGGTGTTGTTGTCCAAAAGTTGAGTAACTTTTTCCACATATTCTGTTCTGTCCATGACGACTGTGGCGTTGCCTTTATCAGCTGGAAGTACCAGAATGTTTGCGTCTTCGTTTAAGGTCTTCATTGCTGTTTTTTCGGCTGCGGAGAGGTTCGACTTCACAAAATAAATCGGGTATTAACTCACTAGTATTCAGAGCTATTTGTATTTCTGATCAAGATTCTTTAACATCGGAAACATCGAAACTGACCGAAGCTCTCAGAGTGAATGGCTATTGCACTGAAGATATTACGCGTTCAAGTAAAAGATATAGTAAACCAACTCCGCCAAAGGAGAATGATAAAGAGCCACCGTTAGGTAGTGTTGTTCTTCCCTGCATACATGGCACTACAGACAAAATAGGACGATTACTTCAGCGCTCCAACATACGTACAATCTTCAATACACATAAGAAGATATAAAATTCCTTGCTCCTGTGGAAAAGTGTATGTGGGATAAACAGGACACTCAACATCAACTAGACTTAAGGACCATGAACGATGTATTAAAAAGAAATAAATTGTTCAATCTGCTGTAGCTGAACATCAGCGTAACACTGGTCATTTCATAAATGTAAAGGAAACCAAGGTTCTAGCATCGGTTCCAGGTTTTTATAAACGAAAAGTTAGAGAATCTATTGAAATATTTAAACATACAAAAAATTTCAATAGAGACACGGGTTACGGTCTACATCACACGTGGAAACCGATCTTAACACAGGGTCACGGTTCGGCGAGCACAAGTTGGGTATAAAAGCCCGCCTGAATCTCTTCGAGCTCATTCAGTGTTCAGATCCCGTGGAGTAAAGATCCCTGAAGATCCTCGTGCAATCGAAGGCGAAACGTCGGATAGTAAATTCCAATTTGGCACGGTCTAATCTCAAGAACCATGATTTCTTAATTGACCAGCCGTGAAAGCTTCCGTTCTATGTAAGTATTTTATCAGTTTGTTTTTAAAGTGTGAAATATGTTTTTTTAGAAATATTTAATCAACAGCAAACGTTATGATACGAGAGCGGATCGAACCCGTACCTCTTGATCTCTAGCTTTAACCAATTGCTCTACCGTACCACTGATAAGCAATTCGTTAGAACTTGTACATAGTCAGGAATGCCGCGCCATAAGGTTAGAAAATTTGGCAGGATCAAAAATGGTTATGATACTAGTGGGTTTGAATATTTTCCAAACCTGGTTAACCGCAATTAGGAAACGCCCTGTATAATACTTCACAATGACGGCCCCTGTATAAAGTAATAAAGTTGAAATGCATAAATTAAAATTTTGATAAATATTGTTCACTGGATCTGTTGCTGGCTGACCTTATAAAATCTGGACTTGTAAATCGTGTATCACTATACTGGGTGGTCCAATAATAGTGGACTTAGGCAGTAGCCCGGGAACCGTTAATGACAGAACTCAAGAAAAAATATATTTATAGGTAAATCGATCAAGAAAAATCAAAATCAAATCATTTTAAAATTCGAAAGTTCGCCGTTTTTGCAACACAAAAGAGATATAGAAGTGCGGTACACGAAAGAAAACAGACAAATATAGATAAAGGTTCATTAAGCATTTTTTAATTATCTGAAGTGCTTAGTCAAAAAGGAGTGCCATATTATTTAAAGAACGACGGGACACCACTGGTTTAAAGAGATTTCTTTGCCGACCTTCCTAAACCAATTGACTCCGCCCGGTTTTCTTTCGTGTCCCGCTTTATACACATTTTACATATGAAACTAACACTGATCTGGAAACATTAAAACTATATAACCCACACATTTCTCGACTCACATGATGAGGGCAAAAATTGGAAAAATGTTTAACTATACTTTATTTGCTTCCTTTTTATTGTTTTAATTTGTTTGCATTTATTTGTTTGTCTTTATTTGAAGTTTTTATTCAAGTGGTAACGTAGTCACAAGGAAAAAACTCTGTCTATGTCTTTAACTATTTTTGCAAATTTGATTTTTATTTTTGAAATCTACTTAGGTCTAATTTCCAAATCAAATTAATTTTAGATATGAAATTTAACAGATTAAATTTTTGTTAAGTTACTATAGAGGATGTAGATAATAATTAGTACAAAAATATATAAAGTATTTTTTGTGAAACACTTTTAAACATTTTTGTTCTATACGATTTTAAAACCAAAGTTATAAATAGTTATTTATAATTCGAGCATGATAAATATAGAAAGATATAGACCCTTCATACTTCTTAAAAATGTATTTAAAACTATTACTAATAATTCAAAGAAATAGTCCATTTTTCTCCAAGAGACCTTATTACAAAACTTAAAAGAAGAAAATGCTAGTCTCGGTCTTAGCCAGATAACGTTTCTTAAAAACACTATATTTATGCTACACGTTTTTCGACCTTTCGGTCATCATCAGACCTAAAGCATATCTGAAGACCTTGGTCTAGCAAATTATTTTTTAATTTTGACAAAAATATAAGACAATTAATTTTGTTATAGAGAGAAACCCTTGAAGACTCGGGTTCCCTGAAAATATGCTTAATATTTTTGGTTCAGTCTCAAGCAATCGGTTTTTTGTTTTTTAATAACTAGGCTTATCTTATGTAACAACAAAAATATAAAAAATACCGTTTTTTAATGCTGGAAAGAGCCCGAGAAAACCTAGAAATTTCTCGCGAGGTGAGATAAAATTGCGAGACGATAGGCGTCAATAATCTGCAACATAACTTAAAAACCACTGGACCAATACCTGTTCTGTAGTATATTATGTAAAATAATAATAGGTTTGTTTTAGAATGTGAAAATTTTTATTAAGACCGCATTTTTATAATATCTTTAAATTATATTTGATTTCTGACCAACATGACTGACATATGACGGTCATATGTCATTTTTAAAAATGGCCGTCCCTTTATAGCTCTTGTTGCAGATATCTTGCCTGAACTAAATAATAACAGTAGCCAGCAACTACCTTAACACTGGCATACACTCTTCATTTTAAGAGCAATTTTTTCCTCAAATTATTCAATAGGTCTGCCAGTTTTTTCTTAGAAGCATTATTTGCCTTGAAAGTTATCATTTCCGATCATAGATATATAGTAAATTTTCTTACAAGGAACCCTAAATAGTTTATTCATCTTTTAATAAAAATACACAACGGTGAAATTTGCCAAAAATACGCTTTATTTACCACCCTGTATGCTGTATGAAGGATCAAAATAAACTAAAACAGATAACAGGTATTTAAAAATATCAAATGGACACAAATGCACATGTGGAAAACCGCATTAACATGTCTTTTGCAATTTGATATATTTGATTTTGGAATGAGATCATTCCTGATGCACTTTGAAATTTCAAGGGTTTAGTCAAATCTCCTTTTCAATTAACCAATTATGTAAACTTCATTGTTATTGTAAACTAGGCCGACTATAATATTTTCTCGAATATACTGATAACCCCAAAATGCAATAATCAGTTTGTTGACATTTCATGATAAGAAAATAGTATTTAATTGCTAGAAACATTCCAAGGGAATTTGTAGTATTTTTTTATAGTAAATAAGCTCTGATCTGATAGAAGTAAGGACGAGATACTATTTATATAAAATTAAACCAATTATTCATGTTTTTTTTCTTTTGTGATAAACAGTCATATATAAGTTAATTTGTTAAAACAAACATGTAATCGACGCGACTTGTCGACGTTAGTCTCAAGTTCACCTAGTAGTAAGGCTGTTAATTGATTGTTTTAAATGCACTATATAAATATGTAAACATTTGTTATAATTCAATTAATTTTTTGATTGTGAACTGTTCCTAGGTCACCACTTTAATTTCATTAACAGTGCAAAATCCATATATTATTTTTAAAAGTATAGGCGTTTGCCTCAAGTTTTCTACACCATACTTACTAAGAGGTGCCTCTCAAGTTGACCAAATGTCCCCCTACATTATTTTCTCTGAATAGCCACGCCACTATTTAAATTTTTAAAATATTTTTTTAATGGACATGAATCTGTTTTTGCTACGATATCACTACTCACATATCTTCTTTTCATCCGTTTGTTTTTTAAAATCTGACTGAGAGTTTTTAGCCAAACACCATTAATATACTACCTTTGCTTATATAAAAACAGCCTTGTCAATTATTTTTGCACAAAAAAAATATTTCTGGCGTAATTGTGATCTAAAATTTACCCGAAACTCTTTAAACATGACGTCACATCAAAACGTGTAATTGGCTGTGACGTCACGAAGCATGTTTTATTGGTCGGTATCAAAATAATCAATACTGCCGTTCCCGTCTGCTTGTGACATCGTTTTATAATTTTATTGTTTGTGTTTGGCATCGTCTTTAGTGAAAATCGTTCTCTAATTTTGGCCTAAAAGACACATGGCGTGATATTTACATAGGCAGAAATGCGAACACAATGCAAATACCGTAAACGTTTAACGTACAAACAGAGGTACAAATTAGAAAAAAAAACGAAATTTAAAAAGTACATGTTTGTGGTATAAAAATGGGTGATAAATTTGTTGTTGGAACTAAATATAATCGTTTTATAACCTATGTTCCAAAAAGTTAACAAAACATCGAAAAACACATAGAGAAAAATAACTGTTGAAGTGTTTGACGTAATTTGCATTGTGTTCCATCCGTAAAAGCAAAATGTAAGAACAAAATCATTCATAGTTTGTTGAAGCAATTCATGGATATTAAAAATAATAACTAAAGTTTTATTTATGTTCTTATGAATATACAAGGTCCGGCAATAGGATTGAACAGTTTTGCAAAGGTTGCCATGAAAATACTTTTATTTAACAAACGTCAAATACTGATAAAACTGAAGTTTCTTGTTGAAATCTGGCCAAATAACTAACGGATCTTTGCTGTAAAATCGTTTATCCTGACTTAGTCCATTTTACAAACGCAGAGAAATTTTCGACAAGGATTTAGTTTGCCAGTGCGTGCTAAAGTTCCAACAAGAAATTCGATTTTGAAATGGGTAAGAAATTTCAACGAAAGAGTTCACAAGCACAGTTCGAACACAAGAAAATATTGAAAGAGGTAGGGCAGCCGTTGAACAGACCACGGCAATCAGCTGCACTGCACATTACAGAGCGAAGTTTGCGACGAACCTTACATCAGGATTTGAAATTCCATCCGTACAAAATACAGATAGTTCAGAGGTTAAGTCCTATTGATAAAGTAAATTGTCTCAATTTATGCCGGCATTTTTTAGGAATATTGAACAACATTGAAGAAATTCTTGATAAACTGATCATGTCTGACGAAGCTCACCTTCACCTCCGTGGGTACGCTAACAAACAAAATTTTCGCTCCTGGGCAGAACACAATCTAAGATAAGTGCACGAAAAACCACTTCATGACCAAAAGGTAACAACGTGATGGAGTTTCCGCATTTGGTGAGATCTGGCCATACTTCTTTCAAGAATGCAGCCACACAGTTACTGTCAATTCAGCTCGGTATGTTGGGATGCTGGAAACTCTGGAACTCCAAAGAAGGGGTCAAAGTGAAGTATGGTAACAGGATGGTGCAACATCGCATACATCAAGAAGGGCCATCTCTGTTTTACAGCGCATGTTTCTGAATCGCCTAATTTGAAGGTTTGCCGACATTGCACATCTTAGCAAACTAAGTGTTTCAACGAATTTCCAGAATTGTATTTTTAGTGAAAGTAACAATAAGTCCAAGAGGTTGCAATTTGCATTAATACACTGGTACTCAGTTAGTTATTGTTGCAGGGCAGAGAGAGAAAGCTATAGAGATACAGCTATTGGAGATGTGCACGTCAAACATGCAAATATATTTTTTAATAAAAGCTATAATTTTATATGTAGGTGTGTTTTAAAAACTTGATCACGGTTTGCTTTTTTTTTGAGATGATGTAAAAAAGTGTATCTATATTAATATACATAATAAAGTTTTTGTAAATAAAGGAAAACATAGCTTGCCAAAAATGAAGGGCATCGCACGTTTTTTCAAGAAGAAACGTAACCGTTACTGAAATAAAAAATATGTTGTTTCATCCTCTCAGGGGTGGTTTGGTATAGTGGAAAAAAGGTTTTTATATTTATTGTTGTTTAAAAAGCCAAACGCTTGTGAAGTAAAATATATTTTGGTGTTAAAGGTGCCCATCCCCCTAGAGTTACCTTGTTTAGTAAAAAAAAAGTTTTTATGTAAAAACAAATATCTTTCACCTCCCCCCTCTATCTTAGGGCTGATAACTTCTAAAAAAAGGGTAAAAGAATTTGTGTTTTACCGTTTTTTTTAAACAAAATAATTTTGAAATAAAAAAAATCAGGGGGGTTGTTTCATTCCTTTAAAGCTAATTACCCTTTATAATGGAATAAAATATTTTATATACAAAAAATAAAATAAATTTGACATTTTAAAAGAAAAACAAACCCACCTATTTAAACAAACAAGAGGCGAATGACCATTCAATCCAAGAATATAAATAATTTTAATTAGCAATTATTATTTAGTTTAATTGTAATGTCCATAGTTCAAGTCACATTTTACATCTGGAAGAAAATGAACGATAAAAAAACGATTTTTTATAATTATTACCACCGTATATTTAGAACTAACAAATTTTAATAAAAACAGGAAAAGACAAGTGAAATAGAATGGATTTAGGAACGAAATAGACCGCAAATAGTATTTTGGCTCTCTATTTAAAACTGAATTACATTCATTGCAATAAATTATTGATTACTTAACAATTAATATAGATTAAAATATAGTTTTCAAATAAATATAAATTATTATAAAATATTACAAATCAGACAACTCTGTTATCATTTCTATCACAGTCTAAACTTCTTTAAAAGTCCGTAATATGGGACATTAACTTTATTTATGTTATCTTTAAAAAATACACATATTCCTATATTTTTTAAATTGTAGAAGAATGGCTAACCAAATTTGAAACAAAGATAGCGCTTACTAAAAATTACTCATAATAAATGTGTCACTCATTGACGCAAATAATAAGTCTTTAAAATACTTCTATTTATTAACACAGTCATCACTTTCACATCCTGATGTAGAAAAAAATTGTCTTGATGACTTATTTAGAGTCCATAATCCAAATCTTTAGATTAACTAATGGAGTATAGACTTAACTCGATACTATAAAGTCGACCTTAATTGTTTGGATGCTTAACCTACTTAAATTTGCTTCGACAGCTTACGCACAGGAAATACCTGTGAGGCCTATTCTTAGAGATTGCACTAACTTGTTTTATTTTTTTTTTCGTAGGCAGTAGTTTATCCGAAAATTATAAAACTAATATAAAGTCGACTTATATTGAACAATAAGGAAATGTTTAGGATTTAAATGATTGCGTAAAGTTGTAAAGAAAATATTTAACATAACATAACACAATCTTTATTTCATCAATCGATATATTTATAATGTTTTGGGATCGTCAGTATTACGTTTCGTTTACATATCAATATTATAAGTTTTAATTTTTTTACATAAACTCCTTTTTTAAAATTAAGTAAGGTACTTACTATATATATATATATATATATATATATATATATATATATATATATATATATATATATATATATATATATATATATATATATATATATATATATTCAATTTGTGTGCCTTGATTCTACCAAAAAGTAAGGTATAGCATTACATAACCTAAATTAAATGAAACAACTTACTTTTTTCCTGCTAGGAATAGTTATTTTTGCAGATCAAATTGGGTTATGAGTTCTGGCATGATAGAAATAAGTTGTCTTTAGAATATGTGACACTACGTGCTAATTTATTCATAAAATGTCAGGTAAACCTTTGTAGGAATTTTATTGATTAAATAATGTAGAAAAATAGTTTTGATTCTGTAAAACAAAACATTTAATTTTTTTTCTCGTTTTCTTGTCATTTTGTAAAATTATTTATTTATAATCTATTGGCAAAATATTGAACATTTTCAATGCATAATAGGTAATAAATCTGCGGTTTAAAGATGTTTGAATCAGAGACATAGAAATATTCCAGTTTTGATTGGTGCGAGTTAAATGATTCTGAGATACAAATGAGAATTTTTCTTTTTAATTTAGTCATGTATGTTAAGCAAACTAGTGCATAACGGTTTCGAATATGAAGGATGTTATTTTCACTATATAATAGAGAAGTAGGGTACATAAAAGGTTTATGACATAAAATTTTTGTAACAGAATTTTGGCATGTTGAGAGTATTTTAAGGTTAATATGGAATTATTTTTTTAAAATACTTTTCGTGTAAGGTCAAAAAGCTTAGTCTGTAAAAAAGTCTGTAGAGACTGAAATAAGAAAAATCTATAAATTCGTCTTCGTAAAGAAATCCATTACGTCACAATTCAATCTACACTCACAGGCAAAATAATCGATCCACGCAAATTTTGGATGAATTTCAATTGCAATTAACTCTTTTATTTGATGTTGGATTTAAATGAATGAAGACTCTTGTAGATAAACTATTGGAATCGCTGACATGTTAAAATTCTACTAAAAAAATAGATGTACGCTTATAATATACAGGTTTAAACATAAAGATGATTTTTACCATAAGTTTAAAAGACTCGGTGGAGTGGCGTAACAGTAAATTGTTCTAAAATAAATTTTAATTTTCAAGTCACATCTAATCTTAACATTTTTGTTTTTGGTTCACCTTGATATCTTTATTTTTCTGGAATATATGGATTTTTTAAAAAAATATTTCAATTTTATGTACGAAGAAGTAACGTTGCTATGTAGGTGACAGTGACAGTTTCAGCCACAAATACGATTTTTAAAAACAAACGTTACAAACATCTTTAACAAAATTTAATTAATCCTCTATAAAAACATTATAAAACTTTAAACTCAAATCACAAAAATGACACAAGCGAATTAAATAAAAACAATAAACAATGGATAAAACAGTAACTGAGACAAATAAGTCAGTAACAGGTGTTTTCTCTACGTGCCCGAATGGCAACCTCTATACGCCTTGGCATCCCTGCAATAATGTTGCGTATATGAACTTGATCAATTTGCTGCCCTTCTTTAATGAGTACTTTACTAAGCTCCTGTAAATTCGCTGGAGTATGTGTCCAAGCCCGTATTTTTCTGCCCAATCTGTCACAGACATGTAAGATCCGGTTCAAATCAAGACTGCAGGGGGGGGGGCAATTGATTTTTGGGATTTCCACCACATCTAAATATTCGTTGACATGCGGTCGAGCGTTATCATGCAGTAGAAAGATATCGTCTCCCACAAAAGGAGTAAAGGAAACAATGTAAGGTTCTAAAATGTCATGAATATATTTATCTGCTGTCATTGCCCTAGGCGAAAAATGGTTTTGCTCAAAACGTTCTCCTGATCTCCTATAGATTCTTTTACGACCACCCGGTGATTTTTAACAAAACCTAGATTCGTCAGTGAATAGGATTTTTTTCCATTCATCAGTGCCCCAATTTTGATGTTCCCTAGCAAATCCAAGTTATTCAACCCTACGATTTCTCAGCAACTCGGGAGCGGTTGCAAGTCTTCTTGTGTAGTGTGTGTGTGCAGACCATTGTTAGATAACCTCCTTATTATCGTTCTCTCGGTTACTTGGACCTGCCGTACTTACTCCAATCTGTTTTTACCTCCACAGAAGTTACTCTTCGGTCACTTAAAACATTTAGTGCATTAAAACGACCATCTCGTTAATTCGTACATCTCTTTCTAGCACATTGAGTCCTTCTACTGTATTCGCCATGTCGATTAAACCGACTTGCAGCCCTTTGTACTTTACTTCTTGTGACATTTGAAACTCTTGCCACGTAATACTGTGACCGTCCATCTTGGATTAAAGTAATTGCTTTGGCAGCATAAGTCGGACACATATCCATTTTAAAAAGAAATAAGTTACGTCAAGAAATAACATATATTCATTTACAAAAAACAATTTGATAACTTTTAAAAGTCGTAAATGACATGTCCAGGTATGAGGTGATTCTACGAAACTGTCACTGTCACCTTCATAGCAATCTTAGTTCTTTGTACAGAAAAAATGATAAAAATTACAATGTTTTTAAAAAAATCTATATATTCCAGAAAAATAAAGATATCGCGGTCAACCAAAAATAAAAATGTTAAGAATAGATGTGACTTAAAAATTAATTTAGGACAATTTACTATTACACCACTCCACAGAGTCTTTTAAACTTATGGTAAAAAAACATCTTTTTGTTCAAACCTGAATATTATGAACGTACGTATATTTTTAGTAAACTTTTAACATGTGAGCGGTTATCCATTAGCTTATTTACAATATTCTTTAAAACTCATTTAAATCCGATATCAAATAAAAAAGTTATTTGCGATTGAAGTTCATCGAAAATTTGCGTGGATCGATTATTTTGCCTTTGAATTTATACCTATATACATATAATTATTTGGTAATAACTTTATACAAATGCTATAGGCTAAAATGTGTTTAATTTTTTTTTAGTTTTTAATTTATTTATTTATATTATTGTTATCATTGTGTTATTACATATAACGAATATGGTTATTTGTAAGTAAGTAAACCGAGATGCCGAATGCACACCTAGGGCAAACTCTTTTTTGAGCTGTGGTATGCATAAAGAACACATTGCGCGATATTTACTGTCTTTAGAACGACTGTGTTCTACATAGTTTGCAAATTACGTTTTCCAGGTATAACTGATATCATTTCGGACGTTTTTTTTTTGGAGATGATGCTTTTTCTCCTATCACTATCAGGATCAGTTTGACCTTCATGCTATACATTCTTTGTACCTCAATCGCTAGGTCGTTGTATTTCAGATTATTCTCGGCTTCTTTTTGTGTGATGTTGAAATCTGAAGGGATGACCACATTAATGAGCAAGTTTGTCTTTCAACCCTATATCAGGTTTGTTAGCTTTCACTGTTCAGTCAGTTTGCATTGGTAGGCCCCATAGGGGAGTAATTGCATTAGATTTTACCACTGGGGCTGGACTGTGTTTATATCATTTTTCAAACGGTGTTGTTGTAATTCCGACATAGGTTCCAGTGGAGTTGGGCTGTAACCGCATTATGACGTTTTAAATATTCTTTCTTGGCCAAAATAGGGCAGCCTGATATAACATGGTGAATCATTTCAATGTGCTTCCGGCACAGCCTGCACTTATATATATATATATATATATATATATATATATATATATATATATATATATATATATATATATATATATATATATATATATATATATATATATATATGTTGTTGATTTTTAACGGATATTTAAACCTTCCGCCATTTTGTTATGACGGATGGAAAAATTTTTACAATGTGTTTTCATTTTTCCGATATGGTTTCTTAATAATTATTTTTTTAACAGTTTATAAGACCGCCATGTTGTTCCACCATATTAGATTTTCTCCAAAATGCAATCATTCCATTCGTATATGACCCCTGATGTTTTACTAAAGTTGTAAAAGAACAGTTTTGCGGAATTGGGAAAACGTTTCAGGGATTTGCAAAAATCAAAATCACATTACGAGGGAAGTGGCATTTTCAGGTAAATTATTTTTAGGTAGGAAAATATACACATGAGCAATAAGGAATAGAGTGTTAATTAATTTAAGTACAGGCATTTCATGTACATCTTAACATTTGTATAAAATAAAAGATATTCTTAGCCGATAATAGCACGAATAGAGACTTTTCGTTTTATATTTTTAAATGAAAAATATAAAAAAAAATAAACTTTACCTAATTTGTCTAAAAATAAAATAATTGATTTATCATCAATAAAATTCGAAAATTCAGTGATACATGAACAATTTAAAATAAGGGTAATTTTCTTAAAATTTCAGATTCGATGGTAAGTATAGACAATGACGACACGACTATAAACACCTTCGTAATTATGAAAAAGGGCTTTCGCAGAATCATTTCGAATACTCTAACGTGGTTCGGTTAAACTATGCAAAACATTTGCACTTTCTTTAAGATTTTCTGTGAGGTTGGACCATGTTTGAAGGGATGCTGCAAAAAATGTGTAACATTTTCGCATGTATTATATCGAGATTCTTCTATCAGCATAAAGTTGGTTAGCTGAACAAAATATTTGTTCACTATCGTCTGTTTCAGAAATGTATAGATCAATAAAATGGGGAATTCCGTCCAGTTTGGCTGCATTTCGGGCTCGTCCATAGATGTAGGTGAACTTTGTTTATTGAAAGAATAATAAAGACCCTTTAAAATACCTGTCCTTTTGTATACCCTCATATGACGTTTTATGACTCTAGAGATTACACTATCAGTGAATGAAAAAGTTATTATTTTAAATGTACACGATTACCCTAGTTTTACTGAACAAGAAATTGTTGAACTATATTACCGAATGACTGGAATTGGAAAGTCCACCGTTTTCAAATTATTGCGGGAAAGAAAGGCAGCAGGCAAAGTGAAACTTCCTAAGAAAATTCCAGGAAAACCAGCAAAAGTCCTTGATGAAGACACCAAATGTGCAATTCGAAGAAACGTTCATTCTTTTTATTTTAAAAAAGAAATATCCACTCTAGAAAAAATTTTCATGGAGCTTGGCCAAGATGACAGTATTCCTTACATAACTAGAAAACTCTTATGGACTACTTTAAAAAATATGGATTTTGCCTGGGAAAAGCATAACCAAAAAGCATTTTTAATGGAAAACGATGAAATTGTTTGCTGGCGACCAAAATACTTGAGCAGTATAAAGCAATACTTAGAAATAATCTTGTTTCTACGTATATGTGAGCAATCATCCCCTTGGAATTTGAACATTTGATATCCGTTCCAAACCAGACCCAGTTCCCGTTACACCACCTATTAGATTTACTACTATTAGTTTTAAGAATTAGCCATTTAAGTGCTATGCTATTAGGATATTGCTTTTTTTAGGGAACATGTATTCCCATTCTGTATTTCTAAGAACTTGGTAGAGTGTTTTTTAAGTACAATCGATTTTGATATCCTGTCGAGAACGTATTAATTGTCGTTCGGACAATTTTTGTAATTTTAATTAGAATAAATTAGTTGTTGAAAGTTCTTTGCATCATTTCGCAAATATAATTAATACATTTTTATTTTAGATTTGTTGTTAATATCTGTCAAATTTAGTCCATAAGTTAACCTTCTACTACTCTAAATATTAATATGACCACCTAAAGTAACTAATATAGTTATTATTCGTTCCCCGTAGATGTATTCATTGCGATAAAATAACGCGCGGCCTCGTATACCTCACATCTAGCTGTTAGCTGCAAGTGTTCGTTGTGATTTATGAGCCATCGCAAAAAAGCCGGCTTTTGGGAGCACAACAAAGGAGTGAGAGAACTGTTTCTTTCCTTAAACTGTGGCTAAACTATGAAAGTGGCATACATTATTGGTGGGTCACCCAGTAGTCCAAACCGACTATAGCTATGTTTTCGCAGCCTGTTTTAAGCGTACAAGTTTCTCAGTAGTAAAATATAATAATAAATAAAAATATAATGTTAATTTTTATTTGGAAGCGTGCACCTTCGGCTTCCGCAAAAGTTTCGGCTAAACTTTAGCCGAAGCCGATTTTTTACCGAACAATGAAATAATAGCCGAAGACGATTAATCGGTCTGACTCTAATTATCTTAAATTTTTACTTTCGGCGGCAAATATTCTCGAGCCGTCCCTAACGCCAGATTTTAGTGTAAACACCGTAAACCAACCTTGTGATAGTTCTTATCTTCAATGATATTTCCAGTTGTGTCCGACCTATGTTATAATATTTTCCAACGATATTCTTGTAACTGTCTTGTATTTCAAGGCCTTTGAATTCGTAAAACAATTCTGGGTGGCTTAAAGTGAACTCGTAAAGAGCCATACCATTAATTCGTTATTACTTTAGGCATGTATCATCTTAGAACTACATACTACGTAATTAGTTATCAAACAATGGCGCTTCGAATGTCAAGTAACACTCTGCATTTTATGATAAAAATTCAAAGTAAGTTCGAAAATATTAGTTTATAAACGTAAAGTCTATTTTTAAATACAAAGAAAAACAAGTAAAAGGAAGCTTGTATGCTGGATGATTTATATTCGTAAGTTAGTAAAATAAATGGAATCCACGGTTTTCAAGGATAGAGTCATGAAATTTTAATTAATTTTGCTTTAATAGAACAAAGTAAACTATTTTAACATATGCATGTTAATAATTTTTAAATTTTTCACTATAGCCAAAAATTTTTAACTTTATGTTAGCTAGTTTTTCAAGCCTATTTTCAAATCTGTTGACAAATTAATTTGGAAATCATTTTGTTCTTCACTCTTTAGAAAATGCAAAGAAATAATATACTGGGTGGTTCACTTAAAACTCTAAACGGATTAAATACGGTAAAATGTAATTATTTACGGCTAACGACGCGGTCACCACTATGGGCGTCGCGACGACAAGAAAAAGAAAACAAAACAAGTCCAAGAGCTTTAGCAGTCTCATATTTCAAAAATACATCTATTTCTAAGACATTTTTGTTATACGCATAAACTTGAATACTATACTAATTACTAAGATAAGTATACAGGGTGTTTCACTCGTTGTTCCACTTAAAATCCAAACTTCGATATTGTAATTATTGAGAGCTAAAACAAAATCCACGACGTCATCAGTGTAGGCGGAGCGACGTCCAAAAAAAAACAAAACAATTGTAGAAACTTTAAATTTCAAAATTTTCGTCTATTTCTAAAACTTTATGGTTATTTGTACCAAATTAATTGAATAATAGTTCCAGGGATGTAACGCTATTGATTTTTCAATAGTCACATATTTTTTAAATATACAATAGAAATTTTAGACACTTTTGATTTATATTGAAATATTATTTAAAATCAAAAGTGAAAAAAAAATACATGTATATCTCAGAAACTTATTAGCAAATTACTTGGAAAAACAAACGAGTCTTAGAATGACACGTAGCGTAGGTTGAAAATTTAGACAAGTTTCTACATTTGTACATTTTTCCTGGCGTCGCGACAATTATACTCATGACAGCGTCGATTATGTTTTAACTCTTAATAATTACAATTTACTGAATTAAAAAGGTACTGTTTATCAAATTCTGAGATCCCCGTTAATTTACCAGAAATCGACGTTTGGAATTTAACATTCTATATATCTCAGTAACCAGTATAATAATTAGCCTGATGCATACAACAAAAATGTATTAGGAATAGAATGTTAAAATTTTTGACTTGATTTTATTATAATTGTAAATAGCTACATTTTATCTGACCAAATAAACACTTTTTACTACATTTTGATATCCCCGTTAACTCCCGAGAAAAACGGCGTTTGCAATTTTAAGTGAAACACCTGTATATATAAATCTACGCAGATGCCGGAGAAAGATCTCCAGAACTGTTTGTTCGATTTATAAATGGACCTGCAGGGTTATGTTATAAACATGATAGCAGCACTGGCGATGGTGTCAGATTTTCAGTTTTCCAGCAAACAAAAGACTTATTATATTTTTATCGCATGCGTCTTTTTTTTACTGATTATAAATACATTACGTTTTATATCTTTATATTTAAATACAAGTGGCAAATCTGACAAAAATGTTAACATATAAGAGAAAATTGCGATAAAAAGAGAGAGAGAGAGAGAGAGAGAGAGAGAGAGAGAGAGAGAGAGAGAACAATCTTACTTCTTCTAATTAAAAAGTTCTGGTTATCAGTTTCTGACATCCCCTCTAATTTGCGAGATATCGACGTTCGAAATGCAACACCCTATATAGTTCCTTGTTTGTTGGAAAACCAAAAATATGACATCGCCAGTGCCATCCAATTACTGGGGGAACAAAATTTACCTTTTTTTTATTTCTTGAACAAAATCTAATTTTTAGATTCAACTACACCCAAGTAACTAAAAAGTAACTATTAAAGAATTTAGTTGGCTCGCAAACAGATCTTAATTATTGTTACAGAATTTTAATTTATGGACATATACAATGAACATACAAAATACACATAACGATAACAATATATCGTTGGTTCAACAAAAGCAATTAAATACCACATTTTTATCATTGAAGCTAAAATTGAGGCACTCATTTTGCACTTCTTAGCCTGCCTTTCGAAAGCAGCCTCTGGAACATCTCTCGTAATAGTCCAGCAGTAGTTGGCCAACATCACCTAATTCCGTTTTTCCTGATACCTTCTTTCTATATTTGAAAAAATTTGTTATTTATATTTTTCATATTGTATGGTCTCCAGTAACAATTTCAAATTGCTATACTTTTCTTTCACGTGGACTGCTGGATGACTGGGGATTAAAGGCAACTTGTTTCCATTATGGAGTAACAAAGCTTTAAGACTTACTTTTGAGGAATAAATGAAAAATCTCCAGTCTTTTGGATCATAGTCCAGATTTAAAGCTGCCATTAATCCCTCAATATCCCTACAGGCTTCCATGTTAAAAAATTGTGTTAGGTTTTTCTGACGGCTTCTGTATACAGAAAAAGTAAATTCCATTGTTGCAATCGAGAGGCCAATAGTTTTGGTTTTTTTCTGGGGCAATTCTAAATCCCTTATAAAATAACTTAATTCACTTCAGGTTGATGGGCCAGCGACATTTTCCGGTACACTACCGTTTGAATCAATTTGATCATCATCAGAATCAAGGGTATATTCTTGAGGTAGATTAGGTCGAGGCAATTCGTCACTATGAGGCATGGCGGATTGTAAATTTGGATACTGTATCGCAGACCTTTTTTTCTCCGAAAAGCCTTTTTTTGATGGAAGGTGTGAGCAAAAGTAAAAATCAGTAACGTGGTCTTTCGATTCGCGCCAGATTACGGGAACAGCCAAGGGCATCTTACGCTTTTTTCTACTTAACCAGCTTTGAATGTTGGACGCACATTTGTTGCAGTCCAATTTTTATCCTGGTATCTAAATTTGCAGCCAAAATACAAATGGTAAGGCTTTTTATTAAAGGGCTAGTATAATTTTGTTTCACAAAAGTCATTTCACCAAATATATAACAAAAACCATCCAGCTTATTAACACAAACTCGCGACAGGTTCCTCGAAACGGTCTAATTTCTAAAATACGAACAGCTCTCGACCAACTGGTGGTTGAAATACAATTAACTAATAATTTAGGATTTATATTATATGTATTTAAACCCTTATAACGTAAACCTGGTATAATAAATCCAAGTATTTCTCATTTAATGGTCGAACTTTTCCATACATTAAGGGCAGGTAGGTAAATTATCATAATAAGCAACCAACTGAGACTTTTGCAAGACAGATTGTTAATTAATATAATAAAATAAGTAAGATTTTGCTATTTTGATCTCTGGAATATTTTTACTGTTCCCCAGTGAATTGAGTTAATCGAATATCAGTGAATTGCGTTAACCGAATAAACGGTTCTGGAGATATATCCTCGTATTGAGATCGGACCCACTATATGTAAGCACGTAAAGATTTAAGGATGGAGAAAATTGTTTTTTATAGGTCTAGGAGTACATCCATTGGTCTGTAGTTTTCGCTTTTCATCTTATTTATTTTCTGGGCCTCTAGATATCAAATCAGAGATTCTGGATACGTCAAAAATCTCCATATGTATAAAATAAAAATCTGCTTGTGAGTTACGTGTTAGTTTTTCGAACCATTAAAATTAGTTTGCTGGAGTTACAGACCGTGAACTTCTCTGTTTCCACTATGGTTTTAAAACTTGCCGCTACTATGATATCGCAGAATGAATGATACATTTTTTTTCCACCGGAAGAGAAATACCATAATCTCGAAGACTGTTGTCCGAAGCGACATAATTTTGATAAATAAATTCTGACTATTATATAACCGCAAAATGTTAGAATAATTTGATAATTATAAGATTTGGAAATAATTGGTAACCATATTAGTGCGGTTTTTCTAAATAAAAAACATTGCACTGATGGCAGGTTGTTCAAAATCTCTTGATCAAAATAAAATGTACATATAATATACAGAGACTTCAATTTAACATAAGCTGGTATTTTTGACAGTTTCTCGATGTTTACTTGTTTCATACGATGACAAATTGTTACAACTTAGAAAAAGTCTCAATTATTTTCTATCTCTATAAATAAAGGCTCCAACTGGGCTCAGCGATCAGCGATCCTTGGTTATGAGGGAGGAGAAAAAAAAACAACTTAAAACTAATACGCATTGTTTGCAAATGTGTTATAAATGAGCTTTATTGCCAGCTAATGTTGGGTTGTATTTAAACCAACTAACTTTTAAAATGTTGAGGGATCGCCGCCCCAGTTTTCCCTCGTAGTGATACTTCTGAATATAATCCGTAATAAGCTATGATTTAAATCATATCTCTTTTTAAAACCCTCATGTTTTACAAATTTCATTTTGTGTTGATTTTCTATAGCCTAAAAGTGATATCTATTATCGTATTTATTAGTTGGACTTGCTTTGATCTGTCTACTTATATGCGATCATCAACCCAAATATCAAGTACATATTTAAACGATACTATCGCATTTCTCAGTCTCGCTTTAAAAGGAGCTATGTCGGTTGTCGATGGCTTGGGGCGTTGTACAAACAAGGGTTGTTTAAATAGGCCGTTCTGTTGTAGTACTTCGCCTTATTATACACACCGAAAAATACTAACGATAGTATACAGTTATTGGCCTTATCCCTATAAAGCCAATGGTACATTAGAATGCGATAGTATAAAGACTTTAAGGAGCTAGCTGTTAAAAAAAAAAGCAAAATTATTTTCAATCAGTGGCGTGATGAAAAATTTCACCAACCAAAAAAAAGGTCTTCACTTTTATTTTCTGTCTAATTGAGCGTATATAATATGAACAACCAAAAAAAGGGTAATTACTTTATTTTAACTGAAGGTAAGATACTAGCTCTGGGAGGGGCTAAGCTAAGCTAAAATGAATTTCTTAAAACAGTCGAAGTAACAATTGAACCCATTAATTGATTTTAAATTAATATATGTTTTATACTTAAAGAGTAAGTAAAAGAAGATGCAATGAAATAAACCTGATGGATGCTCTTTTTAAATGTGTAACTTTATTGAACAAATTGCATTAAGTTTTTGATTACGCTATGAACAAATAGAAATAACTGAAAACTTACCTAAGATAAAATAGGCCATGTTATTTCAGATATAGTAGATACATAATTATTACCGTTGTCAATGAGTATTTTGAGTACAATAGACAATGTTTAAAATAGTAAATAATTGCACCTAATTTCATGAACAATTATCTATTTATTTTATATGGATCTGGCCTTGTATTCAATGTTACATTATTTGTTGGTGACACTTTTTGTAATAGCACTGACTTTATTAGGTCACAATAGTAAGTTTTTGTTTTAACTCTTAGTTAAATTTTTCGAATTTTCGGTTATTTATAAAGAAGATATGAATCGAATTAACTATTTCATTTATTTTTAGACTGCTTCAGCTTTATTGTGTACCACAAAATGTTGCGTTCTACATTTCCACAGGTTTCGGGTTAGTTAAGAAATTGTCAGAACCTTTTTTAGCCGCCGATTTGACTACATTGCATTTGTTTCAATTGTAATTGATATCATATTATTATGGATGGGATAAGAATAGTTGTGGCGAAAAGTGAAGTATCTGAAAAATGAATTACCGGAATCGTCGAATCTGCATATGCGCAAACCATGTTTTCAGAAGTTAATTTTTGTCCAAAAATGTTGGCAGCTGTTATAAATTAAAGTTAAGAAATTTACAATTCATATTCGTTAGCAGTCAATATTTATTTATAACAACACATTGTATAGGTAATTATTATTAAATCAACTTATTCTAAACAGATATGCAACATTCGGCAACCTTGTGACAATCTGACAGTGACATGGCTTTCTTAGTATTTACATTTTTAACCCAATTTTAAGTCCCCTGCCTCCACTTGTAAAGATATATTAAAAAATAGTCTTACGTAAAAAATTCGGAGAATTATACAAGAATTCCCGCACAAAAAATGTTTTCCTGTATAATCTACAACGCAAGCAAGGAGAATAAGCGATTTTCAAAATTCATGGACAAAAAAACTAACTTGCTACCAAGCAGTGGCGGATGTATAATGACGCTTAAGCGTCAGGTGCCCAAATAAGTTGGGGCCCCATAGGTTGGAGGCTTAGGATAACATTCTTTCCACTAGCTTTCTAATGACATTTGAAATGCTGCGAATTATGAGTCGACAAACACATTATTTATTCTAAATTTAGTAAAATTTCTATATTTTTGCTTTTTAAACTTCTAAAAAATGCAAAAGAAATTTTGGAACGATTTAATAAAGTTAAGAATTACGGAAGGTTATAATATGCTCTCTTCATTCACTTCATATTTAGAAGATATAGAAAATGTTCGACGAGTTACTGTTTGTTGGATTCTCTATTAAATAAATAAAAAAACAATCAATTCTGCGCTCTGGCTATAAAGAAAAATAACAAATTTTAAATATTTTGTATCTTTTTTATTACAAAATTCACTTAAATAAATTAAGAAAGAATAGCAAAAGTAAAAGCTTATCACTATGAAGATGTACCCTAAGCATTACGGAATGATATATGATATCTTTATCGACTTTAAATTTAGAAGGTATAGGAAAAAATCATATAAAGGCAAGACGAAACATTTAAGTTCCGGTATTGGGGAAAGATACAGAGATACCACAAAAATAATAACTACAAAAGAAAATGTACAGATAGAGAGTTTTAAACAGAAATAGATGTAGGTAATTACAAATATAGATTTGATATTTTAAAGTTCCTATCGAATTCCTTAATATTGAATGAAAAAACGGCGTTCTATCTATAAATAATCAATAACAAGGTTTAAATTTTAATGAATATTCTTTATTACGAAAATTACAAAATATAGCTTCTTACAGACTAGCTCTTAAAACAAACTTATTTTTCACATTATTTTTGCACTTTTTGTTATAAAGTATATTGGTACATTATTTTTAAGCAGTTTTTTCTGTGTTTTATTTTTATATAATATATATATATATATATATATATATATATATATATATATATATATATATATATATATATATATATATTTTTTTTTTTAAAGTATATTTAATGGTGGAGTTCCAGAGTCGCTTCGTGAGCTTAATTTAATATGTGTATTTACTCTTTATAACATAGCTACGCCCAGTCAAAATCTCAGTAATTTAATGAGGCTGTAGGTTTTACCCCTTGAGGCCCCAAAATTTTATGAAACTTCAGGTCCCCAGATCCGCTCCTGCTACCAAGTGAGTAGGTAATTAATGCATGAAATAAAAAAAACTAAAAGGTATTTTCAAAAAATAAATATATTACAAATTCTCAAATAACACTTTTATTTCCAACTTACATACAGTGTACTAAAGAATGAAGTTCCAAATTTTAAATTAGTTTTAACTCAGGCTTTTTCATAATTTAGGCCATTGTCCTTAAATTCTTCTTTGGTCAACATAACTATCTCTTATTTTTTAATTCGAGGTTTCGCTTCCGGAATTCCCACATAACATTGAGTTCATAATCTCTTCATTTCAAAAGTTCATGTATCAGACAGACTCAATAATCACTTCTACCGAATTTTAAGATCAAAACCACAGAAAAAAACGGTTACGTCTAAAATAGTATGAAATAGGAGAAAAGCTTGGTTTGCAAAATAATTCATCAAGAATGTAAATGTCATTTCTGTTCTTGCGCTTGCGCTCTTTGCCAAATCCGGTCAGTTTTCAATTAAATAAATGTATTCACTATTTTTATTCGGCCGCGGCGTTTATAAAATCTTCCTAAATATTTTACTAACTGTAGATGATATAATTGCAGTCAAATTTTGCCCCTTTAAAATTACGTCTACACTTTTTACTTTCCTCGTAAAAGGGAAATCTTGTAATTGCGAAAATATCACCCTTCGAGATTTTTTTTAGATCTTTACATTTCAGGGTGCCTAGAAGTCGAAAAACAAGTTTTTTCAATTTTAAAAACTACTTACCCTATTGACTTCAAATTTTGGACAAAATTAAGAGTCATATAGAGATGACCTGGTAACATTTTGGAAAAGAAAATGTTAAAAAAAATAATTACTAAAAACTGCTTATTAAAATTTTGCACAAAAATCAAGTATTATGTATAAAATTGCAGGTTAATAAAATTATTAAAAATTCAGCCTGAAAAAACTGTTTAATGGACCAATTTCAGAATGTCGGCCGGTTACAGAAAGCTCGAACTAAAGTCTATAATGTTTAATGGAATGTCAAATTTGACAGCGAGTTGCTAGATTTCTATAAGCTGCTTGTCAAATTGGAAAACTCGGTTAAATATTCTAAAAAGCAATTAAGTTTTGTGCAACCGGCTGTGTGTTATAACTAATTGTTGTATAGAGATGAACTAGTAAAATTGTAGTACTAATTAAAGATGAAGGACAAATGGCGGCTAAATAAAATGTTTGTAATCGTGAAAAAATCATCCTCTCAAGTTTTATATATCTTCACGTTTTAGCATCCCTAGGCGCCAAAAATATGTTTTATCAATTCCGTCCGTCCGTCTGTTGGTTTGTCTGTCTCTCTATCTGACAGTTCGCAGCATAGCTTAAAAACTACTTATCACATTGACTTCAAATTTTAGTCAAACATTAAGGGTTCTATCTAGAAATATTTTGGTAAAAATCCAATATGCCGGACCAAGATGACGGCCTAGTGTAACGTAAAAAAAATATTACAAAAAAAAACTAATTACTAAATTTAATTCAAATTTTCCATAAAAGTCTTATATAGGAATGAACTGGTAACATTTTGGTATAAATATAAGATAGCAAAACAAAATTGCGTTCTAATAACATATTTAAAAAATGAAGTTGAAAAAATTACTTATTAGCTTAATTTCAAATATTGTGCCAGCATTAAGAGTGATATAGAGAAAAACTGGTAAAACTGTGGTACCAATTAAAGATGGCGGAACAAAATGGTGGCCAAAAAAATTGTTTCAAAAGTTTTATTCAACTGACTTTAAATTTTGCAGAAAAATTAAATGTGATATAGGGGTAAACTGGTTCGATTTCAAAATGACGTAAGAAAATGGCGGTGTGTGCCAATGTAAAAACTACTTATTGAATTTGTTACTTTCCTCGTAAAAGTGAAGTATTGGAATCGTGAAAAAGATCGATGCCGGAAACTTTTGATACGAGTAATGTATACGTGTATGATATATGTCACATGCTAGCCCAGTTAACAATGTGCTTTTTGTCAGTTTTGTCAGTGTTCGTAGGAAAAATATCAAAGCTATACAGGCAATACAACTTATGTTTCAATTTTTTCCTTTTTCTATGGGCGTTTGTCGAAATTATCAACTTGTTTATACCAACTATAACAAAGATCAATATCAAGTCGTTATTTATTTACCTAGACGGTAATGAAACTTGGTGACAGAAGTAATAAGTTCGGTTAAGTGAGTTTTTTAACGTTTCTTCCATTTTCTTTTGTTATTTCTTGTTAAGCCTGGTTAAAGCGTTTTTGATTGAAGAGATGCTGAGAAGTGTGGGAATACTTGAGGTTGCGATAGAAACTTTGGAAGCGTACGTGAGAGTCATTTGGTTCGGTCAAAATTGATAACTCCTTGAATGTATCGTTACATCTAGTTAGAAGTTCGAAGAAACGGCATTTTTTAGACATACCATCTATAGGAGGTTGGTTGACACAAGCTAATCAACTCAGTAGATGGCCTTAGAAGTGGTAACCTGGAAGTCATAGCGCACGCGGACTGCATGGACTCAAGAACATGTCATGAGGAAGAGAATAAGTGAAGAATCGTTTTATTCATATTCACAAACTACTATTTTAGAATTATAATGCCACAGATTAACCATATGCCACTATCCACACACATACTGCGAGAACCACAAGAAATTTCTTTAAATCTTAATGAGCATGCTTAAAACATATTTCAAAGATGATTCAGTAGTCCTGGAATGAACATCCTCGAGAAGTTTGGACAACCCGGTACTGAGTATAGAAGGGCGATGCTGGGCTACCATAACTGCACGGAAGGTACATTGTTGCATATTTTTATGCACCATTGTACAGGGTGTTCCATTTTGGGTACTTTTGCGGGGTATCTCCGTTATTTTTACAGATAAAAAGTTGAGGTTTTCGCAACAGGTGTTACTTTTCCGTAAAGCTAAAGATGCCGTTAACAAAATTTTCATAGCCCTTTTAGTTTTTAAGATACAAGGCTAAATTGAAAATGTTGCATTTTCAGGCACCCCTCGTATCTCAACTATCAGATAACTTATCGAAAATATGAAAACTGTTTCTTATATAACTTTTCCCATAGAACTCAATTCCGTCTTCGGAATTAATATACAGGGTCAGGTCAAAAAGTTATCGGACTCTACTTTATTACTACCTTGTATATTTATAGACATAAAATTTGTCTTTTTTCCGCTTTTTCAAAAATATTTAATAGTATGCACTTTTTCTCAGAAACACGCAAATAAAAGAAAATTTTCTGAAATTAAATGCATAATTTAATAGTACGCTATGGCTATTGTTTATGACAAGAAACAAAAATAAATGTCAAATGAAAATTCTGAAGAAGCCTCGGAATTAAATTTCCAATGGTAAGTAAGCTTATGGCTATGAAAATCTGTATTATCATTATAAGTTTTTGCTTGTTAGATATCCAGAAAGAAGGCAACCGTTTTTTGAGATATTTCCTCGTTTAAAAGCAAATTTAGCACGGATCATTTGTTCACCCGCGTCCTAAAACATACAACAAAGAGAACAGGGAAAGAAAAGAGATAGATGTTTTGAGATATATAGAAGCAAAACCCGCTTCCTCATGTAGAAAAATTTAGAAGGAAATTAGTGTGACAAAAACTGACGGTCAGAGGATCTTGAAGAAATATCAGAAGAGTATCATCCATACAAAATTAATATAATGCAACATTTGCATCCTGGCGATGCCGAGCACCGGACTCTGTTTTGCCAGTGGTATTTGCAACAAATCGATACTAACGATTTATTTGGCAGACTTGTTATTTGGTAAGACGAATGCTTTTTTCAAGTGCGGGAATTTTTAATCGTAACAATACTAGGAACTGGCATAGTGAGAATAAGCATTAACACCCGTATTCACTGAAGAGGTTTAAATTTAGATTAGATTTAACTTAACAGTTGTAGGTTTAACAACTGAAGAAATAATTTTTCCAAATGTCACAAGTACAAAATGACAGTGACACAAGCGAAACATAACTGGCGAACGAAGAGTTTTAAGTACCATGGCAACTAGGCCTGGTTCAACTCTTAAACCTTTTTAGTGAAAACGGGGGGTAATGTTTGAAAGAGCATAACAAGGACGTTTTGGATTTGGGGTGTCATGTTTTATTTTGGGCAAACATATAGTTTATAGGATTTTTGACATCTTACATCGCCTGGAAACCTAGAAATCCTTGAGGAAGTTATTCCACAACTGCTCGAAAATATTTCATTAGCCCAATATAATTACATACGTTTACATACAGCAAGATGGTGCCCCAACTCACAACTCTAGGCTCTTAAGGGAATTTCTTGATAATAACTTTCCTCAAAGATGGGTAGGTACCAATGGACCTGTTAGATAGCCTTCACGATCTCCAAATCCCTCAATTTTAAATTTTTTTGATGGGGCTATATACAAAATGAAGTATATAAAACACGATATGACGGCATAGCAGAACTTCGACAGGTAATTCATTTAGCCTTTCGAAATCTGCGAATGAGACCAATGGTTCTTTTTAACGATATTCAAAGAATTACAAAAATGTGCCAATTTTGCATTAGTCGTCAATCTAAACATCACCTTTAAAAATTGTTTTTTCTTTTTTTTAATAATGTTATATTTTTGTGTTTGTTATATTGTTACTTTATGCTATAAAACTGTTATTACAAACTAACTGTTATTAAAAAACTCTGTAGGTATCTTTGTATAAGAAGACACCTATATGCAAGGTATCCAATTCTTCGTTAGCAATATGTAACTTTCAATTGTTTATTATTGTTATTCATGGCCTACTATTAACTTATGCATTTAAATTTAGAAAATTCTCATTTATTTGCGTGTTTCTGAGAAAAGGTGCATACTATTATATATTTTTGAAAAAGTTAAAAAAAAAGACAATTTTTATAGTCTATAAATATACAGGGTGTTCCTAGATTTTGAGCATATGTCTATATTAGCAATGTTTAAAGTTCGTTAAAATATAATCAATTCAACAAACTATTTTTTTTTCAAATTTAAAATAAAAAAGTTGCATTAAAAATAACAGGATCTCTCTTGCCTGATACGTCTTCTGATAAGCTTCGTTAATAAAAATATTTTTAGATAGTGCCCCATCACTTTCTTTGCATCATCACAGAATATATAATTTCCGACATCCAGCCAGACATATGGTGACAAGCCGCTTCCCCTGTATTGTCGCTTAGTAATAATACATACAGAGATATGAAAAGTGTTGTTTGCACGTATTTGACCGGATACTTTATTGGAAACGGTAGTGGCCGACACATTCCGCATACCTGATGAATTTCATTAAACTGTGAATTTCATTATGTAGGTTCTCTGATTCACGTGACTCGGTTTGCATAGTTGTAACTTTGTCGGGTAGAAAAAATCGTGCAAATTTGTCACCTTGTTTGTTGGAGTTACACAGAGGCGTATTAGCATTAAAAACCTCCAAAATCCGGAATTTTGTGCACCACCTTTCTTATTTTAGGTTTATGTAGGGCTAAGTTTCTAGTCGAAGTGACACCTTAAGGACATATAACATATTTTCTTAAAAAACATGGCACGTCCTAAAAAAATCAGTAAATTTCCTTTACCTGAAACTTCTCTCGTTATGAATCTTTCTTTTTATTAGGGATTGTAAAGTGTGTCCCAATTTAGTTCGGTACATAGTCATTTAGGAAGACATTATATACTGTCCTTTTAAACATTTATACTGGGCAACGTTTTGCTCCACCGTATTGAATCCCTACCAATATTTTACCAGTTTCTGTTTCTATTTATGCCACACTTGATTTTTGAGCGTAATTTAAAATAGATTAAATAAGTAGTTTTTACTTTGACACACACCGCCATTTTATTCAGTCATGTTAAATTCATACCACTTTATCCCTATACCACACTTAATTTTTCTGCAAAATTTAAAGTCAATTGAATAAAATGATTTTTTTACGTTGATTTTTTAAAACATTTTATTTGGCCGCTATTTTGTTTTACCATTTTGAATTCGTATCACAATTTTACGAGTTTTTGTCTATATCACACTTAATGCTTGCACAAAATTTGAAATTTATCTAATAAGTACTTTTTTCAGGCTGATTTTTTAAATATTTGATTAGGTTGCCTTTTGTTTTGCTATCTTCGATTGATACCAAAATGTTCATTCCTATATAATACTTGATTTTCCTGAAAAATTTGAGGTAAATTGGTTAATTACTTTTTTAGAAATAATTTTTTAACGTTCCACTAGGCCGCCATGCTAGATTTTTACTAAAATATTACAAGGTCATCCCCATATGAGCCTTAATGTTTGAACAGATCGACGGAATTGATAAAATATATATTTGTTAGGGACACTAAAATATGATATGTAAAACCTGGTGATCTTTTTTCACGATTACAAACATTATATTTGGCTGCCATTTTGTTCCGCCATCTTGAACTCGTACTACAATTTTACAATTAATTATTGCATAAAATTTCAAATCACTCCGTTAAGGATTTTTTTCAGGCTAAACATTTAAATACTTTATTAAGTCGCAATTTTGTTTCATCTTCTTCAATTTGTATCAAAATTTCATCAGTTTCCGACATCCATTTTCTCATAATACTTGATTTTAACATAAGTTTTAAATATTCTATTAAGTCGCCATCTATTTGCATCAAAATTTTACTATTGGATTTTCTCATAATACTTGATTTTTGTGTAAAATATGAAGTAAACTGGATAAGTAGTTTTTTAGTAATATTTTTTTTAAACATTTCATTAGGCCGCCATTTTGGTTCGCCATATTGGATTTTTACCAAAATATGACCAGGTCATCCCCATATGACCCTCAATTGTTGGCCAAAATTCGAAGTAAATCGGATTAGTAGTTTTTTATCTATGCCGCGAACAGACAGACCGACAGACGGATAGACCGACGTGAAGACTTGAAAAAATCTCGAAGGGTGATTTTTTCACGCAGTACTTATACGAGGGAAGTAAAAATTAACATTTGCTAAAGAACAGCCACGACTTACAAAAATAACTGAAAAATGAAGATTTGACAATAAAGACAACAAATAAATATATTTTTGCACGCTCGGGTAATTTGACCCCTTTACTAAATTTGATCAGTCATATGTAAGCGACGTTTATAGATTAGGGATCGGTAAGTGATTACTTACCGATGAAGAAGCAGTAAGTAAACTAAAAAATATAAAAATCAATTTTTATTAAACACAAAATTAAATTACAATTTGAACAATTGTTAAAATATATTAGAGTAATAGAATTCGAGTTTGTGATGTGGGGGGGACCTTCCTCCCGTCTCCCATTGCTAATAACAAATGAGCTCGCTTTGCCTGTTTCAGTCGTAGTGCTAGATACTTTCTATAATGTTCCAAATAATTAAATGTCTCGTTTCCTTGATTTGTTACTGTGAAAATTCGTGCTATATGCAGTTTAGTGTGGGGAATATTTACTATTATAAATGTACTTTGATCTTCAATGTCATTTATTATGATATTGTATAATTCTTCCCTCCATCACGACCCTGCTATTCCAAACATCAATCCTACTTCTATATTTAGCTAGACTTAATCAGTCAGTTTTATATTTTCCTCCCGAGAAAGGCAATTAACGTAGCATATTTCCAAATATCAATAGCTTTATGCCAAAATATTGTAGCTTTAAGTCTAGATTATTCAGCCTATAAACTCTTTGGAGACTTGATGGTTTCACTTTATTTCAAACCAAACACGCTAACATTACCTTTTCTGTGATATTTTCCAAATTTTTCTTGTTACAGCACGCACCGAAGAGCTTGAAGATTTTCTCATATTTGTTTTAGGAGGACTCTTCGGGAATTATGCCTAAACATCCTAGTTGCCAGGTATTTTCTAAGTCCGAATTGTAACTTTGTTGAATCACAACCAAAGCGAAAACTTTTCATTATGATCGTTGCTTTATGTTTTTTTTTGAATATTAAGTTTTAAAATGTTTTAATTTTAATTAAATTTATTCACGTCAAAAGCACTACAGTAATTAACACCCGTATTCACTAAAGAGGTTTAAATTTAGACCAGGTCTAACTTGACAGTAACAGGTTTAAGGTGACATTTTTAACAATTGGGCAAATAATTTATCTAGATGTCACAATTACAAAATGACAGTGACACAAGCGAAATATAACTGGCGAACTAAGAGTTTTAAGTACCATGGCAACCAGACCTGGTCTATCTCTTAAACTTTTTTAGTGAATAGGGGGGTAAGTGTTTTACTGATTTCGTGTCTCGACCTCCAAACACATCATCAACCAGTGAAAGTACTTACTGACCTTAGTACTTAATATACTATATTGTAATCTCAAGAATAACAATATTATTTGTATACAAATGAAATCCAATAATGGTAAATAGTAAATACTGCATTTAGGGTAATATTGTCTGGATTTATTTGTTGCAAAGGCTTCAGTTATTTTTGTCACCTCTGATTCTATTCATTAAAGCCAATTCGCTTAGTTTAATAGCCAATAAGATCCCTTTCAAACCATTTTTAACTTCTTTAAGGGTCCATAACCAACGTTCTCCTAAGTTTGTTAGTGACCGCTTTTAACACCAAGATTCTTAACAGTATTTACATATGTTTCTTTTTGAGAGTTTTTAATACACATTCAGGGTGTCGCGGAATATTAAAGATATGTCTGAATTTAAGAACATCATTATCAAATTTGATATCCCGATTATCGGTATAGGTTTGTTTGGTCTATCTCTGGATTGATTAAAATCTGCGTCGCTTAAAAATGACATTTTGACATTGACATTTTGGTAAGAGCACCAAAACCTTTCTCCAGTTCTTAGTAGGATTTTCCTATCTTTGATAGCTCAGTTGTTAGTTTATTTGCTAATTGAAAAAATATTGTTATACTAAACTTTTGTTTTTCCATTCTTTATGTCTTCATCAAATTGTGCATTTTATTTTCTTTTTCTGGATATATCAAATCGATACGAGTTACTTTGGCATAGGTTAAGTTATTGTCCAAGATTGGTATATTTCCACAAAAGCGTTATTATGTATTTTTAAAAATGTGTGTTTTATTTTACAATAATTTTGCACAGACGAATTTAGCCAACCTAAAATTTTGTATATTTTTAAAACATTACAAAAATTGACCGAAATGAAAGTATTATACTAAGATCGATAGATAATTTTGTCGTCAGCAATATAGCCAATGACAATTTCAAACATAATTTCAACATTTTGATATGCACGGTGTTAAAGAAGTATCTTTTAAAATCAACAAAATATACGGTACTCCAATTTTTGTAGATTTTTATATATAATTAAACCAACATATTTAATGTATATATTACATGATTATCTGGGAAGGTTTTTGAAATCTTTAATCTACCTGGTTTCCTCAAAAAGTACAAAAAATAACAAAAATGATCATTTTATGTTAATTTAAGGTGTTGTTAGACAGAGGAATGTTAACCAGAACATAAACACTAATAAAGAAAGTCAACATATATGTTCTGACATTACTGTGGATGGTAAAATTTTTAGACAGGTAAAATTTAGATATTTTTTAATTGAAAGGGATATTTTGCATTTTGGAAGATCCCCGTATAAGAAAACTAAAATTAGATCTAAATGTAAACAGTTATATCGAAACGTTTTAAATTATTGATATACAGTGTGAACCATAATACTCTTTTATTACTGATTTCTCAAAAAAGAATTCTTGGTGCAAGTTGATTTATAAAGGAACACAAAAATTTTAACAGTGATAAATCTAGATCAGATATACAGGGTTGAAAAAAATCCGACATAACCAGGTAAAAATTGGGTCTAGATGACAAAATATCAAAAAATCCTATTTGGAAAAGGTGCTTAAAATATAATTTAAAGGCTTCTTGCAGAATGGGAAACGAAATTTCTGTCTGTTTGTCTGGCCGTCTGTCTGTTCGCGGCATTGCTAAGAAACTACTCACCCGATTGACTTCAAATGTTGATTTAAAATTAAGGGTCATATGTAACATTTTAGTAAAAATCCGATATTACGAAACACAATGGCGGCCTAGTGAAATGTTAAAAAAATTATTATTAAAAAACTACTAATCCAAGATGGTGGAAAAAAATGGAGGCTTAATAAAATATTTAAAAATTAGCCTGAAAAAACTGCTTAACAGATTGATTTCAAATTGTGAGCCATAACTACTTGTGGTATAGGGATCAACTAGTAAAATTGTGGTACTAACTGAAGATGGCCGAATAAAATGGCGGACAAATAAAATTTTTGTATTGCTGGAAAAATCACCCTCTCAGGTTTTACATATATTTATGTTTTAGTGTCCCTAGATGCCAAAAAACATGTTTTATGAATTCCGTCTGTCGGTTTGTCTGTCTGTCAGTTCGCGGCATAGCTTAAAAACTACTTAACCGATTGACTTCAAATTCTGATACAAAATTAAGGGTCATATGAGGATGATATGGTAATAATGGCGAAACAAAATGACAACCTAGTGAAATGTTAAAAAGATTATTATTAAAAAACTACTTATGCAATGTATATCAAATTTAAGAAACAGCTACTAATATGTTGGAATTAACTAGTAAAATTGGTACGAATCCAAGATGGCGGAACAAAATGGCGGCATAAAAAATATTTCAGCCTGAAAAAAACTACTTAATGGATTGATTTCAAATTGTGTGCCATAACTAATTGTGGTATAGGGACTCTGTTACTAATTCATGATTGCGGGCAAATAAAAAGTTTGTAATCGTGAAAAAAATTATCCCCTCAGCTTTTACATATCTTCACGTTTTAGCCTCACTAGATGCCAAAAAAAACATCCCATCCCAACATTTCCTCAATTCCGCCGCTCTGTTTGCGCCATAGCCTAAAAACTAAAAATTTTAGTCAAAATTTAAGGGTCATATGGAGATGATCTGGTAAATTTTGGTAAGAATCCAATATGACAGGACACTGTTAAAAAATTATTATTAAAAATACTGATTATCCAATTTATCTCCAATTTTGCACAAAAATCAAGTGTTACATAGGAATGAACTGGAAACATTTTGATATCAATCCAAGATAGCAAAACAAAATAGTGGAATAAAAAAATATTTAAAAAAATCAGCCTGAAAATACTACTTATTAGATTAATATCAATTTTTGTTCAAGAATTAAATTGGATATAGAGATAAACTGGTAAAATTGTGGTACGAATGTGAGATGGCGAAAGCAAATGGCCACAAATAATTTTTGTTTTAAATCTTGTTCAATTAATTTTAAATTTTGCATTAAAATTAAATATGAGAAGAGGATAAATTGGTACAAATTCAACAGAACGTAACAAAATTGCGATATGTGTCAATGTAAAAACTACTTATTGAATATATTTTAAATAATGCCCAAAAGTCAAGTGTGGTATAGGTAGAAATAAACTGTAAAAATATTAGTATAGGAATCCAGTATGATGGAACAAAATGGCGCCCAATAAAAATGTTTGAAAGGACAGTATATATAACAAATACAGTATGACTATGTACTAAAGTAACTGGGTCACACTTCACTATTCTTAACAAAATTTAACAATTTTTTATTACATAATACATTTTTTACCGAGTTTTTTATGCACTAAATACGGTATATTGATTTATTGATCTGCAACCTATCCGAATTTGACCGCATTCGACGTAAACATCAAGAAGATTGTTTTGTCGATGGCTAGGATAGTTGAACATTTTATTATATTATATAAATAATATTATTTATATTATGTATCGAAACATTCCGTAGACAGACTAGTCTACATGTTGAGGTATGTAATTATATTAAATATCTGCTTCAATTAATTTAAAGTTAAATATTTTTATTCGATATAGTTGCGAAAAAGCCAAAAAAGATTTTTGTTTGTCAATCTAAACGCAACAAATAATCTGAACACATTTAAAAATAACGTTATAGATGGCTGCAAACTATCATTTTTTTCATATCTAGGTTACATGTCAAACAAACTGACACATTTTAAAATTTTGAAATCAATTCCTTTCTATTATTTAATGTTTTTCTCTTACGATCCGCGTACTGACGAGCCCCGATAGGATGAAAGTATTTGTACAACTACTATGTGTCTATAAAAACTTAAGGTAAATGATATAATTTCTTATGCTTGCTTAAATAATATTATTTATATTATGTATCGAAACATTCCGTAGACAGACTAGTCTACATGTTGAGGTATGTAATTATATTAAATATCTGCTTCAATTAATTTAAAGTTAAATATTTTTATTCAGTTGCGAAAAAGCCAAAAAAGATTTTTGTTTGTCAATCTAAACGCAACAAATAATCTGAACACATTTAAAAAAATAGTTAAATAGGAAAGTTGTTTGAGGTAATCTGAAGTTTTATTTTCTGTATGTTTCATATCTACATGGTGCCTAATTTTTCGTGGACCGGTACCAACTTTCTCATTTCAAATGGGACATCCTGTATATGTACCATTTTTTGATTCCCTACAAAATTCTAGATATCTATGTATATTGTTCTATATTTAAACATAACCTTTTTTGACATATCTTATGTTTTATGTCAAAAATGAAGTTTGCAGACCTCAACTTAAATGTAGATATCTCCTGCTTAAAATCGTTTCTTAAATAATCAGGACTTATTTTCTGGTATAATGGGCTTTAATTTAATAGACTATGCCAATATTTTTATAATTAACAAATACAGGGTTGTCTAAAACAACCATTTAAAAATTAAATGAGGCAATCGTTAGAAGTAATTTTTTTTTTCAAATGGAAAACCCATAATTTTATAACTTTATCTCATTAAGTATTAAAAATCAGGGTGACTTTGTTAAAGAATGTCTATTTTCAAAAATTTTTAGTTTTCGAAATATTAGCAATTTAACATTTTTCTATGGAAAAGATTGTAGACTTATAACTTTTAAAGTTTGCTATTAGTTCGCCGTGACGACCAGCCTGAAAGAAAACACAATCGAGTACTACAGAAATGAAATGGCATTGATAAGATAACAAACTTTATTAAAAAATTATCTTATAGATATCTAAAAACAGAACAGAAACGATTATACCTAATAATGAGAAAAACTTTTTTTTAATTAATTACAAATAATAAACGTATCTATCTAATTCTTACTTACAAAATTATCTAGCAATTGCAACCAAAAAATTAGGAACTGTTGCAAATAGTTTTGAATATGGCCACCATTTTCCGCAATACACGTTGTAAAGATTATTTCTAAATGCAAAACTACCTTCGCTACAAACTGTCCTTGATTAAGTAAAGTCACACCTTCTTGGATTCTTTGTGGCCAGGCACTTTTGGGTGGCAATTGCCGTTTCGTCCAATCCAGTATTGGTATCGATTGGACAGGTAGTTAGATATTTTTGGCTCCTCTGGTAATTCTGCTTGAGACACTCCGCTTTCAATTACCTACTGGATGTCATTTCTTAAGAGGTCATTATATCTTCAAGCATTTAAACTTTCCTCGTAAAATTGCGCACCAAACTTTAAAGGATATTCTCCCTTGGGTTTTAACCTCAACTATTTTCTTTTCGTTTCTGTTGCTCCAGTAAAGCAAAGTTTATCTGCTTTTGATTCTGCTTGCAGACGTAAATATGGATTCATCCGTTGAAAAAATATTACGAAAAATGTTTTCCAAAAAATGTTTATCCATTATAGTACTGCAAAACTCTAACCTTCTATTATAATCTTTTTCTTCCAATTTTTGAACGGTCAAATACTTGTAAGGCTTATAACAATTACTCTTTAAACACGTCTGGATACTAGTTTCAGGCGATTCTTCAAAATGTAACAATATATTTAACTGATCTTTATTATTTAAGACATGGCGGCTTCTTTGTTTTTTCTTTCTAACTAATAAAAAACTTTAAAAGTTGTAATTATAGCATTTTTTCGATAGAAAAATGTTAAATTGCAAATATTTTGAAAACTAGAAATTTTTGAGATAGACATTCTTTAACAAAGTCACCCTTATTATTAATGCTTAATGAGATAAACTTATAAAATTATGAGGTTTCCGTTTGAAAAAAATGACTTAACGATTTTCTCATTTAAATTTTAAACGCTAGTTTTGGACCACCCTTAGGCCTGCAAACGTCATTTTTGACATAACTCATAAGATATGTCAAAAACGGTTAGGTTTAGGTATAGAACAATATACATAAATTCTAGAATTTTGTAGGGAATCCAAAAATAGCACAATATGTCTTATTTGAAATAAGAAAGTTGGTCCCGGTCCACGAAAAACTGTAGATATGAAACATACATAAAACAAAACTTCAGATTATCTCAAAAACTTTTGTGTTTATCTTTTTTGCTATCACTTACAGATTTCGAGATAAGGTACCGTCCCATAATAAAACGGCCACCCTGTACACATACACGGCGTGAAATAAAACTCCTGTATTTTTGCAAAAGTTTGTTAACGCCTAAAATTCTCACATGTTTTTATTTTTTTGCTTCTGACCAAACACCCTCTTTACAAAACAAATCTCGATGACCTAATTTATTTATGATCAGTAATTATATCGTTATCATTATTATTAAGAAGTTTGGATACAGGGTGTGACAGAAGCTAGAATTTACCAAACTCTAACTTAATGGATTCTATAGATTTTACTATAATTCGCTTTTGGAGTTATTTGTTATGCGACGTCACTGGCCATTTTTCTAGCAAATTTAAATTCCTTATTCTGTTCTGTAACTTTTTGGTCTCTTTTTTTCGATATCATGTACCGTTTAGAATTTATTTAGTAAACTCGTCATTCATGCTTGGTGATGGTATATGGAACACGGAAAAAATGGTAAAATTGTAAAGTTAATGCATTATGACCTTAAAATTAGATAGACAGGAATGAACACATTGCTAAATAATTTCTAAACAGTACAAAATATCGAAAACATCGACCAAAAACTTACAAGTGTCAAACTGGATTTACTATCTGACGTTCGCCTTCGATTGCACGAGGCATCATCATATTTTGCGACCTGGGAAAAAGTAACACCCTGTAGATTTTTCTAAAATAGATTATAGCCATTTCAATGGTATTGCTCACAGCATACAGTTTATTAAATTTGAATGATTTATCTCTAGAAATGTATGAGATCAATAAAAAAACTAAAAAAAAATTAAACTTTAACACCCTGTATCTGAAAAATAAAAGCTTTGCGGACACATGTTCATATGAACTTTTAGCCCTAAATAGTATAAAAAATTATGCCCGTTTTAAGCCATCGATTAAATAACACCCTGTATAACTCTTTTCTAATGTATGTATCATCTGTATCAAGACTAATAAAACCGCTAGAGTAAAACTAGTAAAAAGTAGTCCACAGTTATGTCACACAAAAGCGAATTATAGTAAAATCTATAGAATACAATAAGTTAGTGTTTGGTACATTCTAGCTTACTTTTGTCGCACCGTGTATCCAAATTTCTTAGTACTAATGGTAACGAGATACAAACTGAACATAAAATAGCGGATTAGGATTTGTTTTGTATACCTACAGGTTGTTAAGTTAACGCTCTACTTGTATGAAGATGTCAAGATTTTCGTAGAAGTGCTGTATGTGTATTGCAAACAAAGAAGAAGATAAAAATCGCTAGAAATCGTTTTTTTTTAACACATTCACTGCTGTAAAAGGAAAATTATTTCTACTTCACACCACGCCCGGGAGGAAACACACAGCGGATAATTATGTATATTGTAACACGCAACTGCGGCCATTTGAGCGGACAACAAATGGCCGGGACAACCACGTTATTGCTTAAAATGCTTCAATATAATTCATAAAACATAGTTCCTAAAAGTATATTTTAACAACTTATTTTTAAGATATTTCTTTTGTGAAGAATAAATATTTTGTAGTCTTTGATTTTATTATAATAATTATTGTGTCCGCCCTGGCGCACCAAAACTATTTTTTGGCCTTTTCACCAAGCCAAGGCGGAATACGATAGCGGACACAATTCTTAAATCCATACAAATGTTCTAGTCAAAACTAGAAATGGCAACCTATCTAACGACGTTGGCCTAGACAATTAATTGATGAAAAATGCATTAATATAACTGTCCGCACTGGCGTGATGATATGGTCAGGCGGACACTGGTGTCCGCTATGTCAAAAAATGTGTTAATTTGATCTCGATATTTATCTGTGAGGTTGGAATTCGTTGGAATAGAACGAGACGTAGAACAATTATTAGAAACTCGACGTCACCTATGGAAATGCGTCTCTGAAGAACTGTTGCCCAAAAACCAATACACGAGTGTGCGAATTTTCAATAACAATAGGTAAGCACGCCAGTTCTGGTGAAGTTTAAATCAATGTATAAATATATCTGTGACAGACATAAGTGGTAGAGACACAATGGACAAAACGTTTAAAATTCACAGAGAACTGGATTAACAAATAAAGCAGCGTAGAGATCAAAGATAGAAGATGCCTCGTGCAATCGAAGTAGTTGACTTAAATATTTTTGTTTGTAGTCCAGGGGTCCTCAACCTGTGGTACGCGTACCACTGGTGGTACGCAGAGATTCTCGAAGGGACACGCAACCAGATATACATTTTCTGAGAAATAACCGCCATCTCTATACTAATGAATTTTTTAATAGTTTGAGGGTACGCGATTAAACCGTGATACACTGATCTAGTGTGTGTAACCTATTATAAATTGTATCAGTTGTATAAATCATGAGTCAGCTAAGAAAACACTTGTATCTATAACATCGGCATGCAAGACAAGACTTTATTACTTCACTTTTTTCGAGTTGTTTGAGTTATATACGTTTCATTACACCACTAGTGGTGTTAAGATTTTTTTTACACAACTAGTGATGCAACGAGCTCATTACTTAACTCATCAAAATATACTAAAAATGTTAATTATTTATTTCGAAGTAAAACGTAGACAGCCTTTCTATACCATTTACTTATTATAAATATTAAACGTGAAATTTAGCAGTCTCAAAATGTAAACTTTTAAGGACGAATATAAATATTATCAGAGATATAATACTTTGATTAGACGATTCATCCAATGTTAAATAAATTACCTTTAAATGGATTCCCTATGGTAGAGTTCCATCGAGATACGCGTGACACAACGCCAAGAGCCGATGATGTTGGCCTGCACAACTCCCAGAGTTGTCAGTCCGCTACGTACTCTATCCGGTCGGCTGTTACTGAAGTTCGTTTACGGATAAGCATAACTTCTGTATTATATAAATATAAATCTCTTTTACCCGGAACTTCCTTCGTTATGAATTTTTGCTTTCATTAAGAATAGTGAAGTGAGACCCAATTTTATTACGCCTATATAGTCATTTAGTAACACGTATATATATATATACTGTCTTATCAAATATTTTTACAGGACGCCAATTTGTTCCACCATACTGGATTCATACCACTATTTTACCAGTTTCTCCCTATACCACACTTGATTTTGGGCATAATTTATAATAAATTGGATAAATAGTTTTTGCAGTGATTGTTTGTTGAATTCGTATCACTTATCTCTATGTCATATTTAATTTTTCTGCAAAATTTGAATAACAACATTTTTTTACACTGATTTTGTAAACATCTTATTTGGCCGCCATGTCATTTTGTTTTGCCATCTTGAATTGGTATCACAATTTTACCATTTTATCTCTATGTCACACTTAATGCTTGCACAAAATTTGAAATTAATCTAATTGTTTAATTAGTTTTTTCTAGTAATAAATTTTTTATATTGGGTTTTTACCAAAATATTACTAGTTAATCCCCATATGACCCATAATTTTTGTCCAAAATTTGAAGTCAATTAGGTAAGTAGTTTTTAACTACGAACTAACAGACAGACTGACTGAATTGAAAAAAACATATTTTTTGGAACCCAGGGACGTTAACACAGTGAGGATACGACAAAATCTGGCAGGATAGTTTTTTTCATGATACAATAATGTTATTTGGCCGCCATTTCGTTCCGCCATCTTGAATTCGTACCACAATTTTATCAGTTCATCTCTATACCACAATTAATTCGTGCACAAAATTTTAAATTAATTTATTATATAGCTTTTCAGGATGAATTTTTAAATATTGTATTAAGCCGCTATTTTGTTTCGCCATCTTGGATTCGTACCAAATTCCTACGTAATATTTGATTTTTATCCAAAATTTGAGGTACATTGGATAAATGGTTTTTTTAGTCATATTTTTTTTCCATTTCATTAGGCCGCCATTTTGTTTCGCCATACTGGATGTTCACCAAGGTCATCCCCACTATTGCCGACATAATTTCAGAACCACTGGCACATGTAATTAACCTGTGCTTCCAGACTGGGGTCTTCCCAAGTCCATTAAAGATTGAACTGTGAAAGCTATACTCAAAAAGAAGGATAATAGAAACAATCTGAATAGCTATATCGTCCAGTTTCTTTACTCTCAAATGTTTGTAAAATTTTTGTTCAACGATCAGGGCAATTTATTCTGCTTTAACAATAATTCTCGGCTCGTTGAATCACAATAACCACACAGTTACAGTTTGCCTGGATTTGTCCAGAGGTTTTGACAGTGTCGATCATGATGTTCTCATCGAGAAGCTGGAGCGCTATGGGATTTGAGGGACGGAAAAGAAGCTTGTATGGTCGAGAAGAACAATAATGATTTAATAATAAAATCGGACTTGCAAATTAATAGGAAAGGGGTCCCTCAGCCGAACCTGTTTTATATGACAGGAAATGGTATATCGTTTTCCACCACCAACAAGATATTATTTTTGGGTATATCAATCGATTAAAGATTGGATTGCAAAAGCCATATTGAGATTTTGTTGGTTAGGCTCTCGGGGTGTTACTATGCTATCAGAGTTCTAGTGGATGAGGTTGGTCTTGATTTCACAACGCTATTGTATCACGCACATATTATGTCGAGGATAGGGTATGGTATCATCTTTTGGGAAAACTTTTTGGATACTGTGAGAGTATTAATTCTGCAAAAGAGATGTCTAAGAGCTAAATGAAACCCCTTGAAACCTGTATTCAAACGGAATAAGCTTTTCACTGTTATAAACTTGTATGTTTTTGAGTCAATAATATTTGTTTTACAAAATATACATTTAGTGAACGATAAAAGCAAAACACATACATAAAACACAAGAACAAAAAACGATCTGCTGTTAGACAAAACAAAGTACACATATATGCAAAAAAAATGTTAAATACAGCCTTCTTAAAATTTGGAATAGAGTACCAAATGAACTAAGATACGTCCCAGAGAAACATTTTCTGAATAAAATAAAATCATTTTAAAAAAAATCCATTTTACAGTCTAAAAGAGTATCTTAAATGAAGCATACATTTTTAACATGCCGTCCATTTTGTATGTGGCTCTAAATTTGTAATAGTTAGACTTAAAGACTGTTTGTTATTTAGATTTAGATTATTTTTAAATTACATTTGTTACACGTTCTATACCTTTTTACAAGGTTTGTGTACTGGAACAAATAAAATGCTATTCTATTCAGGTAACCCTTAATTTTTTTGCCGAAATATTAAGTCAATCGGGTAAGTAGTTTTTTAACTATGCCGCAAACAGACGGAGAGACAGACAGACCGACAGGCCGGCGGAAACGAAAAAACATATTTTTCGGCAATAGTGACACGAATAGTTGATTCAAAATTAAAATTCACAATTCAATATAAGTTCAGTAGCGTCCAACATTCTTTAGAACTTTTAGAAATTTTAAGTACCTAATCGAAATCAGTTAACAAACAACCCGTGTACAGTAAGCCGGAAAATCGTGATCATTTATCTAAATCGCCTAGCCAAAAAGATTAATAATTGCTTTATGAAACAGTAATATAGATTACGAACAAAACGCAATTAATTACACAAAAAACGTGTTGTTCATTCATAAATTTGCACGTTCAATGACTAACACCTAAAGGGAAATGGATTCGCGTAGGTATACGATCGGAAGAAGTCTGCATCATCATACCAAAGTAAGCCACTTCCTGTCCTAGAAAAGCTGCAAGTTGTAGGACAAGGGGGGATTCTCCAAAACGGAATTGTCGTGACTAAAAGTAAAAGAAGAATCATAGCTTTCCAAAGGTACTTTGAAAATTAAAAGAGAATTTTGCAAGTCACATTTATTAGAGTAGGTTTTTTTCTGAATCATCTATTTTGTTTGTATTTACTACTGTAGTCTTTCGCTTTCGCCCCACGTGGATACAAAATATCGATTATTTTATCATTGATCCTAGATATTCTTTGAGTTCAAAACTCTGGGAGGTAATTTATCTCATAAGAATAAGAAAAACAGTTCTTTATATGAACGTATTTCCTAGTGGAGTAAGTAGTATAATGGACTAGGGCATTGCATTAAAGCAATTAGATATACTTCACCAACGCCCGACTAAGGACACGGCCCTTCAAGAAGAAGATGAAGAATACATTCATTTAGGTATTACTTATACGAACAGCGTTTTGTTTTCAAGACTGGCCCTTAAAATGTTAATATTTTTTGTTTTTTTTTCCTTCCTTAATTTTTTACATCCCTCATAGGAGAATAATTCTAATTGTGTAAAAATCACACTCCGAGATATCTTCAGATATTCATGTTTCAGAGTCCCTAAGTGCCAAAAAACGAGTTTTTTTTCAGATCCGATGCGGAAAAACATTCTCGATTTCGTCGGTCTGTCTGTCTGTTTGGTTTTTAACTGATGGCCTTCCAGTTTTGGTCAAATCAATAATTTAGTCCAAAAATAATCAACTGTTATTAACAGACTCAAAATTGGACACTCCAAGCTAACCCATGAATACTTTCTATAAATCAATATATCCTATAAATCTATTCAAACAAGATAATATCGACTCCTATTTTAAAAGGAGACTAATCTTTATAACAAAATATAAATAAAAATCATGAATGACGCTAAATGGCCTCAGTTGCTGACGCGCCAAAATTCTAAGCCTCTCCCATTAAGGGGTCACAAGGAGATGATTTGATGACATTTTGGTAAATATCCAATATGGCGACAAAATGGCGGACTAGTGAATTGTTAAAAAATAATAACTAAAAAACTATTTATCCAATTTACCTAATTTTTTGCACAAAAATCAAATTTTATGTAGGAATTAACTAATTTTGGTACGGATTCAAGACGACGAAACAAAATGGCGGCTTAATAAAATATTTAAAAATTCAGGTGGAAATACTACTTAATACATGGATTTCAAGTTTTGTCCAAGACTTAATTGTGGTATAGAGATGAACTGGTAAAATTGTAATACGAATTAAAGATGGCGGAAGAAAATGGCGGTCAAATAAAATATTCGTCTAGTGAAAAAATCACCCTCGCAGGTTTTAACATCCCTAAATGTCAAAAATATGTTTTCTCAATTCCGTCGGTCTCTTAGTTCGCGACGAATTACTAAAAAACTGATTATAATTATCCAATTTACCTCAAAGTTTGAACAAAAATCAAGTGTTACATAGTAATATACTGGTAATATTTTGGTATGAATCCAAGATAGCAAAAAAAAACAGCGGCCTAATAAAATGTTTAAAAATTAACCTGAAAAACTACATATTACATTGATTTCAAAATGTTGTGCAAGCATTAAATGTGTGATACATTTAAATAGTAAAATTTGGTATGAATTCAAGATGGCGAAATAAAATGGCAGCCAAACAAGATGTTTAAAATATCAACGTAAAAAATCCCTAAAATGTACCGATCTTTTTTTTTTTTCTTTTTATAAGACAAAGCACCTAACAATTTTTGGATGTGCATTAATTAACACTGTATATAAATATAAATAACTATTATGTTCACACCCACTTTACCAAAAACCAAATCTAGGTTATTATAAATTCTTATTCGTTCATAAATATTAAAAAGTACTACCATCCGATGATGATACTGAAATTTAAATTTATTCTATCTAAATGCCTTGTTCCCAATACGTTTATGTTAACTTGGTTTACACCAGATCAAAAAAATTTAAAGCACATGTCAGGTTGTATATTAACAAATTTAAGTTATTAACATACAAATATATCAGTATCAAATTTAGAAAGAATCTTTATGAAACACATGGCGAAACAATATTTGGTGTTAGGCAAAATAGCATTATCCGTACTTCACTAATTATGTAATGATGTATATAAGTACAATGTCCTTGAAAACTTGACATCATTTGGTAGAATTTAGATTCGGCAATAACTTTTGCTATATTAAATATGAAAAATAGCTTGTTGAGATAGTCACGTGACTTCTGGTCTCTGCCAAAAGGACGTAAAATAGGTCTTAAACATTACGACATCAATAAATTAAAAAGAGAACTACAAAACAGACGGTAAAACCGGAAGTGACCCCTACTTTTTATTTTAAATAGGACCCTGTATATTTTATCGTCTATCGAATTAAGCCCAAAATTAGTTATATTACAAGTTAACTACTGTTTTTAAAATGGCGGTTAGGAAACCATTTTTTCAAAATTCAACATGCCGCTTTATAAAAAAAAGACTTTTTATAACATGCCTTTTTAAACAGTCGAAAATAAACTTATTTCTTAATTTTTTAGAACATGTCTGTTTAAAATCGGTTTGGGTAATAACAGAATGTTTTTTGGTTCTTGTTTTATCTAAAGAGCAATTTGGTACAATATTTTAACAGCACCTTGTATATTTTTCACGGTAATTTTCGCCGGAAATGTATCCTTTTAAAGAGATATCACACGTTAACATTTATTTTCAAAATGTCAATAAAAGACTCATAAAAACTATCCTCATATGTCAAAAATGGCTGGCATATCACCATCTTGAAAATAAAGATTAACATACGACACATGCTTAAAAAGGCAAAAAATATACAAACTGCCATTAAAAATCTTGGAGTAAATTGCCCTTTCGATAAAACACGAATATAAAAAAACTCAAAAATTCTATTATTACCCAATTAAGTTTATTATGAACTGTTTTAAACAAGAATTTAATTTTTTTACATTAAGTTTCATTTTCAAATAAATTGCTGTCTAGACGCTATTTAGAAAACAAAAGTTAAGTTGTGATATATCGATGAAATGCTAATTTTAGGCTGAATACGATAGTCGATAATAATATACATTATTCTATTTAAAATAAAAAAGAAGCAATTTCTGATAAATCCAGAGATAATTTTTAATTATTTTTCATCAAAAATTTGCCTCTTATGGAGTTACAGAAGTATGTTAAATTATAAATTGATATGTTTAAAAGTAAAAAAATGGCAGCCTGTTAAATTTCTTCTATGTCACCCAGTATAATGTTCGAATAAATAAAATGCTTTATTCCTTCAGATAATATCGGAAATGTATTCATCTTCTTGACTGCCACATTTGTAGTAATCCTGCGTACTTGTAGTTAAGTTGTTTAATTAAACTTCGGAGAAAAATACATACAAGAAGTTTTTTTACTTATTCATTACGTGTGAGTTTATATTTTTCAGTCATCAGCTTGTTTCGAACTTACTCTAACCCCCAAATAAAAACTCTTTGGTATGCACCTATACTCTGTTATGTTTTGGTTTCTTTCAGTTTAAGTATATTTTTGTTGGGCACTTTCTATATTCTTATAGTTACATTCGACACCTTTTTTTCAGCTTTATTTTTCTACGATATTAACGTTAAGTGTTTGGTTGTATTTGTAATTTTTTATTACATATAGAGTGGATAAAAGCTCTTTCAGTATTTCCTGCACATTGCCTACATCACTGATTTGAGCCGAACCGTTGGTTTATGCTCGAGACATATATTTATTAGTTTTTTTCCTGAATGCCACTATTTTACTTTGACATTCGGCTGTATGGTAGGCCTTTGCTTCCGTTCCCATCCATAATTTATTCCGTTTGTAGTCCGTCTGCCTATCCAATTTCCAGTTAGTGTGGAACTCAGGCGTAACCGAATAGTTCAAAGACAAGCGTGGGTGTTTCTTAACTACAAAGACGGATCCAACGTCAGTTCAATTTTTAATTAAAATTATGAATCTGAGAAGTAAAAAATCTCCAGTATGAGATAATTCTACAAAAGGTAGAAATATAGTTTTAGGTTCTTTTTGAAGAAAAACAACATTTTAAAGTTGTTCAACAGTTAAACTAACAATCCTTCTCGAAGATGGTCTTGTAATACTTCTAAAGTTTCCGGTGGTATGTTACAAACAAAATATTTGATTAAACCCCATAAAAAAAAGTCGAGTGGTGTCAGGTCCCAGGAACCGGGAGGCCATCGAACTGGTCCACTATCTGCGATAAAACGTTGTCCAAACCTTTGCTGCAAATGAGTGATCACTATTTGCGCATTATGGGCCAGACCACCGTTCTGCTCAAAATAAATGTTTTGCTTTTCCAGCATTGATTTAGACTTTCAGGGAAAATTTGATGTCTTGAAACTTTTGACAAGGATATTGTAACCAAACTTTACTATTATAACAATTTTGAAACTGGCAGGATGGCATATATTGATGATTTAAGGCAGGTATCGGCAACCTTTCCTTAGCTGAGATCGTAATTTCGGGACTCAATCAGGTCGCGGGCCGTAGGTAATAAATAAGTACGTAGTAGTGAATAAAAAAGCGATAAAAATTCACACATTTTATAGAAAAATTAAATGAAAATTAATGAGAGACTTGAGTTTGAAGCTGAGAAACAAGATGATCAATGTTGGGGTTAATATCACTAGTACATAGGCGCAAAGTGTTTTCTTAATTAACATCTGTAAACCGAGTACGATACTTATTTTTATTCATTTTCATGGTTAAAAAAAGCTGCTCACATTTACACGTGCTACCGAATGTACAAATTATTTTTCGTGCGAAAACTCTCTGCTCTGGATACTTTTCCTCGGAAAGGTATGTTCTGTAAAATATGAGTCTTTTTGAAGTTCGATCAATTCCATTTGTAGGTGAAGCGGAGCCTCTTCCATATTACACTTACAAAGATTTGCAAAAATATTGAAAGTGCTATCCATATTCTTAAAATCGGAAAACCGATCAGTGAATTGCTCTGACAGTAGTTTTAGTTCTTCAGCATAGCGACCGTATTCAATGTTTTCGTGACTGGATAATGCTAAAAAATGAAAACAGTTTTTACTTCTTATTTATGTTTCCCACAAGCGAATTTTTTTTTGAAAAGCTTTAAGATGACTGTACAGCTGATTTACCAATTGCCCTTGTTTTTATAGCTTTAGGTTCAGGTCGTTTCCTGTGATGTCTACCAGGAATGCCAAGTCAGAAAGCCATGTTGCCAAATTTGCGGCAATGTTTTCTCTTTCACTTCCCATAAAATTAGCTATTTCTTTTCTAAAGTCACAAAATCTTTTTAGCATTTTACCTTTGCTTAGCCACCTTACTTCGCAATAGTATGTCACATAATCGTGTTCTGAAGAGAGTTCATCCAAAAATACTTTAAACTGGCGATGGTTAAGACCGCGGTATCTAAGAAATTGCTGGTACTTACTACCACATCCATAACGTTCTTCAGTCGAATGGACTTAGAGCACAAGTTTTGTTGGTGAATAATACAATGCAGAATTATTAAGTCACATTCTTGCGAATTCATAGCGGTTGCTCCTTCCTTCCGAATTTCGATAAAACCTTTTCGTGAACCAACCATTGAAGTCGCACCATCTGTGCTCACTCCAACTAATTTACACCAGTGCAAATAGGGGTTCGCGAGACCGAGACCGAGACTGAATCAGTCTCGGTCTCGGTCTCGGAAAATATTTACGGTCTCGGTATCGGTCTTGATGCTTCTAGACCGAGACTGAGACCTACTTAGTCTCGGTATCGGTCTCGAAAGTCTCGGTAGTCTCGAAAACAAAATTTTAAAAATAATAATTGTTCGGCGAGATGTTATTTAGACAAAAGTACATGGAACCCTACGTTCGAAACCCAGAGTTTTTGCAATCAATGCAAATTTAATGTAAAAAAACCCAATGTTTGAACATTTCAGTAAAGTAGAAAAAATGTAGGTATATTTATATAAAAAATTATTCCAAAAATCTATCATTCGAAATGATGTTGCCAACAGATGGAATCAGTAAATGAAGATATACGGACAATAGTAGGCGTATCAAAATAAATATCACATATCCCTTGTTCTTTGGACATCAACAGAAAGGCCACACATCACTAGAGTTACTTAAACAACCATCTACAGAACAATAATTATTTGACATTTCGAAAGATATACAAATGGAATAAGATATATTAAACACAAAATAAGGACACACTTTATAATGCTGCCGAACTCATGCAAGCAACGTGCTGGGCATTCTAGGGACAGACGTTATAATTCAATAGGTAGAAAACGATGGATGGCCAAGTAAAACACCCTTAGGTATTCTGTAAACTTTGCTATTTTGAAACAAACTTTTCTTACTTTAATGCGTATTTACTTTCTTAACCAGGACCGTTCTTAGGGGTCTACACGTTGTGCTTGCACAAAGGCGGCTATGGTTCATAATACTACTTGTGAATCAACTATTTTTGTTCTTTGGTAAATTAACTATAAATTTTAGAAGTGGAGTAGATTTTAAAAGTAAATTTGTTTATTAAACAAATATCTACTTGTTCAATTTTTTGCCTGAAAGATCAATCTATTGCCTTTTTTGAGAAAATGTACAGGGATAAATATTATATTGTGCCTGCTGAATCACCAATAATATCAAGTTCCTCAAGTGATGATAACTATGACATCGATTATACATCACTATTTGAAAAAAAAGTGATTCCGAAAATTGGAGAAAAGAAATAATAAAATATTTGCAATTAAAGCGCGCTCCAAAGGGTACAGATATTTTAGAATGGTGGAAAGCACACGATAAACAATTTCCAAATTTAGCCAAAATGGCAAAAGATCTTTTTTCTATACAGGCGACCTCTGTAACAGTAGAGCGTTTATTTTCACAAGCAGGGTTAATTAATACAAAACTAAGAAGCATGTTAAATGAAAATTCAAACAAATGCTTATTATGTATTCATTCATGGTATAAAAGTAACTTGAAAAATGAAATTATAAGATATTAGTTTAAATTTTCTGTAATATTTTTAGGTTTATTATATAGGTTGAAATTCAATCTAAAAATATGCTTATAATGTATGTTTAGAAATTTAAATTTTTACTTTGTTATTAGAACAGTTCGTTATTTTTTAAGCGTAATAGTTGAATTAGCTTTATTGATAATCTATTTAAAATACTAAGCCAAATTCTACTCTGCGTTTTGTTTGTTGAAAATCTTGTCCGCATGTATATGTATTATTTTTATTATACACATAGAGTTAAAAATTTTATATCGTCCATTATTTTCAAATACAAACAAAATCAATACAAAAATATTGTTCTATAAAACACATACCTCCTTTAATTAGCAAGCCATCGAAGCGAATAAAGAAGAAAATGTTAAGAAATATATTCACTGATTTTTTTTAACAATTTTTTGTTTATTTTAAGTCGGAAAATTTTTAAACAAAAGTCACCACAATTACTTCGCCTGTTGGAGACTTTACCCTATCTATACTATATAAGAATATGATATTGCGATGTTTTTAGTTGTTACAGTCTATTAGTTATTAATTATTCAACCAAAAAACTAAAAATTTTTGGATTTTAGTTACTTTCAATAATTAAACATAAAAACCGATTATAAATTTATAAAGATCACAATATCAAAATCCTATATAGTATAGTTGTGATAAAGTGTCTCTCTTTGAGAACAGGGTAGCAATTTACGGTTTTCGACATGTGAAGTGGAATTTCGCTACTAGAATTTCTAAATTTGGGAAATTCTCTTTTTATGGTTATTTATATCGTTTTTTAAATGACTATTTCACTAGTATCATTGGTATAAGAACATATACAATGCTAGTATAATATAATTGATTATAGAAAAATTATTTATTGCATCAATTAATTTGCCCCCAAACCTATTTTTTGAATTATTCGAGTTTCGAGACCGAGATCGAGACTAGTCTCGTGGTCACGCGAAACCCTAAGTGCAAACCACATTGCTCAAAAGTACTTTGCACCTCGGCAAACATATCTTTTCCAGTAATGGACCCTTGTAGTGGCCGTAAAGCCAATAATAAATTCGTCTGTCACTACAAATTCTTCATCAACACCTCGTATAAAAATAGCTAACTGGGTTCTGTCATATAAATCGGTACTCTCATCCAAAGCAATCGAAAATGCTTGAAAGCCAGCCAATCTATCAGTCAATGTTTTTTTTTGATATCACTAGCCATCATATCTATACCTCGAACAACAGTACGTCTTTTCTGGGCACAAAAGTTCTGCAACATCTACTAGGCAGTCTTTAACAAACTCTCCCTTAGAAAATGACTTCGATGTTTTCGCTAACTATAAAACTAAACTATAAAACACTGTCTAGATTTGATCTTTGTGAATTGGATATTTGTTGCTGTTTCCCTAAATCGATAATGAGTTTTTTAATTTTATCTCTTCTGAACTGGCCCGTAAGTAAATTATATTGCGCGAAATGCTTGCTGGAGTAATGCGGCTTCATATTGTATTCTTTTAAAACAAAAATTGTTTCATTGCACAACACATAGGTTTACCACTGTGCATGATAAAAAAGTATTTATCAGTCCATTTATTTTGGAATTGACGACAGTGTGTGTCCACTTTCCGCTTTTTTAAACCAAACATCTTGATAGATTTTCTTTCTTCTGACCTGAATTTGCTTGAATATTTCCCGCGTCTTTTCTTATCAGTTATTAAGAAGTAATTAGTTGACACGCACGCTGAGCGGTTTATATATTACCCGCAATAAACAGCTAGAATACTCTCGAATCGAAAGTCTCGATCGTACGCGAATATGCGATGCGAGCGCTGAGAGCCGACTGTTAACGCATCGCTCGGAGCGCTTCAAGGTCATCGGGCGGCTTCCCGAATGTTTATCTATTTGTCTCTTGCTTACGACTATTTCTTACTCGATCTGTGGCGTTTCACTGCGTAAGCTTAATAAAATTATTTATCGCTTGTAGTCTTTATGATTTGAAGAATACAGTTTTAGGTTGGTTGACAGTAATTACAAATAAACTGTGTGTGCTAAATCTTTAATTTTTTTGCGCCTTATTCGAAATTTCTGAATCTCTCGCGGGCCGGAATGGTGCTGGTGGGGTGCCGGATTTGGCCCAGAGGAAGGGGGTTGAACATATATGATTTAAGGTTTTGAAAATGATATTACCTATGCCATTAGGTCAACGGATATTTCGAAAACCTGATTGGTGGCTAAATTTCAGAAATAGGTATTTCCATTTGTGTGAGCAACCTGGTGTTTTTATTTTTCAATTAAAAGTCTTTATTTCTACTAGTTGACCACTATTTGACCTAATGTGTTTATATTTGTTAGATTCGTATTGTAGAGGTGCATTTACCTGTAGTATGAAAATTGTATAATTCCATTTGAAAATTTCCAGTAATTTCGAAAAAGGTAAATTTGTCAACTTTGAGCCACCCTGTAACACAAATTAACGATAAGAAACTTCCGATTTTATTTTTTATAGCTTATTTAAGCATGTCAGAGTAATTATACGCACTTCACGGCACACTAGACTGAAAAGTAAAAATAGCTGTCAACATTTCAAAATGACGAGTTGATTTTTTTAATATGATACTATGTAGAAAAAGGTAAAAAAATCCATTCAAACCGGAAGTCGCACAAATCTGCGAAGTTCATCAAAAATTGTCGTTCTAATAACTCAAGATACCTACCAAATTTCGTTTCGATCGGTTAAAAAATAACAAAATGGCAATCGGAAAGCAACATGCTATATATTGACTCTAACATGCACATGTACAACTGCCATACCCTATTAGAAGTGACTTTAAAGGTGTGTGCCGATCGCGATATATGGATATATACGATATTTCTTCGTTTCGCCAATTTTGCTTCATTTATAAAATAAAACTCACTATTTCAAGTTTTTCTTGAGTTGAGTATTAATAATGACAGCTAATCAATCAATCAGTTTTCAAGATAAGTCTATTTTTTCTTTGATGTGGAAGAAAACGGTTAGAGTAAATATGTAACACGTATATATTCTTGAAATAGGGAGAATATGAGGATTCTAATGAAAAAAATAATAAATAGAGTATTCTGTTTAAAAAACACAAGCTGCTATTTTTTTAGTAGATTTGCAGTATTCCTTTCTTTATTTCGATAAAAAAAAACCCTGGCGGTTCAAACAAAACTCTACAACTTTTAAATTTAAAGTTTTTTCTATCTCTAAAATAAACTACTTAATAAAAACTTTAACTAACTGAAGCCAACGTCTGTTTATGTAGGGTAGAAAAAAACCCTAAAAATAAGCCATAAGGCTCTACACATTTATAATTTTGTGTTATTGTTTTCTGTTTTTATTTTGATTAGTAACAATGTAGGATGCATTTTTTTTTGTTCATTTTGGGACTAAAAGTTCATATAAACATGTGTTCGAAAGGCCTTAGGTTTTGAAATAAAGGGTGTTAAAATTTAATAAAAAAAGAAAACAAAATTTAATTTTAACACCATGTATTTGAAAAACTAAGGATTTTCGAACCTCTGTTTATCTGAACTTTTATTCCTAAAATATATATACACATTTTTTTACGTAATTTCAAATTTCAGAGATTACACAAAATATTTACAATAAACATTGTTTTGGATAACTGCAAGTTAACATCTTACATACTATTAGAAATGTAAACCGCTTTGAGAATTATCATATAAAACTTCGAAAAACGAATTCAAACTGCATCAATAACTAATGATGTAAACACAGCCATTTTTAAATGTTTATTGATAGGTTTATTTATAGTACTGAGCGGTTTTTGAACTTGCCGATAGACTATTTGAAATGGGCAAATAAATTTACAAGGTGGAAATGCATTGGCAAACAAATAGTATGGCGTAAATATTAACAAAATCAATCAGCGATAAAAAATGTTCAGATCATTATCCTGGTACTGTTCTTATAAATAATTTGTACCTGTTTTACGAGATTTGACAATGTATTCGAAACAAGTTATTTTGTGATACATTTTTTCTTCCATATCCAAGTGTAACAAGGTAAACAGCAACCGCCGAATTCATTAAAAGGGAAACTTCGTTTTAAACTAGGTCTAACTTGACAGTTAAATTAAAAATGGCATTTGCAATAATGAGAAAATTACAAGAGATAATAGTATGTTATGTTGTATATAAAGTTTATTCTACGACTGCTATAAAAATGCCCAATAAACACATAACCAGCAAGATCTGAAAAGGACTAAATTCGCATGTCGTGCGAAATCATTTCCCATAGCTCTCAAATTAGTTCATCATTGGTCAGCTCCCCTGTGTAAAGTACAGCGTACTTCATATTTTATATTTATACAACGATATATAGTTAGTGGTAGCTCAGTCACCGTCTGTTTGTATTTTACTTTTCAATTACAATTTACCCAATTAAAGTTTCTGTTTATCAATTTTTCATATCCCCTAATGTGTGCGAGAAATCGGTGTTTGGAATTTAAGTGAGACAACCCGCATATCTCAGTAACCAGTATAATTAATAATTACGAAATCGTAGTGGGGGATTCATGATTAAAAAAAACTATTTTTGGGTTTTCGCCACAACTACAATATAAAACCAAAATATAAAACAAAAATTATAACTATTTACCTTAAAAGTTTAATATGCAGTCTTTCGTTCTGGGTCCACTATGAAGGTACCCGAATAACGATACTGAAAACTATGCTGATCATTCGTTTTGTATTTTACAGGATTGTCCTTCCTTTTTCTCCTGTAAAATATCCTGTATTTTGTTCTTGATGATAAAATATTAATGTGGTATTGTTACTTTAGCGCTCTGAATGTCGAAGTTGCCAAATGACTTTTTTGATTACAGCACAGGTTAAAATAAAGACCTTCGGCGTCGGAGCTGCGGACTTAAATTGATCATAATTGAAGAACATGGATCCACCTCACCCCACCGCCTACCCCATTTTTTTGTCTAACCATGGGCCACACCATGTATCTGACTTAAGTTTGTTCACACCCAGGCTTCCCTTTTTTCTTCTTCTATTACTAGAAGAAGCAGATAAAAATACAGTTCTAGAAGTTGCTTATGAGATTGATAATTTAAAAATAAAATTGAAGAAAGGTACACATTTTTACCATCAGTTCTAAAAAATTATTTAAAAACATTAAAATAAAACGGAGAAATAAACAGAGGGTGGTTTGAAAGTCATGTCAACATGTTGTACAGAAATGCTTAGGACTATCTGGATAAGTGGTCTGATCATTTTTACCTTTTACAGGTTTAAAGTGATTATGCTAAATAATCAAATCAGTTCGGATAAAATTCAGGATCGATTAACTTAAAGTAATTCTATTAACGAAAATGAGCTTTTTGATGAAGTGAGTTACCTTCAGCAATTTTTGTTCAAGGAAAAGATATTTCAGTGGCGTCAGTCAAAAACATGGTAAGCAACCATTTCGAACCTGTATAATTTCCTGTGAATTTTGAATAATGCATGATTGTCTTGTATTGACTCACAAAAAATATGGTCACCTTACTGAAAACTATCTATTTTGTGGACGTTTCGGGGGAAAGTCTACCTCCGTTTTCAGCAAAACTAAAAATAAAAAGCTAAAAGCAGAATATTACTTATGTTTCTCGCAGTTATTTTGTTTTTTCCTGTCGTCGTGACGCTTATAGTGGTGACGACGTCGTTTTTATTTAAGCCGTAAATAATTACATTTTACCCTATCAAATAAATTATTTTTACTAAATTCTGATATCCCCGTTAATTCCTGGGAAAACGGGGTTTGGAGTTTTAAGTGTTGACGCTGTGGTTGCCGTTCTGAAGTTACATACAGACAATATGTTTCAAACTATATAGGAGTTTTAATGATTCGGGATGTTTATCTTTTCCAGTATATTTGTTAGACGCGCTGTAAAAATATTTCGATTCGGAGGAGTTTTTTTTAATCATTGCTTTTCCCTATAACTTATTATTAATACGCTATATAGGCTATATGTAAAGTATTGTAATCGCCAATTTTTCAAAAATATAAAAGGTTTTTTTTGACGTTTTAGACTCCCTAGATCGCGAAAGTATGATGTCTGTACGGATATGTGTGTGTTTGTGTGTGTGTGTGTTGTGTGTGTGTGTGTGTTGTGTGTGTTGTGTGTGTTGTGTGTGTTGTGTGTGTTGTGTGTGTTGTGTGTATTGTGTGTATTGTGTGTATTGTGTGTGTTGTGTGTAAGTTGTGTGTGTTGTATATATGTTGTATATGTGTTGTGTATGTGTTGTGTAAGCGTGTGTGTGTTTGTCAGTGGCATACCTATATAGACTTTGCTTCTAGGCAGGGTTTTAAGACGATGCAATGTCGACAACTAAAAAACAACTCCTTACTTTAGTTTTATGCACCTAAAACACACTAACACTTGCTGTGGGGAGATTTTTCCCACCAATATCAAAAAAAAGGCCCATATTTTATACTATTTGTACCATTTAAGCTTAAATAATAAAAGCTCTGGGGGGAGGGGGTTTAACCCCCAAACCCCCCTTAAATACGCCACTGGCATGTGTTTATGTGTGTGTATGTTGTGTTGTATGTTATAATTTATACAAAAAACTAAATTTTCAGAATTGGTTTTGTAGTGTTAATTTTTCACTAATTGATGTAATTTTAATAGCGTAGTTGAAGAAAAAAGTGACATCTGTTCAAAAACAATTATTTTTCCATATAACATCTGAACAATATAGTTCAAATATAGCTATTAACAACTTTGCATTTAAAAAAAAATATTCTAATTACTGTCCAAAAATGGTTTTTTTTCCGCAGTAAATTTTGAACAGCTTAACAATTTTAAACACCTTTAACAGTTTCGTGTAACTTCTAGAGGCGTATTTATTTAATAAAGACATTTTCTTTTGACAGCTATCAAAATTTGTTTTTCCCGAGACTTTTGAGTTGCATAAAATGTTTTCAAACCGTTTCCCCCATCCATATAACTTAGTCAAAAAAAAAATTTTTTTTCGTAACTTTTGAACTGCTTAGATTTTTTTACAAAGATTACTAATCTCCCCTCCCTCCTTTTCATTTAAATATTTCTATTTGTGTCTTTATTTATAGTTATTGACCACAGGTTGTCCTTGTATGGAAGATCAGTCATCTTCACACATCACCACACACTTTTGTCAGTAATTCTAAAGCCTTTTGATCACAATCTACTTTTTTCAAAATATTTTATTGACCTTTATTAATTTATATACGCATGTGTTCAACTAGTTTCTTTTTCTACCTTCCCGCAAGGACTTGCTTTGGTTTCTCATAGTTCTAGTTTAGTTTGAACTTGACTTGAAATTTATGCTGAGTTTGTAACAATGTACTTATTTTTGTCATTACTCACCAATTGTTTGAAAGATACTTTTTATTGTTCTATTTTTTCGGTTTTCTCAATTTACCTATAGAGTATTTGTTTCTTGTTTCGATCCAAACCCGTTATTAATGTCTCTTTTTGCTTAAATAATAAAAGACATGTATTAGTTTTAATTTCGAATCACATTCTATGTTGCTTCTTACAATTGGTGTAGTTTATTAATATTACACAGGTTTTTGCACCTTTCAGTTTATTATTTCCAATATATTTACTTATTGTTACTTAACAAGCCTCTTTAACCAAGCTTGCCAAGTTAGTTTTCGGGGGCTTCCTTCCTTCTTTTAATGATTTTTTTGATACTCGGCTCCTATTGGGTCATTTCATCAGCACACTTTCGTCAATTAGTCAGAGCTGGAGCGACCCTTCCAGATGATTTACACCTTACTCCACTTTGGAGACGATAAGATCTGATGCAGGAACAACTAGGCCTCATACGTTCACAGCGTCTGCTCCCTTTCTGAACGGTTGAATCTCCCGCATCTCCCAGAAATAACGCTGCTGTCTTTCTCTTACTATGACGTCACACCGAGGTTTCCGATCAGATTTGTAATCAATTCCTATTGGTTGTTTTTCTGTTTTCACCAGTTTACTATTTATTTTATATTTTAATTTCTTTTCTGGTTATACTCATTAAGATAACTTGTCAAAATTTAGTAATTCGTCTATTATACATAAGAATTTCAGTATTATCATAATTTTTTTACAGTTGTAGTTGTTTTCTTTTTGCTATCTGTTAATGAGATTCTCCTGTTTCTTTGTTTCATCATCCCTACATAAACTATTGATGCTTTTTAAGCAATAAATATAAAAAAAACTAAAATGTAATAAATGGTGTTCGTCAACTTTTGTTTTGTCTTTGCTACATGTAAGAGGTTTTAAGTACATTGATTTAGTGCCATGTATCTTTCTGCCTGTTCACTGGCCAGTAGGTATATCGTTTGATTCAACCATTTTCTTTTCTTTTAGGCTTTTTGGCCTTGTCCACCATCTTTATAATTGAAGGGTTTTATTACTCGATCTACTTATTTATATATGGCATTGATGATGATTAGTTAGTCGAAAGCCCTCTGCTATAATTTTTGATTTGCATATTATACACGTTATACAGACAGACCCTTTTGTCTCATAGTAAAAAATATTTTCAATAAAGGGATTAAGTGCTATTATGCTAGAATTTTGAAGATTAAGAGACGGGGACTTACATAAAATTATATAAATTGAAACTTGCCGTTGAAACAAAAATGGGATTTTATCTCTCGTCTAACTGTTTTATTAACTAGTTCTCGTTGACAAAATATTATTATATTTAATATATGGCATTGATATGTAGTAAAATTTTAATCATAAATAAAAGCAATACATTACAAACATTCTGAAATAAAAATATATATAATCGTATTTTTCTATGTCCACGCTTTTGTATTGTATGTGTACATGGACATCCATTTTCAGGCGGTTCAAGGCTAGTTTACGCTACGTTTCTTTACTGTCCAATTGTTCCTATAAAATATATGGTACTTGGTTGGGTACGCACTGGTTAAATGAGCTTTGAAATTCAAATAAAGCGCTTGGCCGCCGGAGGTATACGAGGAGGTATAGCTTCTGAAATCAAACTGGTACATATAAGGACAGAAAAAGTATTTTGTATCATATGCCGCTGCCCTAATGCTTTTGTTGGTTGTTATTCAGATTACAGTAAAATTAAGTGTAAGATCGTAATATATAAGTTTTTTGGAAAATAAAAATATAGGTTACTAGCAAAAGAAAATAAGGCTATGTGAGCCATTTTATTCCAGTTTGCATTGTTTAGATGTAATTATATATATATATATATATATATATATATATATATATATATATATATATATATATATAACATGCTACTGTAATATGTAGACAGTCCAGTGCTTAATAGTCGAGGTAATAGTTTACTAACAAGTAGTTTTGTAAGCTCCCTAAACAACACACTAAACTAGTAAAATATAACATCAACAGTTCAGTATGAATGAAATATGAAACAGAGACGAATTCTAAGATGGAGAGATATTGGATATCGCCGCCCCAACCAATATTCTATTATAGAAAAAATGCCGGCAAAAATTGTTTATACATATATTTATAAACATGCTACATTGAATTCGTACCAAAATTTTGCAGTTCATCGTTCACTTTTACACCGGTTTCTTTTAGACTACCATATCGGATTCGTACCAAGAGGTACCCACTTTCTATAAAAAACTTGATTTTTGTTTAATTAAATAAGTAATTTTTTACACTGAAAAAAATTAAGTTGACTGGATAAGAAATTTTCTTAGCTATTCCGGAAACAGCCAGATAGACAAACCTACGGAAAAGACATAGACAAACCTAAGGAAACTGGAAAATATGTCTCTAGATATCTAGGGACCCATGAACGTGACTGAAGATCTGAAAAAATTCACGATTTCAATACTTCCCCCTTACTATGAAAATAAACATTGATAAATAAACAAAATAGACCAATAATAAATATTTTTATTACATCATTATAAAAGCTGCATTATTAATACCTAGCCTACCTAGAAAAATCATAGAAAAAATTCCTTGCGGTTTCTAACGTTGAGTCATAATAGATAGGGAGCTCGTGTAATTTTTGGTATTTGATTTACTCATTGTGAAAAGGAAGATCTGTTACATTATGAGATCATTTTTGCCTTTCACCTTTCCTTCTTCTTAAGATTGCACTGGTTGCACAGGTATATGAGAAAGAGTCTGACGGATTTTAAGAATGGAACATTACCAGTGAGAAAGCTCCATCAAATCATTGTTTTTTTTATTATGATCTCCTAATTATGAAAATACCGTAGACAGACATATATCATCTCTAAAACAGGAAAAATAATTTTGTTTCAATATCTTTTATTTTATTACGACCTGAACAAAAATGTGTGTCATTTTTAACATCTTTTAATGAAATCTCGGCCGAAACGCGAACATCAAACAAAATAAAATCCGTATCAAAGTATAAAAGCAGTGTTTCTGTACATGTTCCGGTATCAGACGCTAAAATAATCAATATTATCGACGTGACTTTCCAGAAATTAAACCAGAGTTTGTCAAAATCATTGTAAAATTCTTCGATTGTTTTAAGTTAAAATGTTACTGTAACGTCCATGTCCTATATGTTATCGATTTTTTTTTCGCGTAGATTTTTTTCTATTTTATCTGAATTTAGAAATACGCTTGAGACGTGCTGGCCCTTAACCGTTTCTTCTCAATTTTTATAAGAAATTTTAACATTAGTCGCAGACGCAAATCAGCACAACAAATAATGTCCAGGTTTAAAGTTAAAATGTTGGCAGTCATTATCACAGCTATACTAGGCTGGCCAAAATTGTTTTTTATTCTTCTTAAGCATTAACAAAGCAAACTTTATTTGGTTATTTAAATGCTGCTTTGAATTTTCATGAAGGTTGGCCTTTTCACTTAAATGTCCTAAATTTAAGTATCCTCCCCCCCCCCCCCGCCCCAAAAGTAGACAAGGAGAACAAAATATACTTATTTCACAGCCACGAACCCAATGGTAATTTGAAAAAATATTTACATTAAATTTGGGCATATACGCTTTGCCCCGACTTTTGGAAGAGTATTCTACTTTTATCTCAAGTGTAGGACGTCAATTTCATTTCAAGTTTTTCATCAATAGTAATTCCCGAAAAGTTTTTATATTTTGACACAATAACTATCTTTTTACCGCGTTTTTGCGGCGATGCAAAACAGACTAAAAAGTAAATAGAAATATTAGCGCAAGGTCGTTTCATAGCGTATTAACACGAAACACTGCCGGTCAATTTCTTTGCAGCTCGGCATTTGATATAAAGCTCATCGTTTATTGGTCGCTTCAAGGTCACAACGGATATCACGTATGCTTGCTGCGAGTTGTTATTTGATTAGGCGGCGACAAAAACGTCACTTCGCAGTGCAGCAGACGTCGAAAGATGAAAATACGAGGGAATGCGGATAATATATTAGGCAGTGTCACAGAATGCGTTTGAAAATTTATTTGAAATTTGTGACCGGTGCCGCAGCTCTGCAGCTCTTATTAACAAACCGCTACTGGTACTTTATGTTGAAAATATACCGACTAGCTTCCTAAAAACATATACAAGATAAATTTATAATACATCAAATAATTCGACTGTTTTATTCCAATAATTATAATATATCGAGAGTTCACAATGAATATGTTTAGCTATATCCTAGACAACGGATACCATCAGCTAGTACCATCAGATACATTAAAAAGCAATTTGACGAAACCAAAAGTCTCAAGCGGAAAAAGAGGACTAAGTCTAGAAATTAACAAGAAGATTGAATATCTTACTTTTCTTTCAAGGTAAAATTTTCTCTAAATTGTTATTTACATATGCAACAACCCCAGGTATCTTCTCATTTTAGAAAATCCAGAAAGCTCTATTCCTGACGCTGCGTTATATTTTAATATTTAGATCCTGCTATAAAATGTTAACCACTTTAAAATATTATAAATTTCACCCTTATAAGTTCACGTCGGTACAGAATTTAAGTGAATAAAATATGAGGCAACGTTTTAGTTATTGCGAAAAAATGGTAAGGCATATCGGAGAAAATGCTGATTTTTTAAATAAGATATTATTTACGGATGAAGCGTCTTTTACCACATGGAGACTGTTTAATAGAAAAAATAAGCATTATTGGGCACCACAAAATACAGGCAGTAAAAATACAAGATCGTAGGGCAATTCATGTTGGGTAATAAAATTATTGGACCAATTATTTTTTATGGGCGTTTAAATGGTGGGTGATATTTAAATGACGTAGAAGGTCATCTAGAGAAATTCCAGTAGGCTGATACAATAATCTTATTTGGTAGCAAGATGGTGCACTGTCGCACAAAGTTGTGGAGGTTACCGAATATTTAAATAATCGCTATGATTTTTGGATTGGAAGGTCCGGCACACTTAGATGGCCGGCTAATAGTCCCGATCTAAGATCTTTTTCGTGGGGTTTTTTGAAAAACAAAGTCTGCGACGACAGGCCTCAAAATATACTAGAAATAAGGCAAAGCGTTGAAAAGGAAATATTTGTACTTAGATTACACCCAGATTTGTAAAATCGTTTGTAAAATTTTGGTCTTATTATGTTTCTTCTTTTTTTTTCTACTCTTGATATCCTAGAATTATAGGAATAATTTATTTGATGCTTCTGTTCGTGGTATAACCTATATTATAAAAAAACGTCTAAATCGCTCTTTCAATTAGTAATAACAATATGAGTGCACCTATATTGGAATCTCACAACGACAATATTAATATCAGTTTTTTTCCAGGCCGCCTTGATATAATAAACGAATAATGCATTAATACTTATTAAAACTCAAATATTTGGAAAACGGCTCATCCAAATAACAACAATGTATATAGTTTTAAAATCAGAAAGAAAATATATTTCTTTTGAAATAATCATATATAGGGTGTTCTATTAAAAAAAAAACGTAAGTGTTATACATTTCTGCAATGCGCATGTATTTTTTGGGACATTTCAAAAAGGTAATACGCAAAAAACCTATTTTGTATTTAAGGTTTCTTGTAGCTCCTAAAATAAAGCCTCTAGGTAGGGAAAAATATATTACAAAAACCTGTACAATACTGAATTAAGACGGGTTGGATCTATTTGATATATTATAACAACAAAAGCTTAGGATTAATGAGAATTCACCTCATGTATAAAAATGTCAATATGAAGCGTGATGTTTTCGCTGAAAAATCGCCCAGTATGTGAAAAAAAAATTGTACACGTTTTTCATATAGTAAAAAAAAGCATGCGTTAATTCCAACAAGAAATGTCAATATATTGTTTATAATTATAATCATTGTACTTTTTTAATAAATTAATTAATTTATCATTTTTATTCGGGGAATTCTGCACCGAATACCAGCACCAGAAAATGTTTACACGAGCTCCCTATCTATAAGAGATGAAGGCAGCAATAATAATAGTTTTACTACGATTGTGGTCCCTTGTACTACTATCAAGGTGTATTCCTTCTCCATCTTTCAAAGCAACCCACATTGTCTGTTAAACTGTCTGCAAATGGTGTTTTAGGACATTCAAGGCGTTGACTAACTGTGCCCTGCTGTCTAGTCTTCACGTCAATAAATTGTAAGGTGTGTTATGGGTCAGTGTCCTGCACTGTCTGATTTAAACTTCATTGTCTTATTTATTAAATTATATACTCTGCATAACATAATAATAAAATCCATCTAAATTCTGTAAATTTTAAATCTAGCCCATGGTTAAATTTTATGTTTTTTTTTTTGAGGTAGGATAGGAATTAGTATTAAAAGTTTTCTTCTGATCCAATTAACACATAATATTGTACAGGATGGACCGTTTATTATGGAGCGATACCTTATCTCAGGACCTGTAAGAGAGAGCAAAAAATATTAAATTCAAAAGTTTTTTGGACTCATTTAAACTTTTAACATATCGTATTTTTATATATACAAATTGTTTGGTTTTTCGTGGTCAAGAGGCAACTTCCTTATTTTAAATGAAACACCCTGTATATTATCGTATTTTTTAATTCCTCGAAAAAATCTAAATATATTTCATGTATAATCCTATACCTAAGTTTAACCCTTTTTGACACATTTCCAATTTTATGTCAAAAATGACGTTTGCAGGTCTAAATATAACTATCAATTTCTCCTATTAAAAGCCTTTATTATTTAATTGGGGTTGGCTTGCTTCTGGAAGAGAGCCTATTTTAGTGGTTCATGTTGAAATATTTTTAATAAATAAATACAGGGTTGCCAAAAACTAACATTAAAAATTCGTTTAACACTGTTACGTGACGGTTTCTGTTTTAGCAATAATGTCAGGCATTTTTTTAATAAACTTTGTTACATTCCTTACAGATAATGAACACAATTATGTAATCTTCGTGTTAATAACTTATTGGCCCCAGCATGATAATAATCAATAATAAGTGTGTAAATTGTCAAACGTCAAGAAATATTTCGTGTCATTTCTGTAGTGTTCGATTGCATCTTTTTCGCCACGCCTCGCCTTCATGGCCAACTAATAACAATACTTAAAAGCCGTAGGTATGGCACTGTTACAAGAGAAAAATGTTTAATTGCAAATATCTTGAAAACTACAAATTTTTGGATTAGACAATCTTATAAAAAGTTGCTCTTATTTTTAATGCTAAATAAGATAAAATTATTAAAATTCCATATGAAAAAAACGACTTTTAACGATTTTTTCAATTAAATTTTTAATGTTAGTTTTTGGTCAGCCTGTATTTATTTATTATAAAAATGTCAATACGAACCACTAAAATAGGTCTTTTTCCACAAGGAAACCAACCCCAATTAAATAATAAAGGCTGTCAATAGGAGAAATTGATAGTTAAGTATATTTAGACCTGAAAACGTCATTTTTGACATAAAGTTGAAAATATGTCAAAAACAGTTAGACTTAAGTATAGAATATTATGCATGAAATGTATCTAGGAATTTTCTAGGAATGCAAAAATGCTATAATATACAGGGTGTTTTATTTAAAATAAGGAAGTTGATACTTGGTCACAAAAAACCAAACATCCTGTATATATAAAAATATGATATTTTAAAAATCGAAATGATTCCAAAAAACTTCTGTATTTAACATTTTTTGTTATCTCTTACAAGTTCTGAGATAAGGTATCGTATTTTTAAATACAGAGCTACAAATTAAAATTATTTTGATATTTACAGGGTGTGCCAAAATGAATTATAAAAGCTCTTCAACGGAATAGCCTGCATTATTTTACTTATTTGAATAAAAGCTAGGCTCACCTGATTAAAGTTGACCCCCGGGTTAATTTAAAAGGAAATATATTCTTAATTTTTTTTTATTGACTGACACCGACCATAATCCACTAAACAATAACTGCAAGTTTGATATATGTTAAGCTGTCAGTATTAGGATCACTATTCATTCACTATTATAAGGGGTGTACAAAGTTTTTGGTTATAAATATACCCCCCCCCCAGTAGCTTTCTTATTTCTATATATATCAAATAAAATTTCTTTAAATTTTACCCTCTGTATTATACGTCTATCAAATAGGTATTTCTTGCTGATTATAAATATACCATGTTTGATACCTTATCTTTACAAAATTTTAGAAAAACCCTGCCATACGAAGCGATAAATTCCCATTGACTCTCTAACATCTTACAGGCAGGGTTTTTGTCAAATTTCTCGGATGTCTTTAAAGATAAAGGTATCAAACTTGGTATATATTTATAATTAGCAGGACTCATTGGATGGGCGTATAATATATAAGGTGTTAAGCACCAAAGTTGATTATTACAGCATTCTAAGTTTAACCATGTCAGAACACAGCCTTTGTATATCGTATATCTGATAATGCTTGGACTTAAATGCAAGTTATGGCCTTATTTGCCGATTTTTTTAGAAATTGCATATTGTTGTTATAATTTTCTTTTTGGCTAACCAGATGAGCCACCTTCTTTTTATTAAAAAAAATTGGGTATTTCTAAAAAATTGTTTGAGTTATATTCAGATAGCTATAAAAGATGTTAAGGGGGAACTGCACGCAGTATTATGGATCATTTGCAAGCCTTCCGCCGCTGCAATATTATGTTAAAACTACAAGAGGTATGTATTAGGTTCAATGTGATTTCAATAGGGAAATATGTATAGTTGGGCGCTAAATGCGATTTTTTTATGGAAAAATCTAATCTAGAATTATAAAATAGAAGTAGATTTGTCCATTTTCGACCATTTTTCGACCACTTTTTGACGCAAATGCCGTCGCATATAATTTTTTTTCTACAAAATGGCTCTTTACCTCCTTGCATTGATCCTTTGTCTACGTAACTGCAAAATTTGAAATGGTAAATCATACTCATGTCTTTGTATTTCTGCAGCGCGTGAACCCTTTTGAACCCATTTTTAAACGAAATGTAATTTAAATTGGCTATACATAACACATTTTTTCGAGGTCGGACGTGCAGGAAGTTTTTTCTAATACGTAGGTACCTTTTCATCTTACTTTGAACTTGACTAGACCTTGTTACTAGTTTTTCACTTTTTGCGTGCAGTTCTCCCTTAAGTAAATAAGAGTTGAAAAACATTATTTTTTCCAGGTTTCTTGAATGTAAATTCTCGTTTTTGCTAAATCGCGACACTCTAGATTGTAAAATAAAATATAGCTTTGAATGTCACGATGATATATTATACGACATATGATTGGATATTCCAATTGAAGTAAGTACCGTAAAGTTACCTAACTTTGACCGAAATTGAAGTTTAATTGTGAATATCTTTGCTTGGCGTTTAGCTAATTTGTTCATTTAGTGGACCACCTTGGGGCTTCAAGTAACCCTTTAAATTGCACCATCAAATTTTTTGTTAGCAAGCCACATAAGGCATTTTTTTAAAAAAAACCTTGGTGGACAAAGTTAGGGACGATGAACCTAACTTTGACTGACCCCTTAAAATGTATGATATCTTAAATTTAGGGACCCTGTTCAATATCATTGACCATCAGATTCGTTTTTAAAAAATATTAGAGAAGATTTGGTTCATTTTTTTCAAGAATAAAACACAAAAAATCAAAAATAAAGTATTTATTATTATAAATATAATAAATGCAGGTACTAAAACAGTCTCGATTTAGTAAAAACAAACTAACATATAAATCAAACATAAGTAGGTACCTAAATACCTACATAAAACAAAAAACAAACAAAATTAAACTTAAGAACGAAATAAATATGTTTAACATTTCGGAACAAGAAAATATTATTCTATTTTTAGTTGCAAATTGTCAACTTCTGGAAATACCAACCCGCGTTTGAAATCACTAGGTTTGTTTAGTTTCAAAATTATGTCCTTTTTAGAAACTAGTGATATATCATCTGCTATGGGCCAAATAAATTTGAAATTCTTATTCCGCATGAATTTTATTTGAAATTCTTGCTCCTCGAAAGTCACTATTTGACCAACATAATATTTTGGTTGGTTATTTAGGGTTTTTAGGGACACTACTACATAGTCATCTGTAGCACACTCTTCTTTTTTGTTCATTAAGGTCTTTCTCAAATCTGCTAGGTTCGTATTTTCCTCTGCTGAATCTTCATCGTCGAGTTGGACTTCAGTAGTTTTACTTAAAGCCTTTTTTTCATTAGCTGCCCATGTCTCAAAACAGCTATCATTTAAAGTGTCCGCGTATATTATATTGCCTTCATCAATACTGTCAGAACTTTCGCTGGCTAGTCTCATTCTTTGCGTCTTTTTCTCGAATATCTTTTTAATAGCTGTCTTCTGATTCGATGGACCTGGAGTTGGGTTGACGTCATTGTCATTCGAAGTGAGATTTTCTAATCGGATTCCCTGACCTGGTTGGACGTTGATTTTCGATTTTCTTGTCTTCTTAGGTGCTTCTTGATCCCCATATCTCATAGTTTTTAGCATTCCTACTACGACTTCAGAAACTAACTCAACTGAGCGATCTTCTGTCGTCCCTTCAGTGCTAGTTCGAGGAAGCCTATTTATCACTTCCTGTGGATTAAACGGAACGATTCCACATTTTTTAAAGCCAGAAATCAAATTAGTAGAATGATTGTTTGGAGAAATGCTCTTACAAAGATTGTTTAATAGGCGCGGAAACTGGTCCTTTTGAATTACCTGGGATTTTCTTTGTTGGTTACTTTTCCAGGAATCTAATATGTCCCGCCACTTCCTTTTTAATGGCGCATAGAAGGCGACATCCAGTGGCTGGCACAAATGGGTCGAATTTTTAGGAAAACATGCGATAATAATATTATTTTCATGTGCAGTTTTTAAAACTTCCGATGAAAAATGACTCCCTAGATTATCTCCAAGTACTACGATTTTTCCATCCTTATGTTGTTTTTTAACGAATGGTACAAATTGGTTGCAGAACCAGTCGGTGAAAATAACAGAGTCGAACCATCCGCTTTTACTCCGATTGTATCGTGTGTGGGGGGGTCCTCCCTCTGTCCATGTGGACCAAATGTGTTCAGATTTGTACACCACGTATGGCGGCAACATTACACCACTTGCGGATCCGCAAAACATAACGGACACACTGGCTTTTGTGGAATCGCGAATCCTATCTGGGTATTTCGTACCTTTTTTAAATATGTACTTTTTCCTTCCCGGATCGTCGGCTAGGTTGGTTTCGTCGTAGTTATAAATTCGGCCGGGGTCAATAAAGTCTCCATCATTCTGTAATGTATCTTTCAATGCATTAAAATATTGCATTATTGTATCTGGCGATATTTCTCCTTTTGAAACCTTGAGGTTTTGACTCATTCTATGGCTAAGTGTCTGATGCCGATTTATAAACTTTGTCGTCCACCTTAGAGTTGGCATATTTCCTTCTTTAAATTGTGAAGCGGTCACTCCCTTTTTATCTAAAAGGTCGCTTACTAAATGTTGCAAGTCTTTACGGCTAAAAGGGAACCCCCGCTCGCTAACTTTTATAGCATGTGCAACTATAGCTTCTTCTTCAGTGGGTGTTAGCACGAAGGGGCGACCGACCTTACCCAAGTGTACTTTTTTACACTTATTAATTAATGTACCCTTTGGTATGTTAAATGTTTTCGCTGCCTGTTTTTTTGATATTTGTCCCGACCTTATCATGTTTAATGCCCTTTCAAGGTTAACTCGATTTTCCCCTATGTCGTACTGGCTGTACTTTCTTTTCGGCATTTCTGAGAAAAAAATAATAAGTTTTTATTAAAATAAAACTCAACTTTGACCGTGCCATTAACTTTGACCGGCGGTCAAAGTTATTGACAAAAGTTGCAATTTTAGGTTATGTTTACATTTTTTTTTAAATATAGAAAAATGTGTGACCAGTTCAGTTCACGTTATCACAATCACTTCCTAATAGTTTAAATCACTTACCTGCGTAATACTAATGATTAAAACGAATTAGTTTTTGCTCAGCAATGAGAAGTTTACCGGTAATATTTTCGCGGCACTTTTTCGGGATTTCTATCGGGACTATTTTTTCGCGCACGTTTGAAAATGCATTAAAGGCCATCTATGATGCACTGCTCTACTTATCAGGACCAAAATCGCAACGGTATCTACTTTTGCTGCTTCATAAATTCGGTTAAAAACATTTTTTGAATTTGTGGTCAATGTTATATTCGGAGTCAAAGTTAGGTAACTTTACGGTATGCAAATTTATATATGATGTTCCATTAAAAAATTAAAAGTTAGCGAAAAATGGAAAATAAAAAAGATATGGCAATGCTGTCATGGTAAAACAAAAGTTATAGGGGTGAGCCACTTATTTGTGGCATTCGGTATATTTTAGATAGGGCATTTCAAAAATTAGAAGTAGGCTTCGAAACCGCTGTCTGAAATTATTTAAAAATCGTATAGTATAATAAATTACTGAAAAAACTACAAAAATTAAGGAAAGGTAAACGAATACAATTTGACAGAGGAATTAATGTTTACGCTACACTAAAATATTAGCTAAAAAGTGTGCTTAGTAATAATAAGAAAACAATTGATTAAAAATAATAGACGTTACTTCTACACTTAATAAGAGAAACGCTATTTATTAAAAACTATTAAATTTATAAAGGGAATTTTAATTCTTTAAGCAAAAAATGAAAAATCAGCGACATGGTCTAGTCAAGTTCAAAGTAAAAAAGATACCTACGTATTACAAAAAAGTTTCTGCAAGACCCATCTTAAAAAATGATGCTATGTATTCGCAATTTAAATTACATTTCGGTTAAAAATGGGTTCAAGAGTTCACGCGCTGCAGAATTGCAATTATGTAGACTAAGGATCAATGCAAAACGGTATAGAACCATTTTGTGAAAAAAAATTATATATGGCGGCATTTGCATCAAAAAGTGGTCAAAAATTGACAATCTACATTTATTTTTATTATGGATTTGATTTTTTTTATAAAAATACGAAACTATACACATTTCTCTATTAAAATCACATTTAAGCAAATAAATATTTTTTATAATTTTAACATAATATTGCAGCGGCGGAAGGCTTGCAAATGATCCGTAATACTGCGTGCAGTTCCACCTTAATGGTCTGCAATGACGAAGTATCGTGACTGACAGTTGTGTAGAAAATTTGGAAAAACCCGATTTAATGACCGGTAATTTGATGACCAATAAAAAAATGAATGACCGTAGGTACTACTAAATACTACCAAGATAAAGTCGAAACATTATTAAAATAAGAAGCATAAAATGACCTAGTAACAAATTTTTAGTCTCTCAGATTGAGGCACTCCCCTATTGTACATTTTCATATAAAGTGAGTCACCGAGTGTTTAAAGTAATTCTAAAGCTTCTAAAATTGACTCTAATCTTAACTAAAGTAATCAGCATAAAATGGACAAGTAACAACTTTGTAGCCCCTGAAATTGTGGCACTTCCCTCTTATAACTGAACATATAAAACTAATAAAAAAGTTTAAAGTCATTCTAAAGCAACCAAGAATATTTCAATCTTTACTAAAATAAACAGCATAAAATGACATAGTATCAACTTTCTAACACCTTCCTTGCGGCGGTTTTTTTTCAATTTTTCATAAAAAGTGAATGACCGAAGATTTAAAGTTATCTTAAAGCTACCAAAATTGACTCAAATCTTCACTAAAGTAGCATACAAGGGCTGAGTATTAGCTTTTTAGCCCCTCAGAGTGAGGCATTTCCCTCTTGAAATTTTTCATATAAAGCAAATGACTATATAAAGCCATCCTAAAACCACTAAAATTGACTTAAATCTTTACTTAGGCAAGCAACATAAAATGACCTGTTAGCAACTTCCTAGCTCCTTAGAGTGAGGCGCTTTCCTCTTAGATTTTTTCATATAAACTGAATGACCCGGGATTAAAGTCGTCCTAAAGTTACAAAAAATAACTCAAATCTTTATTAAGACAAGCTACATATACCCGGGTATTCACATATGAAAAATTGCAAGAGGGTGGTGCCTTATTTTCAGAGGTTAGAAATTTGAGTCTCAGATGGTAGATTTCGGATAACTTTAAACCCCCGGTGAATAAAAAATAAAAGTGAATAACTTTTTATGACAAACTTTAAGACGGAATTACCTCAATCTGACGGGCTAGAAAGTTGATACTACGACATTTTGTGATGCTTGCGTTAATAAAGATATGAGTCAATTTCGGCGGCTTTATGATGACTTTATATGGAAAAATTCAAGAGAGATTGAAGGGGTAGAAAGTTGAAACTAAATAATTTAATACTGCTTCCTTTAGTTAAAATTTGAGTCAGTATTGGTAGCCTTAAGACGATTTAAACTCTCTGACATAAACTTTTATGAAAAATTGCAACAGGGAAGTGCCTTAATCTGAGGGGCAGGAAAATTGTTACTAGTCCAACTAGTGCTTATTGTTTTAATAAAGATTTGAGTTCGTTTTGGGAGCTTTAGGATGAATTTAAACCCCCAGATATTCACTTTATATGAAAAATTGCAAAAGGGAAGTGCCTTATCCTGAAAGGCTAGAGAGTTGATACTAGGCCATTTTATGCTGCTTGTTTCAGTAAAAAATTGACTCAAATTTGGTAGCCTTAGGATGATTGTAAACCCCTGGTAATTCACTTTTCATGAAAAATGTAAATTGTCTTAATCTGAGGGCGTAGAAAATTTAACTAGGCCATTTTATGCTGCTTGCTTTAATAAATACTTGTGTCGATTTTGGTATCATCGGTCATTCACTTTTTATAAAAAATTAGAAAAAGAAAGTGCCTCAATCTGAGGGGCTGGAAAGTTCGTACTAGGACATTTTATGCTGCTAGCTTTAGTGAAGGTTCAATTTTTATTTTATTAAAAAGGGAAGTAGCTCATTCTGAGAAGCGAGAAAGTTGATACTAGGACTTTTTGTGCTGCCTCCCTTAGTAGAGATTCGAGTAAATTTTGGTAGCTTTAAACCCCCGGTCATTCACTTTATATGAACAATTACAAGAGGAAAGTGTCTCAACCTGTGGGACTAGAAATTTTTTACTAGGATATTTTATTATTTTGGTCGCTCTAGGATTTTTAAAACCTAGAGTTATTCGGTTTTTCTGCTTATCATCAAATTACCGCTCATTACATTAGGTCAACCCAGAAAATTTCATAATGTGGTGAACATTAAAAAAAAAATCTAAGCCCAGATTAAAAGTTGTATTGTTGTATTTCTGAAATATCACCTATATTTGGTAATGAACTGGTTTAGATTTACTCACACTGGTAAAATTATTGAATACTAGATTTGCATATTTTTAACTGATTTTGTTCTCATTTACATTTATGGCCTGAGTAGATATTGAATCTAAGCCCCTGCATATGTGGGATGATAATTAGATGACGTTAATATGTCTTTAATTCTATTTAGGAGCTTTTTATAAGTTTTTAAAACTGTTGGACGTGGAAAATAAATTGGTTTATAAAAATCACACTCCATATTTTAAATATTAAGATAGGCATACAAATAAAATGGATAATTAAATTTAAGCCTCAAGCACAACTACCACATAAGTTGCCTTTCCATTTAAAATTTTGAGGGTGGCTATCATTGCGTAAAGGGTGATTCAACCCTTATGAGAAATAGGTACAAAATTTTAGTTTCCCCTTGACATTGCAGATATAGTTTTAAGTGTTTTAAAATATATTTTCTAATAATTGCATAGCTCGTTTTAAAATTGTTACCCTGTGTAGAATTCAAAATAACTGTTATTTTATATAAAAAAACCCCGGGCGGTATAATTTTATAGTCTCATGTTAATTATAAATATAAGTTTGATACCTATATCTTTAAAAATAACAGATAAAATTGCTATAAAAAGCAATGTGTTAGAAAGAGAGAGAATATTCAAACTACACGGGAATATATATCTTTAAAGATAATATAGGTATCGAACCTCATATATTTGTAAATAGTAGAAAGAAACACATTTAGTGAAACAAGTGAACAAAGTTAGAATGCCTTCCTGGGTGGAGGGGACAAGCATTTATATTCAGAGACTGGAAAAGAAGTCTTTGCTTTTTGTTTGTTACCACAACTTAAGCTTAATACCCTCATGAAAATTAATTAGAGACGATGACTAAAAAAAAAGGTTCACAGTTGTATAATTGTGGTAATGCCTTATAAAATAATTTATATTTTCACAAAGATTTGGCGGCATTTGCCCCTCCTAAGGGTGTTCCATTTAAAATAACAAACTCGATCCTCAATTTTTTACTTTCCAATTTTCATTTGTTTATTTTTTTTTGCTTCTTAAAACTGTTGTGTATAACTTTTTTTCTAAATTTTAAAACAAAGCTACTCCGTTCAACATATAAACCGAAAACCTGTACATTGCAACTGACAGTTTATTTATCTTTTTCACATGTAATTGTTTTCTTTTAAAATAATATAATATTGTTTCTCATGTAGAACTTAAAAATATAAATATATAAAAATGTGTAAACATAACAACCAATGTATTTCGGTTTAAAAGGAACAAAATAAAATAAAAACGATTTTAAAGTAATACAATGACTTGCCGTTCTGTATCACAAGTGGTATGAACCTTTTAAGGAAGGTCCACAAAAGAGATGAAATAACGGGCTCCGCCCAAATAAGACATGTTGATTTCAATTTAAGAATTACTTTTAGATTTATTATTATGCAACACTGATGCATTTTAAGACCATACGGATAAAAGAAATAAAACAGGGTTAGAAGGATGCCGTTATGTGCAATCGACGGTTACAGATGTGATATATTTATAAAATTATTTTTGCAAAGTTTTAGACAACATGAGGTAAATAGTTATATTAGGCATTTATTTTAAAAATACTTTTTGTTTATTATAATTAATTATTGTTTAAAGTAAGTAAAACTTGCTTCATCCTCACTAAATGTGCAACAGTGACATACTTCTTAAAATTTTGGTAATTTGAAATATTCATAAGTATTTACGTACATTTAGTATAGATTTTAATTTAAACTAAATTTTTGTTAATAAAGATAATAAAATGTTTAATTTTTAATAAAAACATAACAGGAGTATATATTCCAGTATTTGTAATTTGCAACGAAAGAGCATATCTTTTACACACACAAGATTGTATGTTCTTTAACCTTACATTATTTTGACATAAGACAATATTTACATACTCGTTGTGTACTAAGTATAGTATATATAGTTAAGCTTAAAACAAGTGTAAGAAAAATGTAAAAAAATATTATTGTTAGCGACACTATCGAGAATAGTACGAATATTTTGACCCCTCATTCATCAAAATCCATTTAGCCGTTTGAATCCTACCAGGTTATTTTTTTTAAATAATGGCTTAATACAGAGAAAAAATAATTTCGTTCAGTCAAGTAAATAAATATGTTCTTGCTATTTTGTAGAAAATTATACAAATTTACTAGAAATACTTTCCCCAGTATTCACTATACAGGTTTGATAATTAGAAGGTATAGATGCCATGGTACTTAAAACTCTTAGTTTGCCGGTCAAGTTAGACCTAGTCTAAATTTAAATTCCATTATACCAAAAACCAAATTACCCACTCACAGAAAACTGAAACAAGCAAAGTGTACAAGTGTAACAAGTATAATAACACTTCTGAAAAAGTTGCAGCCGATTTCATTAAAACACACATATGACTGTAAAGCAATATAAAAATTGATGTTAAATACGCCAATATTTAAATACCTTTGATTTGTTGACTAATAATACGATATACACCATTCAAATATATAAATATTACACACAACTATTTCTGGTAAATATTGCATTTACTTCTTGAAAGTACGTTGTTGTTTATTCAATTTTATTTCTGTTGTCTGGACGAAATATGGGTCAACAGGCAATTTTTTTCATGTATACTTGGCTAGGACACCCTGCATACGACATCCTATGCCGCACTGCTGTGAATTAAATTCAGGTAAGCGGTACCTGAAATATTTCGCCGTTTCCTTACTTTTGCTACACGTGGTATACGATATCTTTAAGGATCGCCTTAATTAGATACCTATCACGATGAGTTTTCAAAATTTGTATTTTTTTATTATTTATTTACATAAGTTATATTATAAATATTATTATAAATATAGTAATATGATAAACTGTTGCCCCCATATTCACTAAAATGGTTTAAGAGTTAGACCGGTCTAGTTGCTATGATACTTACAACTTTTAGTTCGCCAATTATGTTTCGCTGATGTCACTGTCATTTTGTAATTGCGCTTTTTAGAAAAACTATTTGTTCAATTGTTAAAAAAGTCATCTTAGACCTAGAACTGTCAAGTTAGACCTGGTCTAAATTTAAATCTCTAGTGAATACGGGTGTTGGTGTTCTAGAAATACGTTTGAGCAAATTATTCGAGAAATATTTCTTGGTTAAATACTGGTTAATGTTCTCTTTTTCATTGATAGTTTCATAATTTATATTATCTATTCGAGTATATCTTATAGCATCTGATAATGATGATTTAGCTTGTGAATTTACACTGCGATCGAAAATTTCCTACATTCTTTAGTCTTTTTGATATTTAACTATAATCCCCATATCAAATTTATTTGCCGATTTTGGCATTGAGCTGAACTTGTCATTTTCTTTTAATTCTCAACATAAAGTTAAATCAGCCGATTCTTAGAAATCTTCAAAAGTAAAATTCTATAGATAAAAAATCCATAAAGCTTTTACATGAGAAGGATGTAAAATTGTTATTGTATAATAGTAACTTTTTATTTGTTTAGTTAATTGGTTTAATACCTACTGCTGTAATGAATAACTGCACCTATTTTATTTGGTGTTGAGTATATCATTTGTAATTTTGGAGTGTATATAATAACATAAATCAAATAATTTTTAGTCAACTATGACTAAATACGACACGCAATATAATTTAAATGCATTAAGAAGAAAAACCTTAAAATATCAGTTAAATATTAAGTATAGTAACTTTTTAAACGAACCGTTTACTGATTTTTCTAATTTGTTTGATTTTTAAACAACATTATTCATTTAAGTTATAAATGGCTGTTCAAAACTACAAGCTTTCAATGAACACATGAATTGCATTTAGGTTTACATTACCGTTTTTAATGTAAACAGTGCAATCCAATTTAGAGTGACTTGAAAATTTATGGTTTTAGTGTATTTTCTATATAAGATACTTAACTGCTTGTTTAGTAAACCACATACCGTTCATACGAAGGAAAAATGATAAGAACCACGGTTACCACAGTTGAGTTCATAAAAATTTAAACATGATGTAAGAAAACTGTATTTTAAGAAATCATGTGTAATTTTAAAAAATAGTAAATAATAATTACTAAAGATTATTTTTTTATGCATTTTGCATAATTTTTATATATTATTATATAATTTTTTAAAAGAAAAATGCATATTTTAAGAACTATTGCATATCTAAGCATGTTTTGTGATTTCTGTATTATTTTGTTACCTGTTATGGCCGCCCGCAGCCGCACCGTGACGCCTGATGTGCGATGTCTGAACTCGATTTAGATTATGTTTATACAGGGTGTTAATTAATGTCGTGGATATATTTCAGAGGGTGATAATACTCGACAAAATAGGTAAAAAATGCCAATATATGCATGGTCAAAAACGCACCATTTTCGTTATACAGGGTGTCAAAGTTTCAATTTTTTCTCGTTTTTTGCGTTTTTTTCCAGTTCCTTCTGAGACTGGTTCAAATTTAGAACATGTATTATTTTTAAGAACCTCTACGATAAAATATCAAAATCGTGGATGGTAGTATACAGGGTGTTACATTTTTTTGTACCACCTACAAGTTTTGTATGAATTCTGATATAAAATTTAAACTCTTTGTTCATTTCTTTAACTCTTTTGTATTTTGCATTATTCTTGTATCTGTCACAGTTTTCGACTTATTTGCAATAATCGATGCATTGCATCGATGGCATGTAGGCAAAATTAAGCAAAAAATTAAGTAACGGGTTTTATTTTAAATCAACCGACATGATAACGAAAAATCAGATAAAATTATTACAGTTAAATCAAAAATAAAACAAAATTATAAAAGTTGTTGAAAATGCCCGCCTCTTGCTAGAATGCAAGAATCAAGTCTTCGCCTCATGGACTGACGAACTTTGTCAAATATTCCAGGAGTATTGCGAGTGATGTCGCATGAAGCTTTTATTCTGTTTCTTAAATCTTCTTCTGTCTGGATTGGGGTTTGATACACCAATGTTTTCAGAAGTCCCCAGAAAAAGAAATCCAGGCTATTCAGATCTGGAGATCTAGGGGGCCATGGCTGAGGTCCTCCTCGCCCTATCCAACGGTTATTCAAATTATTATTTAGGAACTTCCTCACCTCTATGCTAAAATGTGCTGGTGCACCATCGTGCATGAACCACATTTGATTTCTAAGAACTAGAACGTCTTCTAGCAATACCGGGAGTTCGTCTTCGAGAAATTGACGATAATATCGTCCGTTTAGCCTTGCTGACAGGAAAAATAGACCTATCAAATAATCTACATTAATGCCGGCCCACACATTTACTGAAAATTGTTGCTGGAAATTATTTTCATGTATCGAATGCGGATTCTCTTCTGCCTAAAAATCATTGTTATGAAAATTACGTATGGCATTCCTAGAAAAATTTGCCTCGTCGCTACGCGAACCACTGGCAAAAATTTAAACGGAGTGGGAGAAGAGCTTGAACCCTTTGGATGTGGTAAGGATACATTAAGTTCTCTAATAAAATTTTCCATACAAACACAAATGAAATGTTAAGTGTTGCTGCAATTTTCCTCGTACTGGTAGCAGGATCGTTTTTTACTGCATTTAGAACTGCTTCCTCGACTTCAGGAGTCCTAACCGTTTTATTTGCTCCTGCTAAATGAGTGGATTTCTTGAACGATCCTTTTGCACATAGCCGAATATGTACCTTTGCAAATGTTTGTCTATTGGGCACCATGCGATTTGGATATTTCTGTTCATAGAGTCGTCTGGCCTCATAACAATTGCGACTGGCAAGTCCATAAATGAAATGAATTTCTGCATATTCTTGAATTGTGAATTCAACCATCATTAAACAACTCGAAACAACTACGGAAACGTCAAACAAAAAAATATTTTTTACAAAATATCAGATTAAAGAACAGAATTAACAAATGACCTGCCTCAGCCTACTACCTTTTTTTCCAGTTTCATTATTTAGCCTACACTTGATTTGCATCTATGGCAAGTATTGCAAGGGTGCTGCAAAAAAAAGTTCCGCAAGATAAACTTGTAGGTGGTGCAAAAAATGTAACACCCTGTATACTACCACCCACGATTTTAATATTTTATCGTAGAGGTTTTTAAAAATAATACATGTTCTAACTTTGAACTAATTGTCTCAGAAGGAACTGGAAAAAACTTTGACACCCTGTTTAACGAAAATGGTGCGTTTTTAACCATGTATATATTGGCATTTTTTTCCTATTTTATCGAGTACTATCACCCCTTGAAAAATATCCACGACGTTAATTAACACCCTGTATATATATATATATATATATATATATATATAGGGTTACTGGTAACTCGATACATTCCCTTGGAGATGTGGTAGGGGAGGAGGTAAGGAGCAAATTTAACCCTAACATGCATTATAAAAAACTTTATCGCTTTTGAGATATTTCATTTTTTTCTTTTTTTTTTTAACGTAAATCTTAATGACTTAAAAGGTATTTCCCAAAAAATCGACTATATTTTTTTTAACATTTGAACTGGATTAATTTCCTAATACTGGGGCCTTCTGTTTGGAGTGAAAAACTTCGGGAATTATTTAGATCATAGGAAAATTTTAAATAAATTCTTCAATTTTTTTTAGTAGGTATCACAATTTGTTATCGGTTCTTTTTAAAAAATCTTCAAGCAATATTTGTGCAAATTTTCTTGAAACTTCCTTATTGCAATAGCTGTATAACAAGGCACAAACGATACCAAAAGTACTTGATACTGTTTTTATTTTTAGATGAACAATAAAAAACGTAGGTACTCGAAAAAAAAGCATTTAATTTTTTTATTATTTTCATATTAGTAATTAATTTTTACAAATTTTGTTGAAAATGAGAGCCATTATTTCGAATACATGCTCGGCAGTGTCTTCTTATTTCCGTCTTTGTTATTCTAGTTGTCAAGGTATTCCGTAGTTGTTGGAAAGCGTCGGTTATCCTTTGCCTAAGATCTTCTGGGCTTACATAAACCAGCTCTTTCATATGCTTTCCGACATAATGGTCAAGAGGAGTTAAGTCGGGGCTTCGCGCTGGCCAAGGTATTGAGCCTGCCGTACTGTCAGCCGATAATGCGCTGGACAACCGTCGTTCTGAAATATAATTCACTGTCTGATGGCGAGAGGAATATCTTCTAGAAAAACCGGTCATCCCTTAGAAAATTTTCATACATTTTCCCGTTTAAATTGCCTCGAAAAAAGTGTGTTCCTATTAAAAAACGGTCAATGAGTCCCATCCACACATTTACAGAAAACCTCCTTTGAAAACTAGTTTTCCTTATTAGACGTGGATTTTCTTCTGCCCAATAATGTAGGTTGTGGAAGATTGATATGCCCTCACGATTAAAATTTGACTCATCCGTCCATAAAATGTCTGTTAAGAAACTTACATTTTCTGCATCTGAATTTATCATAAAGCGGCAGAATTCTAATCTCCTAAGATCATCTTTCTCCAAGCTCTGGACAGGGGTATAATAGTAAGGATGGCGTCCAACTCCGCGTATCGTTGACCAAACTTTCCATTGTGATGATATACGGGAGGAGTAACGGCATTACTTGTTCTACGTTTCACGGATCCAGTTTCAGCGATACTTCGGTATGTCTCAGCGAATACGCGGACATTTGGTATGTAGCAGTTAGGGAAGCGACGTTCGTATTCTCGGCGAGCCTCGGCAGCATTTCATCACAATATCCGTAGATAAAGATAATGTCTGCATATTCTGCGTTGGTGTAAGCGGCCATAGTACTTAAAGCACGATAAACACCACAACGATGAAAAATTAACTTCGTAACTTAACTATTTCAGACTACACTGTCACTGTTAAATTGCATAGCAAATAATTAAACCGCTTCTTTATTGTTTCTCAAGCAAAATCTACTTGTATTTGAAAAACAAAAATAGTTCTTTATTTCGAACAACCCTAGTGTATTTATTAAATGTTAACTTAAAAGAAACAAAATTGACAAAAATAAAAATTAAAAATTATCAATGATTTGTTTCTAATGTTAAAATAGTTTATTTAATTGGTTGCCTGGAGCAATATTACTCGAATTGTCGCAGTGTCGCCAAAAATCAGTAGCAAAAAGAGGCACCGAGTATTATAAATGCATCACGTTCACTCATTTATTTTGGAAACTGTCACTTGTGGTATGGTGTGTACCTTGTTAGACAGTTATTGTAATAAGGAAATTTCAAGAAAATTTGCACAAATATTGCTTGAAGATTTTTGTAAAAATAACCGATAAGAAATTGTGATGCCTACTTAAAAAAAAAATGAAATATCTCAAAAACGATACTGTATTGCTTGCTTAGATATGCAATAGTTCTTAAAATATGCATTTTTCCTTCAAAATCACGAGAATATGCAACAAATGCACATATATATATATATATATATATATATATATATATATATATATATGTACATTTTTGCATATTTTTGTGATTTTGAAGGAAAAATGCATATTTTAAGAACTATTGCATATCTAAGCAAGCAATACAGTATTCTCCTCCTAAGAAATTGCATTTTTTCTGGCCAGATGTTTAACCTAGAATTTCTTTACCTAAACCCTACACTCTAAATAAGGTATTTATTTATTTACATTTGATACATATTACCAGTATTATTGAGGTTGTTGTTTGTCGTAGCTGCAGCTAGTTATGTTCTCCCAAACAAAGTGAAAGTTAAAGCCAAAGTGATTATGTCGAGAATACGATGTACTTCGTGGATTAAGCTTTATCCAGAACTTGTTCAGGACGGCGATTATGCTTTTGCAAGCCTTATTCAAAAGTTTCCCGTTCGAAAAAATTCCAAATAGATCAACACATTAAGACTCCGTCTAACATTGTTAAGGTTAACAAAATAAAAACTAGCCCCATTCAGTCAAAGTTGAAGCAGTATTTATACAGTCAAAATTTAACGAAGATCTGTGTAAAATGTTTTTGCCTGCTAATATTCCTTTAAACAAGTTGACCAACCTACAAGTTAAGGCTTTTCTGCAAAAATACTCAAAATTTAATGCCCCAGAATCAATATTAAGAAAAAACGTCTTGCTAGATGATATAAAGAACGAAATTGAAGGTAACTATATGTATATTGTCGTCGACGAAATAACTGATTCGTGTGGTCGTTACATAACTAATTTAATGATTGGAAAACTTACATAAGAAGAGCCTGGAAAAGCTTACCCCATAGCGGTAAAAAAACTAGAAAAAACAACCTTACACTTACCCGTTTTTTTCAAGAAACATTAACACATTTCTTTTTGCCGAATTCAGTTCCAACAGATAAAATTCTTGTCGTGTAGTCCGATGATGCGCCGCATATGATAAAGGCAGAACATTTAATTCATTTAACTTGCCTAGTTCACGTATTAAATAGGGTTGCAGAAACTATTAGAGTTTCCTTCCCGTTGGTCAGTGACCTAATAGCAAGTGTGAAAAAAATATTTATAAAGGCCTTATTAAGAGTACAGTTTTAAGAAGCCGAATTTTCCCGGAATACCATTACCACCTAGCAACTAGAAGAATCATAGTGACAAAATTGAAAGTTTAATAGAAAAAACACTAGTTTTAAGGCAGGTCGTAAACATAATGTCAGCGAAAACTGTAAATAATTTGGCTATTGAACCTGCCTTAGTTCCGAAATTAAAAATTTGCCCTATAACTTCTGTAGATGTAGAGAGATCGTTTTCTTTGTACAAACCGATCCTTACTGGTAGACGCCACAATTCTTTAGTTAAAAACCTTGAAGAACACCTAATAACTGATGCGTTTTATAATTTTTCAAATTAGTATTGATATACGTTTGTATAAGTGTATTCAACTTTAATTTATTTTTATTCAATACTAAATCCCCTAATTTGGTGAAAATTTAATTCAGAAAATCAAAATTTAGTTGATTTATTACTACATATTCATTGCATATTTATGTATTTTCTTGCATATAACCAGAATAAATTTAAAAAAAAAATATGTGCATATATAGGCGCATATTCTTAATCCGGTCTTTGATATTTACATAGGATATTCTGATTTGCCCAATCGATATGTATGGTGTGTGGCAAATATGATAGATTGTCAGTCGTTTATACAACTTTCCCATTCCTATAAACTGTAGGTAAAAATGCAGAGCAACGGGAGGATCAGAATCATATGATAATGTAGATTATCAAAACAATAAAATATCCCAAACTATTTTATAACCCAACTATGACAGATGGACTCTTAAAAAATAGGCATACAAAGCTTGACCAGCTCGTTTAGAAAACAATTGCTGATATTAAAATTTAGAATAACTTGACTTTTTAGAAAGTAATTACTCTAAATTCCAAAGCTCTCACGTTTGCTATGATAAATTACCTTCAAAACTATGCAGTTTAATAAATTTCTTTAATTATTTATATATTATTATTTATTATATTAAAGCAACTACATCTTTTCCAATTGTAATGCGTCTGTTGTAACTCAGATTAGACAACTGTAATTCAGAAAGCATCAGTTGTATTTCAGAAAGCATCAAATGTATTTCAGAAAGCGTCAGTTGTAATTCGGATTAGTCAAATGAATTTGGACTTCCTATTCCTCAATTTATCAGCACACTTTTGAAATGTTTGATTTGTATGGCAACGACTTTGATGATTCATTTATTTGTTAATAATAATTGTGTGTAAGTGCAATATTTTTGTCACAGTGGTTGTTATATAAAAAGCTAAACAAAGATTAAGAAGTGTATAATTCTGGAGCTGAAAGATAACTATGACTCACGACATCCCATAATGGGCATACTACCATGATATTTATTTTGTTCAAGTATTTACGTCTAGGCGACAATGAACAAGTACTCTGCCACCTTTGCAGGATGGAAGTAATTGGAAGAGAGCCGGTCGAACGAAAAAAATACGATCGTTACAATCAGAAAGATAGGAAAAGAAATTTGGAATGTGCCAACAAAGGAGATGACTGGGCTGTTTTAGTTGTTACTTTATTTTATTAAGTACGATCAGGGTGAGACACTATGCTAGCTAAAGGGGGTATAAAGCCAAACATTTTAAGTGCAAGAGAAGTAGACATTGTTATTTCCTGGATAGAGGGGTTATAAATTTACACTTGAAATATTAAAAGAAAAAAGCAGGGAATATTTTCAAAAAGAAGTCGCAAAATCTACATTAGGGAAGCATTTGAAGGAAAATTATTCACACTCAGACAGGTTCACCATGAACCAACAAACATAAATTCCAATGAAAACAAGAGGAGGAGGGCCGAATATATCCAGGATTTGATCGGGGTAAAGAAATAGGATGGACTAATTTCAATTTGTTCTGTTCAGCAAGAGGTCCGGGGGCAATTTCAGCTTCAGGTGTGGTGAAAATGGAGAGAATAATTCTCAGCTGAGTTAGCAAATAGTTGGGTGGCAGGTCTGCTGCAACGCTGGCAGGATATGAGTAATCAACTTGCTGATGTCCCAGGCCCCCCTATTTTCATACATCTTAACATTTATTATTGAGATTAATGTATTTCTTTTAGATAATAGGTAGTTTCTGAATTACAACTGACCTTTTCTGAATTACATTTGTGGTTTTCTGAAATTCAGTTAACAAATCTGAATAACAATTGAAAATTTCTGAAATTCATTTGATCTTTTCTGACGCAACCGCTAGAAATTATTTTTCCATGTCTACATGTAAACAATACTCTAAAATTAGCTGTCTATGCTATATCAGTCCAGACCTCCCAGTAGCAGTTAAAAATGTAAGGACAGCGAATTTGGTATTCGTTTGAGGGATATTTACCATGTGTTGCCGAGCAATCAGCGAAAGCGGTACTTTATATAGCAAACCAATTCCGTTTGCCCACTACGCGATACGCCAATAATATCGCCATACCATGACGCAGACGCAATATCCGCGGTTTAGCGGTGAGTAGTCGTGGATTTTTAAATCACTTCACACTGCAACAAATGTCACATATACTCAGCTTAAGTGATATTTTACTATTTGTGGGCGAGTGGTGGAAGAACTAAGTTATAATGCGCTCAGCAAACATGCCGTTATCGTCCTGTAGGCGAACATCCTCAGCATATAAACCACAAACCCTGAAACTTAGATTCACTGATGAATATTTAAAACTATTAAAAAAGGCTTAACTCTATTTTCAGCGGTAGAGCGGTAAAGTGTACTGCTACTGAGTGCTTCGGGGGTCAAATGACAACGTTCGCTTCTACATTCTGTGGAATGACAAGGCTCGCCGCAATTGCAACTACCGTGTTTAAGAGTTTAATATAAAATTAAAAAGACTATGCTCTTTGTAAAGAATGCGAACATGAATATAAAATATTTTTACATATATATTGTGGCGGTTCATCATTCAAAAGACTTCTCTTAAGAAAATGTTGGTCCTCCACACCTATCACAAAATACAGATTACAATAGCCTTGCTCAATCTGAAAGACAAATTTGGATTCATCATCATGATGATGAATGAGTCCACTGCTGAACATAAGTCTTTCGTAACCTACGCCACGCGTTCCGATTCTGTGCTACGTGATATCTTCGGTCCATTTAGTTGGAGGACTCCATTCAAGAATTGTCGTTGTCCATTAGTCGTCGGTTGACCTAGCAATGTACCCGGCCCAGTTCCACTTCAATATAGCAGTTTTTTCTTTTTCTGCTCCATAGGTCATTACTGGTAGAATACATTGATTAAAAACTTTCCTTTTTAAGCAAGAAGGGATATCGGATCTAAATACGTGCTTCAGATTTCCAAATGCCGCCCAGAATAAACCTATTTTTCTTTGAAGCTAATTTGTTTGGTTATCTCGACCTAAACAAATCTCATGGTTTAGATTTTTTCCATTTATATTTACACCCACGTTGTCCCAATTTCTTTGTTTGCATATACTCTCAAGAAGGGTGGTAAACAACTTTGGAGATATTGTGTCGCCTTGACGAACGCGTTCTATTCTGAGCTTGTTTGTGTCTTTATGAAATCTAACAAAAGCTGTCGCTGTTTCATACATGTTTTTGATTACTGCGTCGTATCGATGGTCAATTCGACAATCAGCAAGAGCTTGCAGCATTTTTATTTGGTCAATGGTATCCAACGCCTTTTCGTAGCCTACAAATATAAGGATGAGTGGTTTATTATATTTCACGCATTTTTCAATCAAATTCAACAACTTGCAGTTGATCGTTTGTCAAGTTTGTTAGTAAGCCTTTTTATTATTACTTTCATGAAGAGCTTGTAGACATGTGAAAGAAGACTGATGGGACAATAGTTTTTCAAATCGGCAATATCGCTGTTTTTATGCATAACATTACGATAACAGCATTGTGCCACTAAGTAGGGGTCGTGCGTTTTAAAAGACATGCATTGAAAAGTTTTTGGATAGGGCGTATTAAACAGTGGCGTGCCGAGTTTTTTGCCCCACTTCCCCGCAAGACTTTTCTTGCGAGTCCCTGCATAATTTCTTCAAAAATGTAAGTAAACAAAAAAATGGCATAAATTTATTAACAAAAACCATAACATAAATTTAAAAAATAACTCTAGTAAAAAAAACGAAATAAAAAAAGCACGATATACATTTTGAGGTTAATAGGTATAGGTCGGTATAGGGAAACTAATAAACACAAAACAAAAATTAAATAAATATTAAAAAACACTAAATATACTGTGGTTCAAACAAAACTAAAAAATAATAAGAAACAAAGAGAACGTTTTCTTTGGCGGTAGACTAGACTTTTTTGTTTTTGTAGCGACTAGATAAATGCTTTACTTCTTTAGCCCTTTCGTACTATATTCAGATAAGAACTAGAGAACTAAGACGGCTCTGAGTCATGGTCGACCTAAGGATATTTTTAATTATTTTCAATTTTAAAAATGATCTTTCCGATTGAGCTGAGGTTACAGAAAGGACAAGAAATAAGTGGAATGCAGCACACAGTTTTGATATACCACTTAACAATAATTCATTTTTTTTTTCGAAAATATAGTTTGCGAATTCACGAGTTTTATTAAGGTTTTTAATATTGTTATACAATAATGATTTTTTCTGAATTAGCTCAGTTGCTAGTTGAGAAGTTAAATCATTTGAATATTTCTCCACTAATAACTGAGCTTTTTCCAAAATTTCTGAGTCATTTAATTTAACCAATATCTGAGGATTTAGAATTGAAACTGTTGAACAAACTGTTTTAAACGCACTAAATCTTTTATCTAGCTGACTTAGTATTACATCTAAATACGCCTTAAGTATTGTCACTCCCAAATGTTTCATAGGATTTATATATTTCGTTATCTTATTATTTTCATTTCCAATGTATCCAATGGTTGGAAAAATTTGTTTAATTTGCCCCCCCCCCCCTAATAGCCGGTGTTGTTTTATATTTCTAATAGATTTAGATATATATTTGTTAATTTATTTCAGCGGAATGTAGTTCGTCGCATATCTATCACGCATCTCTCTTCTATGGATCATGAGTTGCTTGCTAACATTCTTCGAGCATTTTTGATGGTGTTGTTATTCATTTGCATGGTTAGGTTGTTTACGTTTATCTCGTCTTTTTCTATACTTTCTGGTTATTTGTTTTTTATAGGTTTTTTGTTTTCTTTAACGGCGTCCATTTATTGCTGTGATTCTTTTTTACCATTTTTGCTCTCAATCTCATTCTTTGTATTGCCTTCAAGACTTGCCCAGGTCCATTTACGCTGCGAACTTTTTTAAAGAAGAAATTAATGCTGCTTCATGCTTCCTCTATGGTTTCTCACTCTGTATCCAAAGGCATCAATGGCGCTCTCTGGATCATCACTTTTGAACCCTAATTTAGCATTAAAATCTCCCATGATGAATGTATGCCGTTTTTTATCTTTGCAAAGCTTTAGAAATACGTTCGGAAAAACTTTCAACTGCTTCGATAACTTATTGTTGGTGCGTAGACCTGTGTAACTTTACGCTATATCTGCTATTCAATTTTAATATAAGATAAATTACTCTAGGCGTAACACTTTAAATGTTGACAATCTTGTTTATATGTTTCTTATGAACTACAGAAGCAACTCCTCTTTGAGATGAATCCTCTTGTGCTATGAAATGAGGTAAGTAGCCTGACTTAGGGATCACTTGATTTTCACCTTTTTTCCGGACTTCGATATATATTGGAGCTCTTCTTCCAATTCGATCAGTTTATCTTTCGACGAAAGTGTGGTGTGTAGATTGTTAAATGCAGGGTTTGTTCACAATGGTAGCGTTGTCGTGCCGGAGATTCTTAGCACCCTCTACCTGTGATCTAGTCTGGTTGCTACCGTAATCAGGGACCACTGAGTTGCCAGGGACTGAGGGCCGCTCTGTAGTCGTGTCAGTCATTTTACGCGGTTTATAGCCGTTACACTACCGATGCGTGTTGGTAGTCAAAAGCTAAAGATTCCATTTCCTAAATCTCTTATCGCACGGTTATTCTTTGTACCATCGTTCCTTATCCCCGGGATTATACCCATATAAACAAATATATAAACATCATAATAATCAAATTTTTGGAATTACTCTAGAGTAACTTATGTTATAGTGTAAAGAGGTATAGGTAGTTTTTCCTGCTGTCAACAAAATATATCAAACTGATTCAGACTCAACAAACGAGCATGCTCATGAGGTAAAGCATGCTGTTGCATGTCGGGGAAAAGTTGCGCATTCCAATAAAAATATTCCATGTGTTAAAAATGTTAAATTTGATTTCACTGCTAGCTTTTACTATTGTGTTATAACTTCTGCTACTCATATTTCTGTTTTTGTGTGGCATATATTAAGCTCCTCATGGAAATGAAAAAGCAGTATGTCCAGATATTTCTGGTAATATTTTTCTTTTTAAACATATCTCAAACGAATCTTTGCTATTTCATATTAATTTGTTACAGAAGAATTCCTTATAATATCACCCAAAAATTAAATACATTGGCAATTCCAGCCAGTGTTGCCAATTTTTTTTGTTCATTAATCGGGAATTTTATCGACCATCCACAAAAAAATCGGGATTTTCTTCAAAAACAACAACACAATAAAAAATTATATAAATACGTTTTTTTAATATATGTATTTTAAAATGTATCATCGGTAAACAAGGCTATTTGGAATATTTAATAACAAACATAAAATTTACAAAAACATAAAAGAGATACTTATTCATTTCGAAACACTTTGAATACAAAAGCAAAAAAAACAGGTTTTTAACATTTTTTAAATCAAATGTTAAAATAAATCACAGAAGGTTCATTATTTTTAATAAATTTAAATAACAATTATTTTTTCCTGGGGTTCCAAAATAAATATCGATACATCGTTATTTTGCTGCCACTAAAAGTTTGAGGAAAAGTAGTTGAAGAACTGGGAATGTCGTCTACACTTGTTTTTCCGTGTTATATAAAATTTTTTTACAAATATGGGATTTGCGTCGTCCCGCGCGAGACGTTTTTATTTGGGTCAACAATCGAAACGTATGGCAACACTAATTCCAGCGCAAATGCGCTTACCTACCTGTGATATTATAAATTATTTTTATCCATAAAAATTCTGACAAGTTTCGTTATTTTTACTACATTATTAATATTAATTATTTAATTATTATTTAACCTAGCATAGACCACATTAACTCGTGCAACACACGTTTACAGCGACAGGATGCAGCAATGCAAATAAAAATGATTATTTTTTCTTGGAATTCGAAGACGATGATGATGTAAAACTGAGCAAAATGTAAATGGATTAGCGCAAAACGTGCTAGCAACCTGAGAACCGGGACCATAATTCCAGCGAAAATTCGTAGGTCTCCAAGTATTTCCGGCAGACAAATTTCTAATATTATCCCAACGACTTGTTTAAGTATTCAAACGGCTGCATTTGCACGCCTTCTCGCAGTTGATTTGCTTATTTTAGTTGGCTTAACCTGTTTTATGCACTTTTGATGTCGAGACTGAAATTACGGCAAAATGTGGTTTCTGAAGCCGGATTTGTTTCAATTATTTCAAGTTTCAAATTATGATCAAATTCTCTCTACGATTGTGTTTTAAGACGTTGAACTTTTGCAAAAATAACATAAATCGTAAAATAAGTTATTAAACCTTCAAAGGATTAAACAATATACAATATATATATATATATATATATATATATATATATATATATATATATATATATATATATATATGATTACTTTTTATTTTCTTGGGTTAGGGTCCTCGTGAATTAAATTAACACATTTCGTTTGACAGAACTCATGTTACAAAGTTTTGATCAACTTGGTGATCTTCATCAGAATACAATTTTTGGTCTCATTAAAACCAAAATCCGAAGATTATGTCAATATAAGACAATACAACATTTTTAAAAATTCTACACTAAGTTTGTACATATATAAACTAACAAACACGAAAACAACGAAAACGACTACTTTCGTAGTAGTCGTTTTCGTCCATACATTTTCCATACATTGAATCATCAATGTATGGAAAAGGTCGATTATATCGAAAAGTAACAGAGCTTGCAAGAAATGTTACATACAATACCTTTAAGGTTTTAGTAAATCTAGTGGAATAAAGAAAAACTAATTATACAAGATTGAACACACAGTTTCCTCAAAAAATTTGTTTATAGATTTGCCCGTTAAATGAAAAATATGTATTTTTAAGGTAATGGTCCGAGAGTTGTATTATATGTGGAAATCCTCGTTCATAGCAATCCTCCGAATTTTTGACAAATGAATCTTTTTTTTTTTGAGCTGATTGCATAGATTCAGCGAGATATTTTTTCAGATTTTGTAGCGGCGAATTAACAGCAGTAATTATAGGTCTGATAGGTGCCCTGCTTTGTGTATTTTTGGTAAACCATAGAGTTTAGGACATCTGCTCGACTTTTCCCGTGGTATGATTTTTTGTTGTATATCGGGGTTTATTGGTGAACTTTTTGTTTTATTTTTAGTTTTTTTTTCTAGGTATCCTGCAGTTTTTTGTATGTATTCTTGGGTATTTATAACTACGGTTGCATTTCTTTTATCTTCTGGAAGGATTGTGATGTCTTAATTTTTTCAATGGTTTGTTAAGGCCCTCTGTTCAGTGGCATTTAGGTTTTGTTCCGGTGGTTTGCTTGATCTTAAGATTCTTGCTACTTCTTGTCGAATCTCCTCTGCATCTGTTTCATCAGAGAAGTCAAGGACAGCTTCCACTTCAGCTGTCATTTCTTCTTTAGGGATTTCCTTAGGAGATATCTCAAAATTAAAACCTTTACCTAGTACGGATTTTTCACTTTCTGAGAGGTTGTAGCACGATATATTGTGCACTACTTTATCGACGTCTCCAATGTTTATCAGCCTTAAATATTCTTATTTGATTATGTTCGCCAAAAAGCCAACATTTCTATGCGATAGCACAATAAAGGGTGAATGCTGTTACTTAATTTAAGGTGTAACTTTACAAGGTCTTTCTCTGTCTTGGCTAGTTGTTTTCTGGTTTGATGGATAACGTTTAGGCCTTACTAGTATTTCGAACTATGGTATTAGTTTCCCTAGTTTTACATTGATAAAACAACCATGTACAAGTAGTCGCTGTCACGACGAAGGTCAGTTTACATAAAAGATAAGTTTTCTTGCTCCTCAGTTTCTCATACGTTCTGATTGTCTTGAAGATCTCCTCTCGGTAGAGGTATATAGTGTTGATTTTTAGTCCTACACGGATGGAAAAGTACGATGTGTTTTCATTCCGGGTGTACACCGGTTCACCAATGTACTGTATTTCTGAAAAGAACAGTTTTGCTGACGTTTCTTTTTTTTTTCTTTCTCGAATATAAACTGAAGTGTTAGTGACTGCGCAGCTTCTTTTTATACATATATATGTAGGGAGATTGCCAATATAGAGCATTATAAGACCAGAATAATTCGAGAAGCAACAGAAATAGAAAAACAAGGTGATTTAAATAAAAGGAACGATTCATTAAAACTATCAAGAGGATAGAAGACAATAATCGAACAATCTAAAATCACAGAAAACATAAATAACGTCCAACGGCCGCTCAGGTATAACCTTCGTCCCCGGGTGGTAGGGTAAAAGGAAGCTTCGCAGTCACTAACACTTCAGTATCTACTCGGACGAGAGAAAGATAGCTTCGAAAATGCGAAATGTGATTTTAGCGAAACGTCAGCAAAACTTTTCAGAACGACAGTAGTGAATGGATGTACCCCCGGAATGAAAAGAAATCATAAAATGTATTGAAGAGATAAATAAGAATTAAAAAAAATAAAAGATATAATAAAAGAATATACTGTATTTTTGAGGGTAAGGAAGCGAATAGATTAAGCTTGACCTATTTTAAGGTGCACTAGGAATGGGTAATTCATACATATTATTAAAATAAAAATATGTCGGGAAAAATCGTTAAATATGATCTTTGCCGAAAATTTTTTTATAGAAAAGCGTCCCTTTCATTATAAAACGTGAAATATAAGAATTAAATGGAGTTAGCCGTTACTTGATGGAAATTAATTATACACAAGTACAAGTAAACTAATGTTTAGAACATTTCCACTATATTACAAATATTGTGTCTTCGTCAGAACATTATTTCAAAATAAGATCCTAATACAACATTTTTGACCTATCTACGTTATTGTTATATTTAATGATGGAACCCCCCTCGACATGTAATCTATTACCTAAGTATATAAATTTAATAATTAAATTTATATACGAGATACGAGAGAGTAGTTCTTGCTTTTACCACTCACTTTCATCCAAAACTAGGTATTTATTAATTTAATTTTTACAGCAGAAATATTGCATCAATGCGAGTCGAAAATATAGAGGTTAGGTTTACAAATCATTACATAATGCTTACAGAGATTATATTACAGTATAACGTATACGTTCCTCAGAGAAGAAAACCTGCTAAAAAGTCTAAATAGTTTTCCCCACACAAACAGTGTCGTAAAAGAGAAAAAAAAATTAAATTTTAATACCAGTTATCGATCAGTTTATTTGTATCACGTAAAACTGCCCATATACTCAAAGAGAATAAATAAGAGTGTATTTGTACTATAGGGAATGGCGCCAGTCTTATATTGACTGTCTAGATATTGCGAAGTGACAAACAATAAAATAGAAACACTCGTAAATATACCAAGAATATATACGAGATATTATCCCCATAAGTGAAAGAAAATTGTAATAATATGCATTAAGACAAATGGTAACTATTGTACATTCGTGGACAATAACCTTTGTTTAAAACGTTAAGTAAGAATAATTATTTGTTGATTGTGGTAATTTTAGCTTTCGATGAGTTATATTCATAGAGACGCCTATATATTTAAATGTCACAGCACTGGTATTAGTAGTATGTTATTATGACTATTATTAACACTGCAATTTATGAATGATTTTATAAATAATAGGTAGGTACTAAGTATTAAGTTTGCAAATTATACTAAGCCAATAAACTTATTTTAAATTCTTCGAAAAGTTCTATCATCTACTACACAGGTTCAATTTTTTTGAACTTTGAAATACCAAGTAATATGTGCTGTAATTACCTTCAGTGAAAAAAGAAAATTTGTTGACGAAAGATTTAAAGACTTGTAGATTATGGGATAAGGGAAATACCTTTGCTGCAACAAATTTCATAGCAGGATATAAAGAAGCGAACAAAGTGGAGATCCATAACCATGGCTAAAGAAGGCATGATGGAAGATACGATAATTCGTCAAAGCGTAATCGATGGTAGTCTGTGCAGAACTTAGACAGATCACTGGAACTCCTTCGATGCTCCAGTCAAGCAATATTCTGAGTTATGCCCATACATGAGAACAGTTCAAGGCTGTTAGTACTTTCGGGATCGAAATATCGAATCCTAGTTTCTTAGAGGCTGCTGTGATAGTCAATACAATTTGATCATACCAGTGAAGATTCTGTTAAAAAGCCAACTAGGTTAAATGAAATATTAACCTCAAAGATATAAATAATCTTATTATCTCGGAAATCGTCCATTTTAATCTTGAGAACAAATCTGGAAATCTATTGGAGAGACAGGGCATTTCTGTACAAAAGGATAAATGTAAACGCAAACGCGAGATCCCAGACTAGTGTCTCTCAATGGATATGGAAATACTTCGGTTAGAAATCAAACTGGCAAATTAATCACAGAGCTTTAAAAAAAGCCAGGAGACGCGGAGTTTGTTTATAAATTCTACTCTAAGCACAGAAGCACGAAATATGGTTGACGAACTACAAAAGAAAATTAGAAAAAACGAATTAGAAGAGCAGATATAGATCTGTTCATAGAATATACAAATATGAATATTCCTATATCTAAGCCCATATTATTTTATACGAATTAAATAAACATTTTTAAGTGTTCAGAGTTATCTCTTAGCAAGTGGGCCTGTGAAGAGATCAGATGAAGAAAAAGTTGCCATTATGTCAACGGCAATAGGTGATGAAGTATTTAAAAGAATACCAAATGATGTTATCACGGATACAGAGCGAGCTAATAGCAATATGTTACTTAATGAAAGCGGTAGCAACCTAAGCCCTGAAGTTAACAAAACTTCTGAACATGCTGTTTTTAATCTTGCTACTCAACATGAGCATGAAAGTTATAATGATTATTTCAATCACTTAGAAACAAGAATTATCAATATGGTGCTTTAGAAGGCGAATTATTACTGAACAAAATTATTCTCTCCATCAAATATGTCAAGTTACAAGAGACTTTGTGGCTGGACAAGAATACCTTTTTGAAATCCGCCATAGAAAAATGTAAAGCTAATGTAAAACATAATAACTACGTAAGAATATGACGTCTGCAAGGTGAGTAAACATAGTAGTAGATGAGTATATCTGGAAATAACCAAACACAAATTTTTCAAGGAGAACATAAATTGTGAATGCGACTAAATATTGTGAATTAAATTACTACGCCGGTTTTCAGTACTGTCCTGCTACTGATGTGTTTTGTAAAACTTGTAAGAAGAAAGAGAGTTTATATCAGTAAATATCATGAAAATATTTGGCAAACTTTTCACATTTTTTTCTAATGGTCAATTGTCAGATAGTTCCGAGGGCAATCTAATTTAACTGCTGAAAATACCTCAGATAGAACAGAAATTACTGCTAATCTAATATTCGGAACAGTCTGGGAGATAAACAAGTTAACTGTCAGTTAGATACAGTAGCCACCTGTAATATTATTGGATATCATCATTTTCGTAACATATTACAAGAAAACAATGTTTGTTTGGAAACCTTACAGTCAAAGCTAAAGTATTTGGAGGACAAATAGTCTTGACTCAGAGGCAATAAAACGTATAAATTGTTAGTTGAGGTGATGAGACATAAATACAAATCATTACTATCTACAAATACGTGAGAAAAACATAATTTGATTCAAGCGTGCAAACATGTGTCTGATAGAAGTATGAAATTTTAAAATATAATCTAGAAATATAAGAACGATAGGCAGATTCTCATATATGAGAACAGTTCAAGGCTGTTAGTACCTTCGGGCTCAAAATAAGGAATCCTAGTTTCTTAGAGGCTGATGTTAATAAAATTTGATCATATCAGTGAAGTCCGGTTAAAAAGCCAACTAGGTTAATGGAAATAATGACTTCAAGGATATAAATAGTTTTATTACTTAACGTAAATCGTCTATTTTAATTTTGAGAACAAGTCTGGAAATCTGTTAGTAAGAGTAGGCTATTGTCTACAGAGCTGTGAATAGTACTGGTACAAGAACGCAAATGCTGAACCCTCGAAGATCCTAGACGAGTCACTCTCAATGGATATAGAAATATACTTCGGTTAGAAATCGACTGGCAATTTAATCACAGAGCTTTACAAAAAGCCAACAGGCGGAGAATTTGCAAGAAGTGCGTCATGGGAGGCTTAATTGAATGTTCAGTATATGGATTAGCTTCTACCTTTCAAAATTTAGAATAAAAAGTAATATGAACAATTTATATACTGTTATATTATAATTACGTTGACCAGGTGTTAACCTGTTATACATATTAGGAAAGTGTGGTTGAAGTTTTCAATACATTATTTTAATAAATAAAGATATTTAGAATCCAATAAGCTCCTTTAGCAGGACTAAGATCCACTCTAAATAAAGAAGCAAGAAATATGACTGACGAACTACAAAAGAAAACTGAAGAACTAGATGAGCAGATGAAGATCTTTTCAATAGATACAAACTATGTACAGATAGAAAACACAAATATGAATATTGCTATACCTAAGCCCACATCATTTGATCTGAATTAAATCAAAATTTTCAAGTGTTTATGGGATAATTATCTCATAGCAAGTGGGCCTTCGAAGAGACGACTAGAAGCAGTAAAGTTGACATTCTCTTTACTGCAATAGGTGATAAAGTATTTAGAAGAATACAAAACAATGATATTATAGATACAGAGCGAGTTAATAGCGATATGTTACTTAATGCTAAGGCCTGAAGTAAAGAAAACCTATAAAGGAACGCTGATCAAGAATTTTCAATACGGTGCATTAGAAGACGAATTATTATTGAATTAAATTATTTTCTCCATCGAAGATGTCAAGTTACGAGAGAATCTGTAGTGTGTGGCCGGATAAGAATACCTTTTTGAAATCCGCCATAGAAAAATCTAAAGTTAACAAATTATCTTTAGAGCACCTCAGAAACATATTAACTGCGAAAGAACATGACGTCTACAAGGTGAGGAATCAAAGTGCCTCTGGAAATACCCAAACACAAATTTGTCAAGAAGGAGAACATAAATTGTAAATACTATTAAATATAGTGGATTCAATTACTACGCCGGTTTTCAGTACTGTTTTGCTAGTTATGTGTTTTGTAAAACATTACGCATGAAGAAATCAAATCAAAATATTTGGAAAGCTTTTCACATGTTTTTCTAAAAATTAATTTCAAATAGTTCCAAGACAATCTAATTTTAATTGCTAAAAATACCTCAAGTAGAAGAGAAATTACTGCTAATCTAATGTTTAGAACCAGTCGGGAAGATAACAAATTAACTGCAACTAGATACAGGTACCACCTGTAATATTATTGGATATGATCATTCACGTGATATATTACAAAAAAACAAATGTTTCCTTGTAAGTATTATAGTCATAGCTAAAGTGTTTGGAGGTTAAATAATAAAACCTTTGGAAGAATATATACTAAAATGCCTGAGAGATAATAAAAGGTATACATTGTTAGTTGAGGTGATGAGACAAATACAAACCATTACTATCTACGCGTGAAAAATATAATTTGGTTCAAGTGTGCAAACATGTGTCCGATGAAAGTATGAAATTGGATATATAATTCGAAATCCTAAAAATATATAATATAAGAAGGAATTGGTAAAATAGAAAGGAATAGATGACAAAATAAAACCTAGAATAGAACCACCAAGACGTGATATTATTTTCAAACAAAGTAGCTACACCGATTGGACAAGTAATAAACTACTGGTAAAACAAGCAATAAAAAACTTAGACTGTGCATTGATCCTTCTAAGATAAATCAAGCACTGAAAACATTTAAATATCAAAAAATCAACTTTTGCCCGTCCATAGAAAATACATTTGAAATAAAACTACATGAAGTTATAATCGGGTTTAAAAGAGTACCTCTTGCATAGTAGATGATTTCTTAGTTTTTCGCTCGGAAAAAAAATGTGAAATTAAATAAAGAGAAGATGAGACTATGCCAAAAGTAAGCAAAATGAATACTTCTTACTGATCATGGTGTTGGACCTGATAAAGAAAAAATAGAAGCAGTCAGGAATATAGAAATTCCAAAAAATAAATCAGAAGTAATGATGTTTTTGCGAAGGGTGAACTATCTAAGCACATATATTGTAAAATCCGCCCATATAACTGAACCCTTAAGAAATCTTCTTACACATTTGAAAACGAATTTTTCTCGGACAAAAATCCTCAAAAAAAGTTTTTGAGAAAATTAAAGAGCTGATTAGGGAAAAAGCAATATTAAGATATTTTGGCCACAGGAAGCCCGTAGTCATTCAAACTGACAGTTCTCATTTTGCTATAGTTTGTACGTTAATGCAAGACAAATAACCAATCGCTTTTATATTTAAAATGTTAATTCGTTTTTTGATTGAAGATGATTTGACCAGTAATATGTCGAAGTTCATACCGATTATAAATCGATTATCATTATATTAAATAATCCACTGGCTGATACTCTAAAAAGGTTACAGGACATGATCGTACTGTTTTACAAAAACAATTTGAGGGTGGTTAGAATATATAAAAGTTGCAGATGAAACTATAGAGAAGATAAAAAAATAATTGTCAGATGATCAATTAATAAAATCTATTATACGAATTAGTTCAGAATGGTTGGCCTGATCTCCATTCGCTAAATGGACTACTACTTAAAAGAGACAGTTTTATTCTACCATCTAAACTAAGAAAAAATATGTTAGAAAATTTACTCTACAGCCATCAAGGAATAGAATACACCATACACTTAGGTAATACCCCAAAAAAGAGAGAGTGTAGTCTTGTTCAAAAATTATTCTCAAGACATACTAAATGCAGTATAAAACTGAAACCAAAAGTTATCGAAGCCATGAAGAAATAAAATGCAGAAAAGAAAATGAAGAGATTATATTTGAAAAGAAAAATGATGATAAGAAATGGACAATGGGACCCATTAAAACTAAAGTTACACCGTCATCATTTCTAATATTTTTTAGTATAAAAATGGAGATGTTATATTAAAATTACGTAAAAATAAAGATACTTTACTTTATTCCATCTTTGTGAACTTCCTCCGTGTATGTAAAAACCCCAATGACCCTTTAATAATTTTTATATAGTGCATTATATCTGCCGATCGCTATAATGTCTGTGATCTAGTTAGGAAGTGCGACCACCATTTATATTTTAAACTCAAGTTGAGCGGGGGCCCAGTGTAGGTTTTCAAAGATGACGTCATTCGAAATGTTGTGATTATATTGTTAAATTCTTCCGAAGAATTGTAAAGGTATTTGATAAAGAATTTTTCGTGAAATTTAAGACCACAATTAAATATAGAAGTTCCTATTTAAAAAACTGCACTTAATCCACGCTTGTGATTTTTGAACCCCCATATACAAATATAAAAAAAAATCTGCAAAATATACTGCATTATCACCCCAAATATTTTTCGTCCAATGTGTACAATATAATATTAACTCTAATTTGTAATAAACATATTCTACAAAACACGATATTTTTGACCGACTCTGCATAATACATTATAATCTGCTTAATACACTGTATTATTAAGCCAACAACTTTTGTCTATCACTTTTTATTTTAATTAATTAATGAATCGGTAAATTTCCTTTACTCGGACCTTCCGTAATTATGAATTATCCTTTTATTAGGAATAGTGATGTATGACCCGATTTAGTTTCGCACATAGTCATTTAGTAACACATACATACTATCTTTTTAAATAATTATATGGTGCGCCATTTTCTTCGATAATATTGGATTCCTCCCCAAGACACCCAATACCTAATATTGAAAAATATTTTTAACAATAAATTATTAAACAGAAAATTGGATAGACATTATTGTGATAATTTTTCGATGTATGAATAATATTCGACTGATATAGCAACAACGTCTTGCACACATAAGGCATTTGGCGGTCCTACCCCCTTCGCCAGTTTATAAATCACTACGCGAGATGGGAGACGGGAACGATAAAAATGCTTTTGTTTTGTCTATTGCAGTAAAAAGACTAAAATTTGTAATTGCAAGGTTTCCATTTAATTTTTACAAGTTATGTACTATATACTAAATATATTATCGTAATTTTGAAAGTATTAATAGTTACTATTTTATTTCCAAATATTCTATCATTACTTTAGTTTCTAAATTTTAAAAATAAGGTGGTTAAGTACGGCTAAATAATATTTTGTTAATGTCCTAACCTTTGTTTAAAATGTGCCTAAACAGTGCCATTGTTCGTACCAATATTTTACCAGTTTCTACCTATGCCACACTTGATTTTTTGATATAATTTAAAACAGATTGAATAAGTATTTTTACACTGACTGCAATTTTGTTCCGTTATATTAAAATCGCACCAGTTTGTTCCTATCAGATATTACATTTATTTTTTCTGCAAAATTAAAATGTTTTAAACAATTTATTTGGCCGCCATTTTATCTCGCCATGCTGAATTCGCACCACATTTTTACCAGTTTTTCTTTATGTCACACTTAACTTTTGTACACAATTTAAAATAAATCTAATAAGTAGTTTTTCAAGCTGATTTTTTGAACCTTTTATTAGGTTGTCATCTTATTTTATTAATTTGAATTTGTACCAAGATGTTACAATTTCATTCCTATGTAACACTTGATTGTCATGCAAAATAGTTAATTGGATTTTATGGTTTTTTAGTAATATTTGTTTTAACATTCCACTAGGCTGGCATTCTGTATTGAATTTTTAGCAAAATATTTAGAGGTCATCCCCATATAACTTTTAATTTTTTAATCAAATTTTTAGTTTTTTAGCTACAACAACATATTTTTGGCATCTAGGGACCCTAAACGTGAAGGTATCTAAAACCTGAATTGTTTTTTCATAATTACAATCAATTTATTTGGCCTCCATTTTGTTCCACCATTTTCAATTCGTACCACAATTTTACCAGTGCATCTCTATACCAGAATTAATTCTTACATAAAATTTGAAATCAATCTATTAAGTAGATTTTTCAGGCTGAATTTTTGGATATTTTGTTTCGCCATATTGGATTTTTACCAAAATGTTATCAGGTCATCCTCATGTTACCTTTAATTTTTGACCAAGATTTTAAGTCAATCGGGTAAGTAGTTTTTTAGCTATGCCGCTAACACACAGACAGACGGACAGACCGACGGAATCGAGAAAATATCTAGGTACCTTGAAACGTAAAGATCTGAAAAACTATTATCTAAGATTTTTTCACGATTACAATACTTCCCTTTTACAAGGGAAGTACAAATAACGGGGTGGTCTGGCTTCCTTAACTAGTCCTATATACATTATAAATGTTTAAACAAGCAAAGATCTCTACATTAATAGCTACACCTATATAAAACAAACAAGAAGTTCCCACAATTTGTTTTTCGCTTTTATATTTCAACAGAAGTTTCTTTCTTTGTCACGATAATAATGGAAGGCATTAAAAGAAATGTTTGCCCAGTAAAGAACTCGTAATTGAATTCATGGCAATCCGCTTAAGGAAAGTAGGTGCAGAAAAGTGGTGTTATTTATCCTAGTTAATTGTTCCTTTAAAGAGCAAACATTTAATCTCCAGTGGTGTACAGAGAAGAGGAAACTTAAATTAAAAAAAGACGGTAAATTTCCTTTACCCGGAACTTCCCTGGTAAAGAATCTATCTTTTTATTAGGAATAGTGTAATGTGACCGAATTTAGTTTCATACATAGTCATTTAGTAACACATATACTGTCTTTTCTTCAAACATTTTTATTTTACACCATTTTATTCCACCATTTTGGATTCGTACCAATATTTTACCCGTTGCTACCTATCCGACACTTGATTTTTGAGTGTAATTAAAATAGATCGGATAAGTAGTTTTTTACACTGATTTGTTAAAAATTTCATTACACCGCCATTCTGTTCCGTCATGTTGAATTCTTGAGCAAATTTTACAAGTGTATCTCTATATCAGTCAAATAACAAATTAGCAGTACGAAATCCCGAAGGAAATATTGATGCAGTTGAAATAATAGTTATACAGGGTTCCCCATAATATACTACCTATTTTGACATTGAAATAAATTCTATAAGTCATTACGTTTTTCTTTATATCATTATCTGCTATGGCCTTTGGGATTTTAATCAACATCGAGTAGGCACTTGTTACAAAACTAGGAAAAAATTGATTTTCGTAAACCGTACCATTTTCCTAATAAATTAATTGTTAGTAGGTTTTGATACATAATTTAATGTTTGGTTTACAAAAGAAGTAACTCAATAGAAGAAGCAAGGCGTGTATTCCGTCGTCAATTTAACAACAACAAAATAAGAGAGCCAGATTAGCTTTTTGCCAAGAATTTTTAAATTTGCATCGAGGAAACATCCATAATCTTTTAATGAGTGACGAAGCAAATTTTTATTTGAACGGCATGGTTAACAAACAGAATTTTAGGTATTGGTCAAACCAAAATCCTCAAGAAATCATTACAAACAATCTACATAATCCAAAAGTTATTGTTTGGTGTGCGGTAGGATAATTTGGTATTATTGGATGGAAGATGGAAATAATCATCCTCTAATAGTTTAAAGACCAAGATTTTTGCATCTCATCCAGAATACATCAAAAAACTCAAAGCTGCCGAAGTCCGGCGAATAGATCACATTTTGCTTCATCGTGTCACGAACCATGTCTAGACCAATCTTGAAAACTGCATTGAAGTTGATGGCAATCAGTCGCTAAGTCGTATGTTACAGTAAATCCCAAAAAGTAGATCGTAATTAAAATGGGTAGTCTATTATGGGGAACACTGTATTTTACTTGATGTATAGCAATTATTTTGTAAACTTTAATTATTTTGGAGCAGAGAGAAATTTCAGAATAAGAGCCATAAAGGAAATGAATCTGCGGACCATACAATACAATTGTGCAAATAGTTATGGTAATTGGGATAAAGAATAAGTAAGATATTTTATTTACAACCACGCATGTAATGTTGACATTTCTGACATTTTAAAAGATTGAAAGAAAGATATTTCTTACTTTGGCATGTATCTGCAAAATTTTGGCAAAAATAGAACTAATTTAAGTTTGTATATTTGGCTTGTTCAGTACTATAGTAACCATTGTCAAAATGTCAATTTGACTTTTTATTTGTTGATGATGACGAAGCTTGTGGTTATTGTTAATTTCTCACATAGTTATATTTGTTACAAAAAACTTCATTTGCATGTAAAAGGTTTGGTTGTAAATAAAATAACCTGAAAAGGTTTCATTCCTGTCAACGATGGTTCATCTCGGCGCTACGCGCCTCTGTAAACCATCCTTTTCTCTCGAGAGGAATGAAACACTTTCCATCTAGGTATGTAATACAAGATTAACGGCGGTAGTAGGACTAGATCGCTACGTAATCGGTTATGCTTAAATGTGGTATAGGCCGAGGTTCTAACTTATTTATATGCAAAGCTATTCTTTGACGCTTTAAAAACGGAATATTAAGAAAATAGTAGCGATGAGTCCCATCCTCGGTTCTATCTTTCATAAAATGTAGATAGACTTTAAAAACCATTTAAAGCAACTGCTGTTTCTTTGAAAACCTACATTTTGAATTTACGTAATACCAATGCTTCAACTATTAACACTGTATCTTTATTTCCAGGTACGTTTTCAATTTATATCTCTAAGAATAAGTGGTCCTGTTTAATCTGTAATGAGTGGTAAGTTTCTTCTGTAATTTTTTAAATAAATCAGATTTATATTTAAAAAGTCCTATAAATGTAACCATTCTTAAATATGGCACCTATGTTTTAAACTAATTACATGCGATCATAATACTTTTGTAATTTTTCTACCACAATGTCACTTGATGTCAAAATAATGGTTTCTAAAAAGATTTAGATTTAGAATGGTGTACAAATAAGTGGAATTCCAGTATGGAAAGTGGAATTTCTGTGTAGAAAGTGGAATTATGGTGTACACATTTTCAACTATGGTTTACTCCTCGTGTAGACCATTTATTTAAAAAAATATAAATTTAGGTAAATTGGTATAAAAATTAAAAATATAAAATTTTCAACTCAAAAACTCACAATTATAAGATTTCAGATTTATATAAACTAAGCACCAGTTTTCAATTCAACCATTTAACATAATTAATTTTTTGTATGCTCTTTAATAAAAATTAAATTCTTTGCATCTTGCTATTTGTTAAATTGTTACTACTTTTATCTGGAAACTTATGGAAATCATCGTAATGTTTGATGTTAAAATTACCTATTTAATAAAAGTTTAACTGTGTTTAGCAAACATATTGTAAAAATTTGATACATGAGTATAGAACATCTACTCATTTTAATTATAATAAAGGATAAATAGATTCGGGAATTTTTCACTACGTTGGTCTTGTAAAAACTGACTTCTGCTCCACCATTCTGAATTTTCGATTTACTTATGTGTAAAGGTGAATTCTTAAGGATATCGAAATATCATGGTGCTGTTAAAAATGACAAACCTTCGGGAAACAGCAAAAAGTACATTATTTTGGTTGGTATTTACCTCTGCAGGATTCCCTTTTATGACGCATCATAGTATATCACAACTGTCGCACACGTATCTAATTGCGAACTATTTTAATAGAGAACATTCTAAAACATTGAGTTATGTTCTCATGCCACGAGGATGGGGTTCGAGTGGGACGTGAACTGATGACGACTTTAATCCCAACCATCTGGAAGTTTTGCGTAACGAAATGAACTAATATTGTTTGCTATTAATCAACTGAAATACATTTATTTTACCCTTTTGGCTAACATGTTTCTCCCTTATGGTAAAAAAAAAACATTCTGAATTTTTGAAATAAATACTTCGTCTGCGTTAATGATTTTTTCAGGACCCTGTCAGGTAATTATAATCGAAATGATCAAGTAATCAATATTTAAACACTTAATTCTACATCTTAGAAACCCATCTTCTATTCTGGCATTTGACTTGGGGTTTTCTTTCCACGTCTGGGGACTTGTTATAGTTAAATTGATTTAGTCTAACTCATATGTTTTACTTGATCAAGAACGTGTTTTTATATAAAAAAGTCATTGCCATATATACGTTAGTTTTGCCTACTACTTCCATGTGGCGATATGTAGAAGGCAGTCGATTTTCTACTTTTTGAATCGTTAATTTCGTATAATTTATTTATCTATAATAAAAGGTCCAGGAGTAAAATATCAAAAAATATCGCCTTAACCAAGTACAACAAACTACGAAAGTGGCCACCATTGTGGTATGCACTCAAAGAATGAACTAATGGGCAAATGCCAGCAACTTGAAGTTCTTAAATTTATTTTTAATTTTTCCTTTTAGTAGGTTTTACACTATCTTGTATATGAGAACTGAAAACTGGGTATATATTTATTTTAGTTTTAACATTCTATATTGATATTAATATTACGTATTTATCAGTGACGTAGCCGAACTGGAGGTTGAGAGGGGATATAATAATTTTTCGACATGCTTATGAGTTGTTTTTACTTCCCTCGTAAAAGGGAAGTATTTTAATCTTTGAGCAGACCACGAAAGCCGAAGGTTGTACCGTGGTTGCTTTATTTAAAACCATGGAAAGTTTGTTGATGCGGAATTTGAAGACTTGCAGAGTAGGAGACGAAGGAAAGGTGTTTGCTGAAAACACATTCCATAATCGGGACACTCAGGGAATAAAGAAGTGAACAAAGTGGGAGGTCCTTGGTATTTGCATTTGGACGGAATTACTATTTATTCGTGTCTCCCTGGCAGGAATTACTAAGGAGGACATAGTGGATGATAATTCATCAGAAGAGAATCCGTAGTAATACCTATAAGACAGAGACAGATCGTCCACAGTTCGACGATGCTCTAGTGATGCATGCTTCATGTGGTGTTTGAATCATCAATCAGGCGAATAGCTCTTCTTTGGACATAATCAAGGATATTAAGGATTGGCGCTCCCCATACATGCGAGCAATAGTCAAGGATGGGTCTGATTTGCAAAGTGTAAAAGGTAAAGAAGCTCTAAACTCATAGATCTTTCTGAAAAGTGTAACCGACTAAGCTAAAGGAATCTTTGGCTTCAAGCATTTGATTATTTATTTGCGTAGTGTAAGTACTGGGAGAAATTTGTAAGATAGTAAACATGATTGTGTCTTAATGGCGTTAAACTGGACAAGGTTTTTTGCTATCTATTCTACGATTTTACGGTTAGACAGTAAGTCATTAATCTACGACTATTATCAATTTCATCAAAAATGTATCAAAAGCTCAGCTTTTGCTTTTTATGTGGAGACAATTTCATCACCAGAAATTAGAGGTCGAAAGGAGCTCCCCCAGAAGTTTTGATTAATATTTTTGGCTAGCGACCAAAAGAATTGGCTACCAGTTTGGCAAGAAAAAATATTTTATGCGTTTATTGAAGGCAACTTTGACTTCGAGAATTATGCGATTGTATTGATTTCATGCGACATTTTTAGCCTGTAGATTTTTTTTAGTTAGGGTTCTTAAAAAAATTATTAAGAGTAGAGATTTTCCCTAGTTTGGCATTATCGCAGGATTTTGAAAACCACGGTTTGTTTTTGGGAGGTTTTGAAGTCTTTTAATAGAATGTGGTATAAACATTTCTATATCTAATTGGAATACATCCGAGATTTGTGAACAAATTTCGGGAGGATCGTTGGTAGAGAAACAAACATCATTCCAAGGGAAGGAAGAGTAGAAATCCCGCAATCTATCTCAATAAGCGGAATTGTACTGCCAAATAGTACGAGGTGGCATAGAGTTTTAAATTTTTTATTGTATGGGACAGGATACAGTAATTAAACCGTGGTCAGAGGATCCCAGAGGAGGAAATAGAAGACTGATAAGGCTCTGGGTGAGTGGTAAGAAGGATGTTCAATGGATTTTGACTGTGTGACAATACGTGGGAAGTAAGTAGGTTCTTTTGATGAGGTTGGTAAGAGATTGACCGATTGCAAAGGCCTCTGCTGCTCTACTTTGGGGATCGGTTTTAGTAGACCCCTAACCATTCTTCATAATGGACGTAAAAGTTGCTAAGGATAATGATTTTAAAGGAACGAAATTCAGAGATTAGGAAATCCACTTTAGCAGAAAGAAAGCAAAAGAGCTCATTGAAGGAATTGTCTGAGGGAGAGCGATAGATACAACAAATAAATTCAATGGAAGTTCTGAGGGCTAGTTTGGGCCACAGGATGTCGGATCTGTTCGATTTAAGACAACGTAAGCACAAACGCCACCGTTCAGGCTGAACGATGGAAGAAGTTTATAGCCAGGAAAGAAAAGTTATTGGTTGTATTTTTGCGGCTTATTTTGGTTTCGGTTACGAAGAGAATATGGGGCTTGCAGGATTGAAAATAGCGGTAAACAGAATTGAGGTTTTTACTCAAGTCGCAGATATTGGTGAATGAGAAATAACATTTCAATGTTGAAGCACGACAAATACCTCTCATACGGAGATCCGAAAGGAGAGGTATTTTGACTTCAGAATATTTTAGTTCAGGAACATTCGTCATCATTTTTTCATATAACATTGTTCAGCTTGGGTAAAATAAGGAAGAAAAAAGAAATTAAAGGAAAGAAAGAAAAGGGAAGGAGAAGGAAAACCGACAGACTTTGACCAAAAGTGTAATTTGAAAATATGTTTAACAATCCACTATATTTAGAGAGCCTTAGGGAGGATATAGCCCCATATCTCCCCCCATGACTACACCAAGATATTACTACTATATTGATTTCCAAATTGCAAGTGAAAACTCCTTAATCCGAGTATTAAATTCCTAACAAAGACTATCTACTAGAAACAATAATCTAAACTTACAGCATTTTTCTTTATTGCCAAATCTTATTGAAAAAAATATATAAACAAACACATTGCGATGACCTTGTAGTACTTTATTACTCTGTTTGATATCTGTTATTTTACGAGTACATTAACACGCATAAATTATCATAATAAAAATGCACTTGACTCGAGCGATTTCTAACAAAGAAAAACGATTATTGATATAAGTTATAAGCACATAAAATTTGTATAAATTGTAATTGCAATGCTTTAAAATCGAAAAGTAAATAACCGATTTGTTTGTTGCTGTTAAGGAATGAAATGAGCGGAAAGAAATATTTAGTAGAGATGTAAATAATATGTTTGTGTTCTTGTATTCAAAGCAAATAAATTATATAGATATACAACAATTTTTAATTAAAGTTCATATGCACCACATGTGTGTAATACTTGGGGAGCTATTGTTGTCAGTAGCATAATCAAAGCGAGAATAGGGGGGAGCACGGCAGAAGACGTGCCCCACTGGTTACGCTACTGGTGGTTATGAAATATATCAAAAAGCAGATTCAGAACTGTGTGACTTGGTGTGATATTTTAACGAAAATTTTTGGATTTTTCACAATGTAAAAATATTTAAAAATATCGATTGAATAAAAATAGTTTAAAAAATTTTGTATCTTATAGTGTATATTATAGTCCATCTAAAAAGTATCCGGAATTTTTAGATTTTTATACATTTAAACAGTTTTTGTTATGCTGTAAAGTTTAGTACGTCGCATGTGTAAGTAATCTTGACAGAAGGCTGTGAACATAAAATATCAAACAAGTGCGTCTCTCTAATATGGCTGTTGAACTCCAAGAGTATAAACTATGTCACAAATAGGAGATAATTTAAACGCTTTGGTTGCCTTAGGAAGTTAAAATCCACGTCTCGGCTTTCAAAAATTAGCCAAAAATCAACACGGAACACATGTACGTCCAGAAACTGTACGTAAGCTGCTGAAAAGTCAAGACTACATTTCCAGAAAACTGAAAAAAATTCTGCAATGACATAGGCACATATTCAGAGAAGAATGGAATTTTGTCTTGGTTTTCAACGGGATGATTTAGAGAACTGTTTTATTTTCGATGGAAGTTGTTTCCAAATAGGAGGTAACCGCTTACTGACTTTATCGAGAGAACGCCCAAATATGCAGATTTAGAATTTCCCGTGAAAGTAATGGTTTGGGAAACAATATCTATGCGTTGTGTAACACCTATCTGTATTATCCAAAGAACCGTACCTAGCTCAAGATATTGTCAAATTTTAAGTGGGTTTCTTCTTCGGAACTGTCATACTTTTGTGCATACAAGAACTTGGATGCAAGAGCAGCAAACGTACGCAAATCAATGACCAGCAGCTTCTCCGGATCTTAGTCCAATTGAAACATATGGGGACAAATGAAAATTGAAGTGGATTCGAATGGTATCTCGAAATAAAGATGAATTAAATGCGCCAGATTTACAACCATGGAACACCGTTACTGCCTAATATTCGACCAACCTGATTTCGGATCTTTCTGAACGGCTCACAGAATATTTACAACTGAACAGGCATTGTATGTTTTGAGAGTTATAACTGCGTTTTATTTTTCCAGATACTTCCTAGACGGACCATATATGCCGTATAGTCCAAAAAACTATCATTTCTTAATTTATAAGTAACTTCTGACTGCAGAGATATAACAACTTGCATTATTAAAGGCTGTTCGAATGTTATATTTCTCATGGTTCTTACCTGTAGCCTATGGTATCTTATCGTGTCTAGTAGTAATATGTTTTTGTTTTTTTAGCACACTTAATATATTAAGTCCCATCAACACTAGATTTTCAAACGTTCTTTCAGTGGATAATATTAACAAGTCTTTTTTTCGGGCATCTTAATCGTATATTGTAAGGATACCACAAAGATTTAGCTTAACAAACTTCGTTTAATGTAAGTATTGGTATCAATAATAATTACGTTATTGTTTAACTAAAGTAAATGTTTAAACTAGAATAGACTGTTGTTTGCTAATCAATTTAAATAATAGAATGCGTAAAAACAGGATTTTCCTTACTTGGATGCCTTGATACGCCACTGCAACCGGCAATAAGTCCTTTGCCCAAAAATAGTTTCTTTTCTTTTTTGGTTTTATTTTCTTTTTTGGTATTTTGTTTATCCTGCAACATGTTTGAATGTAAATAAACCAGACTTGTTAGTCATGATGCAAAGTAAGATTTCGGTAAAATTTTCCATTTTAAATTTTAATACTGAATATAATAAAAGTTATCTTATAGGCTACTCTCTATTAAATTTGGAATTTCATTCACATCCAGACTAACCTGTGAATAAGATTTACCCAAATTCCACAATGAACAATATCTGATAGAAATCGTATCAATTTTTATTACCAGTAGCGTATGTATTTAAAGGGGGATTTAGGGTTCAAACCCCCTCATAGCCAGTTGTATACAATAAAGACCTTTTTTTTAGTCATCCATGGGTTAAACCCCCCCCCCAGATCTAGTGTTACTTGAACTAAAGTGAAATTAGTATTTTTTAGTCGTCTATTTACATTTGTACGTCCATTTGCGTATAGAACAGGAAGCGAGGACTTTTTCCTTACTTGACATTTTGTAACCTGCCCTTACCTAGATTCGTTTAATCTCTCAATAAATGTAAATTTAACAATTTCCCCCCTGAAGCAACTTCTATATTCGCCAGTGATCAATACAAACAAAACTTCTTACAATAGGTAGCCGATAAAAAGAACTTTTAATTAAATGAAAATTATCCTTACAAGGAATATAATTTTTATTCTCTTTACTTCTTAACATCGGTATCAGAACAAAATAACGGCTTAATGAAATGTTAAAAAAAAATTACTAAAGAATTACTTTTCCAATTTATCTCAAATTTTGCACAAAAATCAAGTATTATGTTGGAATCAACTGGCAAAATTTTGGTACGATTCCAAAATGGTGGCTTAATAAAATATCAGCCTGAAAAAACTACTTAATGGTCTGATTTCAAATTGTGTGTCATAACTAATTATGCTATAGAGAAGAAATAGCAAAACTGTGGTACTAATTCAAGATGGCGGAACAAAATGCCGACCAAATAAAATATTTGTAATCGTGAAAAAAATCACCCTCTAGGTTTTGAATATTTTCAGTTTTTAGCGTCTCTAGATGTTAAATAATATTTTGATCAATCCCGTCGGTCCGTCTGTCTGTCAGTTCGCGGTATAGCTGAAAAACTACTCATCAGAGTGACGTCAAATCTTAGTCAAATATTGTAAAAATCCAATATGCCAAAACGAGATTGCGGCCTAGTGAAACGTTAAACGAATTTTTACTAAAAAACGAATTATTCAATTTCCTCAACTTTTACACAAAAAAAACAAGTGTTACATACGAATGAACTGGTAATATTCTGGTATGAATATAAGATAGCAAACAAAATCGCGGCCTAATAAGATAATACTCATTAGATTAATTTCAAAATGTACGCAAGCATTAAGTGAGTTATAGAGATAAATTGGTAAAGTAGTGGTACGAATTTAAGATGGCGGAACAAAATGATGCCCAAACATTTTTTTTAAATCAACGTAAAAAAACCTTATTAAATTGACTTTAAATTTTACAAAAAATATCACATAGTAAGATCCGATTTGACGTGTCTATGTCAATGTAATAAATACTTATGGAACTTGTTTTAAATTATGCCCAAAAATCAAGTGTGGCATAAGGTAAAACTGGTAAAATATTGGTAGGAATCCATTATGATAAAAATATAGTATGATACCATAAGGGTGATATATATATATATATATATATATATATATATATATATATATATAGTATAATACTATATATGTGTTCCTAAAAGACTATATACTGAACTAAATTGGGTCACACTTCACTATTCCTAATAAATAAAAGGAGAGATTCATACTAAGGGAAGTTCCGGGTAAAGGATATTCACCGATTTTTTATTTATTATAATATAAATTATTAACTTATAATTAAATTAATATTTTTTAACTTATGAAAATTTTAGGTAATGTAATATTGTCAGAGTTTAACTTGTCGAATAGGCGTCATAGATTAAATAGGATGAAACAGCTTCAAAAGCCTTTAGAAAAATAATACTTGTATATTTTATTTTAGTATTATATACAACTACATAATTCGTTTTTATCAAAAGTGAGATAGAGCGAATAGAATTTAGCAATTTTTGTAAAATGAGCTTACATTATATTTAGTTCGCTTATTTACAAATTTAAATCAGCATTGAATAATAACAGTAAAAATAGATAATTTCAAATTGTTATTTATTTAATTTTTTAAAATATTAACATGAATTTAAAAAAAATATATGATCGAGAGCTTGTAAATATCAGTTTTCTTAATATTTATATATTTTTTTTACTTTAAAACTGATTATGTATTAGCGCTAATATGTATTACTTTTGTAAAAAGGCTAAACCGGATCGAATTATTTTACACCCTACTCATCAACAAAGAACTGTAGATTCCCTAGTTAGAATAGGCTCCAAGAAATCGCAGTGCAAATTCAGCATTAATCTATCAAAAGGCGAAAGGGTTTGAGTATCCAATTAATGTTGCTTGATAAGATATTCGCTTCATTTGCTTATAATAATAAAAATATCATACTCCTAGAAAATTATATTATTTGTCTTAATATTAATTATAAATATCGTACAAATATATTTGTCATAATAGAAATTCGTTTTTAAATATCAATAAGATTGCCTCTCTAACCCTTTTAATGCCCAAAGGTCAACAGAATTAAAAATCTCATTTTGTATGTCATCGAATTTTCGCGATGGAGAAGCGAAATTTGATACACATCCTTATTTTGGGTCATGACATGTTATCACTATTCTCAGGCCTTGAGTTCTTCCTTTTCTCTGTACTTATCTGCTCAATTAGTTTCATGGCTATATTATAAATTAGGCAATTAGAATATTTATACATACACCTAATTATTTAGCAACATGTATTTCAAGCAATATACTGGAATGGTATACGACAGGATGAGAGTAAATAAAAAAGGGATAAAGTTGTATACGAATTATGGAACTGACGCTCTTGCTTTACCATCTGCACATATTATTTTTTGCAATCCTCTAAAGTACTTGCTAGACAAGACCAGTAAAATTAAAAAACAATAGATAATTCCTAAATTAATATAATTTTTGTTTTTAAATGTTGTGTGACAATCTAACATGTAAAAAACGATTAGGTAGCAGTGGCGGTTCGCGGGTTAAAAAGTAAGTGAAGTGCAAATGAAGCAAGAAAATATCGCAATAATTTTTTTCCAGAATTTTTTTTATATCTGGAAGGGGTAGAATATTTTTTTACGACTTACCTAAATTTTGTATACTAAATCAATTCTCCTATCCTCCATAGCAGCAAATTTATTTATAACATCCTCATAAAATAAATGAGTTGCCCTAATCTCCTCCAGATATTCCTTTTGAATTGAAATATTGCCTAGAGAAGTAAGTCTTTTTTGAAGTATTGTATTTCTTAAATATGTTTTTACACGTTTGAAGCAAGAAAAACTTCTTTCCACTGAAGCACTTGTCGACGGTATTGTCAAAATAAGGGAAACACTTTATTTATCACTTGCTCTTGCAGCGATATATTCCAATTACTGTCATTGGCAAAAATAAGACCAAGCTCATTTTTAAGTCGTTGACTTTTTGAAAATATTTCCCCATATACAAATTTTCAAACGGGCTAGTCGGAAAATTTAGCAGAATCTGCCAAACATAAAAATGTATGTTTTTCAGAGTCTTGAAAGCTAAGTGTCATTTCCATTAAAATATAGTCCAATATTTCATAAAGTAATTTCTTCAGGTGAACGCTTAACAAGCTCACGTTTGTAATGATTTATTTCTGTAATAGAAGTTGCTTTATCAAACATGATACTAAAAAAAATGTTCATTTCATTTTTTACAGAGCGCCTTACGACAGCGTTTTATATTGGATATGCAAAAATGAATGTCAAACAATTTTTTTTGAAGAACGCAACTTGAACAATCACATTTACTAACTTCGAATTGGAAGACCAACGAGTTTCTGTAATTGTTGGTATACGCCTCGTAGATGCAGATGTAAGAGCATACGTTCGTTTGGCTGAGTGATGAAAAAATGAGGGAATACCACTAAGGCTTGCAAAAAAATTCGACATTTATAAATATTTTTAAACTTTGCTGCATCAGGACAAATACAGCCTGCAGCGCTTTTTCTTTTTTTTTTTGAAGGCCATTTAGATGGTCAGACATCACACTTGCGCCATCGTAACATTGCCCTATTAATTTATATTTATAGTCAAATTGGTCCAAAATTTGATCCAATAGAGAATATAAATTCTCCGACGTTCTATCGGAGCTGACATTATAAAATCCTAAGAATCTCTCGACTACTGAATTTTCTGAATTAACGTATCTTAAAATTATGGAGCACTGGGAGGTTTGCGTAATATCAGTGGTGTCATCCACTTGCACAGCAAAAAAGGTGTGTTCATTACTTCATTTTTTACATGATCATTTAAATAATCAGAAATGCATTCAATTAAATTCAATTAATAATTAATTATTTCGTTTTGAATAGTTTTCAAGTCACCACTAAAAACATTTTTAATTGTTTTATGATGATCTTTTAGTTCTTGGGAACTCTTCAATATTAATAAACCTAAAAGCTTTTTAAAATTCCCCCTATTTATTGACTCGCTGCTATCACTATGGCCGCGAAAGACTAACTCTTGTTTTGCAAGGTACAAAACTGCAACAACTACCAAGCACATAAATAGTCTATTTAATAGGACGTTTTCGTTAAAATGTATTTTATATAGTTTAGCATTTTCTTTTAAAGTGTCAGCTATAGTGCTTTGATTTTTTACAAATGTTTTTAGCATTAATTCGCATTTTAAATGTTCCGCCGAGTCTTCATGTTTATGTAAAGACCTTCATATATTTAACATACCTGCAAATCCTTCCTTATTCCACACTGAATATTTATTGGAAACTAGTAAACAAGGCCAGCAAAACAATTTTTGTAATATTTGACTACTACATAACCATTTGTACGCCGAAAACCAGGATAACGATTAAAACTCTGATCTTCTTCCTTCCATCGATTAAAAGGAGTTTCCAATAAAATGCAAACCATATCCGTGATCGGATTCATCAATAATGTAAATTAATAAACCCGACACCAAATAAAATTATAACAACACCAAAAATAAATATAACACAAAACAGTCAAGTGAAATGTAAAGGAACTAACCGGTTGCAGCGAAATCCGCGAAAATAAAAGTAAACAACCACCCCAAACTGAACGACACGAGGATGTAGTGTACTGCGTTAGCAATTCACTTCAAAACACACAATCTTCTATGCGGTCGACGTCATCGCGAACGCGTTGTCATGGCAACGTAGTAGAAAAATCGTAAACTAGACATGCCGCCAATGTAAAATATTTATTCGAGATGTACAGTTTATTTTTTGCCAATTAGGTGAATAAATGCATGTAAAAACTTAAATTTTAAGAGATATATAATAAATATAGTTAGATGTTTGCATATTTATTTTTCCTGGTGACGTAGCACTTCACCTACTTCACCTGAATAGCCGCCACTGTTAGGTAGGTATTTCTGTAAATTTTCATTACAGTTACCATGCATTTCAGTAATGAGTTTTGGTAACCCCGAGTGGACTGCTTCACCACATCAACATCTTTATGGTTTATGTGTGCGAGTTTTCTTTGATGCCCGGACTCGTGCACTTGCAGCTCGTACTACACTTTTTTCTGCCTTTCTGATTTTTAAATCGGATAGTTGTGATTATAGTAATAGCTATAATCACTAGAACTTTGAGTGTCCATTTTAGGGACGGGATTTTTTTTTTCCAATATATTGATAGGTAGTTATCTATATATCGAATAACAATAGGTAAATTGATAATTATCGATATTTCATTTGTTATCAATATACTGATAGCTATCGATATTTCGATTGTCATCGATTTATCAGTCACAATAAAATTTTCGATTACCGGTATTATGGGCAATCTTAAATACTGACTAATTCCCTAAACGCTCAAAAAGTAGCTTTTTAAAGTTTATCGGGGGGACTGCTTATGGTTTTAAAGCTTCACTCGCCACATTAGTCTATATTAGTATGTATGAGTGATAAGAATATATTTATTTTACCGAATGAATATTATGGACAATGGATTCAATGTTTAGCCTTTAATTCAGTGAAACACAACAAATTCTGTTAATTTTTCACCGACTTATGTATTTATGTATGTACACCGATTATTTCGTTGCGGTTTGACCAATTTGAATTAACTTTTTAGGAAGTTTTTCGGGTTTTGCCGTGGTGGTCCCATAGAAAGCATATTATGGATTGGCGCCATTTTGAATATTTTTCTGCGAGAGTTTTTGCTCTAACATATTGTCTTAAAATTTAGTGTATGAAGTATAATTGTTAAAAAAGTAATTAGGGGATATGTTAAGATAAATCCCACGGGACTTAAGGAGGGGATCTAATCGAAGACTACTTCGATTGTAATAAATCTTATTGGTTCACTTTTTAATATTTTTGCGCGAGAGAGTTTCCGTGATAAATTCAAATTGTTTTAATATATTGCTTTGAAATTTGGTATATGTTTAAATAACCAAAAAAAGTAAATAGCTACATCCTCGATTAGAGAGGGGCAAACTTTGTATCTTATCAGGTTATTTCAATTTTCATTTAATCAATATTAAATTATTTTATTCTGAACACAAAACATTTGATGTGTCAGTAACAGACGTGTGTGGTAGGGGAGGCGGTAAAATCGAAAGAAGGGGATTACTAAAATGTCGTGTTCCATATGGTTTTGTTATTCCTCTGTTAATAGCGCTTTTTAAATAATAATTGTATTACAGTTTTCTAATAAAATTGTTAAGTGCAATGGACTCCAGTACATGTTTATTTTATTAGGTAAAATTGTGTTTTCTTTATTAATCCATACCCAAGGAAATTAGATGTCAACAAATAAATATATGGTTAAAGAAAGCGACTGTAGATTTCATTCAATAACCATTTTTATAGCCAGATAGTTAGTAGTCTACCTACGAATCCGAAGTAATTTTTTTTCGGTTACGTTCCTACATCCTAAACCCGATTTACTTTTCCCTTCCCTTTTATGAAGATTCGCTGCTTCTGTATAAAACAACTGCAAAAATTATAAAAAGACGAAAAATAAACTCCCTTTTTGTTTTTCTGGTTTTTTTTTAAACATTGGGTAACACTCAAAAACCCATCATACTTAATATTTTTTGGACTAGTAACTTTTTTGTTGGCATCTTGACGTCATGAGAAACCATCGAGATACAACTTTAAAGAGAAACATTAATTAATACAAATCAATTATGGACATTTGTTACATACATAGGTGGATCGGTAATAACGGATAATAAGCGGGGAGGCCCTAGGTGGATTGGTACCGGGATAGCACTAGGTTGGGCGCCTTAGGCATCGTTAATTAGAAAAGTTGATGGCCTTTTGTGTTAGGGGTTCAACAATGATGCCTACGGTGCTTAACCTGGTGCTAACCCGGTCCAATTCACTTAGTGCCTCCGCGCTCCTGCTGGTACCGATCCATCCTCGGATCCACCTTATGTATGTAATAAAATATCCATAATTAATTGGTATTAATTGGGTAAGTATGAAGTGTGGTTGTGTTTGAGTGTTCCCAAGGTCCTAACTTTTTAGATAAAATTAGGCAAGAAAATCAAGAAGAGAGTTTTGTTACGTTTTTTATAATTGTTTGTAGTACTACAGAACTAGTCAATTTTTTTATAAAAAAGAAGATAGGAAAAGGGAGAAATTGGGGAATCTTTGAAATTTAAGGATGAATAACTCAAAAACGAAACGTGAACGAAAAAATTGGCTTCCGATTCTTGATTAAGGCTCCAAAATCCACCTATATACAAAAATCATTAAAATCGGCAGTGGTGTAAAAAAGTAAATAATTACCCAAATTTCGAATAATCCAACAGACCAAAAAGTTACAGAACATAATAAAGAATGTGATTTTGTTGTAAAGATAGTCGATGAAGTCGTAATAAAAATTTCGAGATTGTTAAACTGGTCGAAATCCGAAAAAAAATCACACCCTTTAGATTTTTCTAAAACTCATTTAGTGGCTTTAACGGCATTAGCCATGATATACTGTGAACTAAATTTGACTTTAAAACATAAACATTTTAACACCCTATATCTGCAAAACAGAGGGTTTGTGTTCCTCTGTTTATATGACCGTTATTTCTTATTTTTAGAAATTACCAAGTTTTGGACACACTGTATATAGACGCATTCTACGTTACTAAATAAATTAAAATTAATATATAGAGTTTTAAATTGTTCCATTTAATATAAGCCTATACTGAGTAACCGAGTTACTATCCTTCGTCATTGTTCCATTTAATATAAGCCTATACTGAGTAACCGAGTTACTATCCTTCGTCATTGTTCCATTTAATATAAGCCTATACTGAGTAACCGAGTTACTATCCTTCGTCATGCTAGTATTCTTTTGCCCTATATCAATTTTTTTCGGTTATGGACATTTTTACATATTTGGAAATATGAGAATGCCGTTAACCTAAAGGCACTGTTGGTTTCAATGTATATATTAAGTTTAGAAGGATTTTCAATAAATGATTGGCTTATATCCTAAAATGTTGCTTATAGAGAGCATCACTTGCCCTATATCTACATAGTAACGCTTTTTGCCTATATCCGTTAATTAAATTATGCCAAAGAGGCTGTATCCATCGAAAAACTTTACTTTCTATCAATATATTGGTTATATATTACTTAATAATTACTGAGTTGCAATTCAGCCTATATAACAACATAACACAGTTGACCTATTTAACATAGAAACACACTATTAACCTTTTTAAGGTTGCTTAACAGATACTCTATGTCCAATCAGATAATCAAAAAGCAGATTTTTTTACCTGCGTGTTTAAACAAAGTGGTGTACAGAGTTGAGAGTGGTGTATAGAATTTCAGTTCCAAAATGAAAATATTAGAATTAAACATGAATCCGATTAAAAAAAAAGAAATCAAAAATGAGCGTCAACTTGATAGAAAAAATAAAGGCAAAATAAGGCACATGAAGTAGCCGTCATTACTTTTGACTTGTCTTGCCCTTCTTTTTACAAAAAAAAATTGTTACAACCTAGCTGGACAGAGCGTTAATGGTATTACCCAGGGTATTACCTACTACAGCATTTGGCATGAATATATCAGTGGCAGACCTGGGAATTATTTGGCCAGTGCATTAATAAAAATATTAACTAATGTGGTGAAAGAGAATGATAATTAATTTTTTTGCAAAATGAAAAATCAAATAACTTTGAAACAATTAAGCAAAAGTTTAGCGAGCCCGTACATGGCAGTCTTCGAGAAAGTGATGCCGTCTATAGCGTAATTGAAAGGTGTTTACACCAAAAATTATTGAGACAATTACCTGTCAGTTTTGAAACCAAACTTAAAGTTTTACAAATGAACTTAGATAACTTTCGGGATTACCAAAAAATTGCCAAGTTTAGTATTACGTATATGATGCCGTTCCTTACACTAAACTGAAACAAATAAGGATAAATATAAAGAACCTGGTACCTGAGAAGGGACTAAATCGTTTACATCAGAAGAATTTGTACCTATTCAGCCAACGATTGGAAACAATAACAGTCAAAAAGAAGACACTGAAGCAAAACCAACAGCTCCAAAAGAACATTCTGGGTCGAATCTAAGGTCGAAATCAAGCGTGAAGCTAAAAACGAAAGAAGAAAATATTAAACATTCTATGAGGTTTTATTACTCTATAGATTACATTTATTACTCATTGCATACATAATAGGCTAGTACTTAATGGAGGCAGGTAATAAAACACAGATTATAATTACTTGTTAATTGTATTATAAACATGTTAGTAATTGTTATAACGCCATACTGTTAACAGTATTATGAGAAGATTAATAAAATGGGGACATTCACTCCAAAGAAAAGATGTTCTAATAATTCTCCACTATCAGTGAGTGAAAAAGTTATTATTTTAAATCTACATGATTGCATAAAACGCGATTACCCTAGTTTTGTACAAGACATTGTTGAACGATGTTCCCGAATTACTAGAATTGGAAAGTCCACCGTTTTCAAATTACTGCGGGAAAGAAGGGTAGAAGGTCAAGTAGAACCTCCCAAGAAAATGTCAGGAAGACCAGCAAAAATCCTCGGTGAAGACATTAAATGAGCAATTCGAAAAAAATTTCACTCTTTTTATTTAAAAAAAAGAATTCCAATCTAGATAAAATTTTAATGGAGCTTGGCCAAGATTCCTGTCATAACTAGAAAACTCTTATGGACTGCTTTAAAAAAATATGGAGTTTGCCTGGGAAAAGTATAACCGAAAAGCACTTTTACTGGACAGCGACGAAATTATTTGCTGACTACGAAAACACTTGAGCAGTATAAAGCAGTCTGGCAGAGAGCAAAAGAATTTTTTGATTTGATGATCAATGAAGATTATACAGTACAAAAAATGTAGCAAGACAAAAAGATAACCAGCTTTCATCGGGTATTAAAGTGCTTTCGGGAAATGGAAAGAGAGTAATAATTGCACACATTGGAAGTGAAGACGGATTTTTAAAAGAAGGTTTGCTAACTTTTCAGCAACACGAATTCGAATGTTTTCTGCTTATTTTTCTTCTAATATTATAATACCTGTGAAATAATAAAATATCTTCCGGTTGATTCGGTAGTGGTTATGGATAACGCAAGCTTCCATTCACGCCGAATAGAGAAGACGCCAACTTCGTCTTGGAGAAACCAAGAAATTATTGACTGACTAACTACCAAAGGCGCTGAATTTGAACCCAATTTGATAAAGAAAGATCTACTAGCCATAGCAAATTTAGACAAAAATCGTTTTATGAAATGTGCCGTGGATGATATAGCAGAAAAATATAATGATAATGTAACTGTGCTACGCTTACCGCCATATCATTGCGAACTAAATCCTATAGAAGTTATATAGACGCAAGTGAAAGAATTTGTAGGAAAAGAAAACACGACATTTAAAATGAAAGATGTTAAGCTACTGTTTGATCAAGCTAGTAAGGAAGTGACACCAGAGACCTGGCGAAAAGCAGTCCAGCATGTGGTTAAACAGGAGGAGAAAATGTGGAATATTGACAACCTGATCGATCAGACGGTCGACCCTTTAATTATAATGTCAAGAGGTGATGACAGTTCCTCAGATGAAGAAGAGTATTACCTATTATAATTTAATTGTTGTATAATAATATATAATAATAATTATTTTATCTATATATATTATGTACATATTATATATAATTTTTATTTTGTTAAAATAAACTTTCATTAAATTTAAATTATTTCGATAAGTATCCAACCCGACGCCTTTGGCGTACGATTTTCAATGTTTATGAACAGATAATAATAGGCAAAGCGCATAAATTGACCCAAAATCGGGTGGTACTACCTGCAATTGATGAAAAGAAAGAATTTTGCAGTGAGATCAATGCCAGACTATGAAAGTGGTATAAATTATTGGTGGGCCATCCTGTAGTCCTTTTGCATACCTAAAGATGTTTTATTACTCTATACATTTCTGAAACAGAATATGAAGTAAATCAGAGAAAAAGAGATACTAAAAAAGCTAAGTAATAAGAAAAAAAATTTGGATGAGTTTTAATTTTTTGTTTCGTTATATTGCTAGTAGAATTAATGTGTACTTTAGTTACTAGGCATATTGTTAACACGTTATAGTTTTTACTCATGTTTGCATTTTACCCGTTTTCTTCATTTAAATATGTGCTTATTATTCTTTTAATATTATTATACCTGCGCATGTTTTAGTTTAACCAAATGTTTAAAAAACCCAGGAATGTATTTTTTAATACAAGTATTAAGAAAATCTGTTTGATTACTGGTCTTATATCCTAATCTTAAAGAAATTAATAATCATGTTTACATTGAACTATATCCATTAAAATATTACTTTTGACCTATTACCAACGCCAACTTTCCTATTAGTACAAAATTAAACCTTCTTGACATATCCAAATTACATTTTTATAATTATTGTTTTCGGTTTTAAAAGAATTAACAGATTTTGTTATTTTTGAATTTCTATTAACCTATTTCAGTATTATAGAACAATAACTTAATAATAATTAGCCTAGAACTATATATAACAGCAATAAAATATTAAATAGGAGCGAATAAATATGTAATAAACTCTTTAACCGCAGTTTACCCAAAACTTGATTTTTGGGATATGGCACAAAAGAAGACTAGCATGACGTATTGTTGTTCAAAAATGTCTGTTGTGTAAAGAAATAATGTGAATGAAGTATCCAATTTGCCTATTTCCTCAGTTATGTATTATCACAGTTCTAAGAACACTTAAGTGACGGTATTTAAGTACGTACTTAAAAATCAATTCAAATGCTGTAGAAGTCTAAAATGTAGTAAAAGTAAACTGATGTAGGTCTCACACTAGGCGGTCTCGACTCTCGATAAGCGTAAATGCATGTTAAACTATATTTGTTTAAATTCAATCAACCTTCGATAGCTCAGTTGGTAGAGCGGTGGACTGTAGTGGAACGTACTTGGTAGAAATCCATAGGTCGCTGGTTCAAATCCGGCTCGAAGGATATTTTTTCAATTTATTTTTTATTATAATTTCATGAATATTCAAAGAGAAAGGCGAATTGTTAAGTAGTTGTTCTTTACTTTCGAGCCTTCGATAGCTCAGTTGGTAGAGCGGTGGACTGTAGTGGTAATTACTTATTAGAAATCCATAGGTCGCTGGTTCAAATCCGGCTCGAAGGATATTTTTTCAATTTATTTTTTATTATAATTTCATGAATATTCAAAGAGAAAGGCGAATTGTTAAGTAGTTGTTCTTTACTTTCGAGCCTTCGATAGCTCAGTTGGTAGAGCGGTGGACTGTAGTGGTAATTACTTATTAGAAATCCATAGGTCGCTGGTTCAAATCCGGCTCGAAGGATATTTTTTTCAGTTTATTTTTTATTATAACTTCATGAATATTTAAAGAGAAGGGCGAATTATTAAGTATTTGTTCATTACTTTCAAGCCTTCGATAGCTCAGTTGGTAGAGCGGTGGACTGTAGTGGTAATTACTTATTAGAAATCCATAGGTCGCTGGTTCAAATCCGGCTCGAAGGATATTTTTTCAATTTATTTTTTCATAATTTCATGAATATTTAAAGAGAAAGGCTAATTATTAAGTAGTTGTTCTTTACTTTCAAGCCTTAATTACTTACTAGAAATCCATAGGAAGCTGGTTCAAATCCGGCTCGAAGGATACTCTTTATTTTGTTTTATTCTATTTGTTTAAGTGCATGTATGCATAGTCTTGTAAATAAAGAGGTAGGAACAAAACAATTTTTGGTTTTCATGGTCCAGTTAGTAATACAAGCGCATACACAAAGTGGGCGATAGAGGCTAATTCCTCCATACAGGACCTCAAAAAAATATGTCAAACAGATATCTGTAATTTGTGAAAGAAAATAAATTACAACGTTGTTTTTTTGTAAATATTTGTTCGTTTCTTTTTTCATACAATAATCTGAATAAGCTGGGTTTTTACGCCGAATATTTGTTATTTTACAATATAAAAATTGGTAAATTTCCTTTACCGAATTTAGTTCCGCACATTATCATTTAAGTATCATTAATTACTGTCCATTCAAACAATTTTATTGAGGCCGTCTTTACTAGTTTCTACTTATGTTACACTTAATTTTTGTAGTACTTTTTACACCGATTTTTTAAGATCGCCATTTTATTCCGTCATATTAAGTTAATCCCTATATCACATTCAGTTTTGCTGCAAGCTTTGAAGTCAATTGAATAAGATTTCTTTACGTTGATATTTTAGACATTTTATTTGGTCGCCATCTTGAATTCGTACCACAATTTTACTAGTTTATTTCTATATTACACTTAATGCTTGCCCAAAATGTGAAAGTAATCTAATAAATAGTTTTTCGGACTGATTTTGTAAATAATTTAATTATATTATATGATGTGGTCGCCATTTTGCTTCGCTGTTTTGGATTCATACCAAAATATTACAGGTAAATTCCTATGTAACCCAACAATCGGGTAAGTAGATTTTTAGCTATGGCGCAAATACACAGACTGACAGACAGACCGACGGAATTGAGTTGTTTTCCAGCTTCTAGGGAACCTAGAAACGTTTGGTTAAAAAAAAACATATTTTCTACTAAATATGGAATTTATGGGTATTTTTAAAAACCCGGCCCGAGGGCCTAGGAGTCCAGAGACTCCCGAGCAAAATCTGGATCAGGCGCCAAAATCGCATATATTTTTAATTCTGGCTTCATTTCGAACAGCATCTCTTGAATTATTTAATATTTATGAACATACCCTGCTCACTTCTATTCGGCGTTTGAGACCGCATTGTATTTATTTACAGGTTATGAAATGGCGCAATAAACGAAGTTCCCCCACCCATAAGGAATTTTTATATGAACATTTTAAGGTTCTCTTGCACTCTTGTTACACTAAATATTGACTTGTCTTACTATAATAATATGCTCGTTCGCAAATGTAAATTTGTTAAGTAGGGGGGGGGGGCTAAGTCTCAAGTTTTAAGTATTTGCCAAGTGTCTAAAGAAGGGGTGCAAAACATAAAATTTGTGGTGCAAAACCCACCGAATAATATGCTCGGACGCAAATGTAAATTTGTCAAGTAAATTGTAAATATTTTAACTAATAAATAAAGTTCTAGTAAATGAAATTTTCTAGCAAATTATGTTTTTCCCCAAAATAATATATAATATAAATTTGACTAAAATGTTGAAACAAAAAAAAAGTCTTTTAAAATATATTACAACAAATCTTGTTCTAAAGATCTGTAATTTGAGATTTTGCAGGCATAACTTAATCTTGTTGCCATAATAAATTAGAGTAAGACTCAATATATGAGTACTAAATATGTTTTTGTGTAACATATTTTAAATTTGTTTTTCTACTAGGGGAAAAGTAAGGGGTTGTTTTGAAAACTTATTATGTCGAATTTTGTTATTTTCTAGAGATAGTTTTCAGGATGCAGATTATAGAGCCTTTTTTTGCTTCAATATTTACCTCAAGAAACTATTTTTTTTCTGGTTTTTCAAAATTTAAGCTCTTAAATAAATTTCAGATAGACCTTAACTCGAGTATCTACCTTTTGAGAAAAATAATGAAATACACTTCGTATTTCATTATTTCATCAGGGTTTTTACCTTGCTTAGTATGTACATTTATTTGAATATTTGCTGTCTTGTAGAAATGTTTTTCAAGAATTTTTTTTAATATGCATATTAGAATAGTAGTCTAAGGTACAATTTTCTGCTGGTTTAAAAAAAATAATGCCTGGTTTGATTGCAAATAGGCTTCATAAGATACTACAAAATGTTAAAACTAATTTAATGCAGCAAAGCAGTTCATATATTGATTCATTCTCGGAGCTCGCAATTACCAGTTTACATCAGTAAAAGAGTGAAATTTATCCAAAAACTTAAATTTTGAAAATAAAAAAAGTGAGTTCAATAATAGATGTTGACACATTTGAAATGCAATATAGCGGAATCCTGAGATTTTATATTCAAAACAGTTTTCTACTCTCTATGACACACGTCAATTAGCCAGTATTGGTTTACAATATAGCAGATGGCGCTCGAATACGCACCTCAGAAGATTCCGTTCTATACCCCCATAAACTGCAGTTATCTTTGCTTATGAACATTAGAAATGATTTTTCACGATAAAACAAACAAAATTGTAAAACAATTTTCCAACAGTTATTAAAATGATGGAATTATAATTAAATTGACAAAACTAGCATACTAGTTTCAGTTTAATAACCATTTTATGCTTTTATTTTTAAGAATATTAAGATACTCGTTAATTATGGCTGCTTGAAGAAGTTTTTGCTTTGCAATACCGTCAATGAGTACAAAACGCCGGCACAATAATACGTAAAATGCATCTGTCTCTTGTAAACTTAGTAGGTCAAATATTACAGGACTGGCTACCGTTCCTGTGTAACCTGATTGTATATTTTTACGTCGTCTTTGTACCAGAAAGTATATTTTTCTTTCAAATTTAAATAGGGGAGGGGACAGCTGTTCCTGTGTCCCTTCCTGGCTACGCCAGTGGGCTGACTTAAACTAAATACCACGATGAGCTTTTTAATAATTATAAAGCTAAATAGAATTACGCATAGATAACCGAGTAGATAACTTAGCTGCAAATAGTAAATACTTACGGCAGTCTTTGTGTCGATTGAAAGGAAATGCGTCAATTAGTTCAAAGAACGCCGTCAATAATCCAGTTGAAAGGAGGTTTGTAATGTTCCATTATGACGTGCCTATTGCATAATCTAATAATAATATCGCGGCCCTCGGTCAACATCAAACAGGAAGTCGGCTGACGATAACAGAAATAAGTCTTTCACCTTTGGCATCATGAAGAAATTGGTGAATTTTTGTATTAACAGGATATCGGAGTAACTCTAAAATGCGTCCATTTTTTCAACGCCTTATTATTTTTTCCGCTTTAAAAAAATAAATTTTTGTGTTTATTGAAAAACTGCAGACTTTCCGATAATCTTAACTAAAAACATAGTTTTACTGGGGACATTTTTTTCTTCGTCGTTAAATAAAAAGTAGAAAAGTCAACCCCCTTTTTAGTCAACCGCCATATCTTGTATTTAGCTAAACATTCTCATTTGCTATACTAATGAGATCGTCTGTCGATGACCCACATCGACCTGTCGCACTGAAGATATCACGTGATTTATGTGCATGCAGCAGCAGAATCAAACATTTAAATTCACTCAGATATTGTCTTAATTCACCTGTGTACGTGAGGGTCAGGAGTTTATTCTTAGGTTAAAATATCGGTAAATTTCCTTTACCTGAAACTTACCCTGTTATGTAGATTTTCTTTTATTAGGAATAGTGATGTCTAACCCAATTTAATTCCACAATTTTCTTGTTAAACTCGTAGCAGTTTTTTTTCTATATCACATTAAATTTTTGGGCAAAAAAATTGAGTAAGAAGATATTTTTTACGTTCATATTATTTGACCCCTATTTTACACTTTATCTCTATATCGCACTTAATGGTTGCACAAAATTTAAAATCAATCTAATAAGTACTTTTTTGGATACACAGGTGGGTACAATAACTAGTACATTGATTATTATCAAGAATTAATTTTAAAAGAAATTTGTTTTTCATATTAGCGGAAGAAGCAATAAACTAAACATTTTTTAATTCATATCCAAAGCATACTGTCACTATTACTTGGGGAGGTTATTTATTAAAAATTGCTGACTTTATGTAATGTCGTTTAGTAACTTCTTATAATTATTCACGTAAAATATCGTATGACGGCAAAATATGAAAAGTTAAGCAATCTAAATTGTCATTTAACATTTGATTATTGCCAATTGACACTAAGATGATTCATATAACGAAAATTAAGTTTTAATCTTTGATATGTATAGATCCTTTGGCTTTTTAACTACGGTGACCAAATGTACTTATTTCAGTAGGACAGTACTTTTAATGTGTACCGTAATGTTCTCAGAACGTTTACCAGGCACGACTAAATACACTTTTTATTGGCATAAACAAATAATAATTAATAATAATAATAATCTATAGTAAATACAAAACAACTAAGGGGGTCATCTGAAAAACATCTAAAACATATTTTCCCCTTGAAAACTATAATAATTCTGAAGATTTTCGACAAGATGGGTTGAACAGATATTTCTATAGTTGCTCACAGTATCAGAGCTTAAAATAATTTGATGTAGGGTTAGTCCAAGGGGTTTAAAAACAAAAATACAATTGTACAAGACTCATCAAATTTGTTTTATTTTTTGTCTTTGTAATTCTTTTTCACTCTATAGACCGGCCCTAGGGGGTGAAACAGGCCTTAGGGCAGTATATTTTATAGTCCAGAAACAGCGAAACATGTTAAATTTATTTAATTTATTTGCATATTAATTTTTTTCTACTATACAATAGGGGTCATAAAAATATATTTTTAAAATATAATGCAGCATTGTCTCCATGAGCATCAGTTGAAAGAATATTTAGTTATGCCACATTTATAAATACCTCTAAAAGACATGCATTGTCAGATCAACATTGAAAACTTGGTGTTAATGAAGGCAAACACGTTTTAGATTTTTGTTAGATATTTGATGATTGATGATTTAACAACTAGTAATGGTTTTTGTAAAATAATTATAAATATGGTATATAAAAATTATTTACTACTAATATCGACCTCTGAAGGATCTAATAGTAATAGTAAGAGTGGGGGCGAGGCGCAGCGTCTAGGCCGCCATTCCCTGTCCATCCACTCTCACCCTAGCTAACTTTCTGCCCCAGATTCGAGTCGGTTCGCTCCTCTTATGAAGGCTCACAGCTTATCCCATTCAAGAGTTCCTAACTTCTGCCTGGGTAGGGCGACTCCTTCTGAGTCTGCCACAGCTATCTCAGATCCCTATTAAGTGGTATGAGGTTTCCTCCCCTGGGATACAATTAGTTCAGCAGTTGCTTTGAGTAGGAATAAATGTAGGTGCCTTTTTAGTCTGCAGTGATCGGTAAGTATTCCGGCCATATCTGCGAAGGTGTGACGGCTCCTCCACAGTCACCAGGCCGCCTTGGTCAGTCACGGTTCTGGAAGCAGGTCCTTGGACTTCCTGAAGCCTTCTTTTATTGTTTTATCCCAGACCGACTTACTTAGTTTGTCTCTTATCTCGTCCTAGGTAGAGTTCCGAACCAAAGAGTGGCGTCCAGGAGCCTTATCTTGCCAAATTGTAGGCTCGCTCATTTCCCTAGACACCGCTGTGTCCGAGAACCCAACGCAGTTTGACTATTTTTCATCTTGCTAGTTCCTCCAGAGCATCCCTATTCCTGAAAAAGCTTTAGCTTACCCTGGGTTTATGAATTGCTTTAAGGGCTGCTTGACTATCGAAGCAGATGTAGATGTCTTCCTCCGATCCCTGTATTACATCTTGTTTGGTGGTCACTTCGAGAATAGCGATGATCTCCGCTTGGAAAATTGTAGCGTAACTTCCCAGTAAAAAGTACTCGCCTAAATCCCTGTCGATCTTGTACACTCCAGCCCAGGTAAGTCCTGTATTGTTATATCTGCAGCCATCGGTGCACCAGACCTGGGCATTTTAAGGTAGTACCATGGTTCTTGCTGCCCCTTGATCCCTAGTTGGGATCATTACTTCAAACGAATTTTGTAACCTTAGACGTCCATCCGCCTTGTTTGCCTTAGAAGATAGAATGCTCCAGGTTTCATCCTCCAGCATTCGCCTGCAGGAGGCCATGGCTTCCTTCCTGTTCCACGGTGAGAGCTCTGGCATCCCCAGGAGGGCATTCAGGGCTGCCTCTGATGTTGTCCTCATTGCACCGGTTATTTCCATAAGGGCCAGTCTTTCTTGTCTAGCCAATTTCTGGGCTTTGGTGGCTTTTTCCACTGCGGTCCACCATACCAAGGATCTATAAGTGACCCTTGGTCGGATTACCGTTGTGTACAACCAGTAAGTACATAGGGCTGTAAACCCCATTTACTTCCTATTACTCGCCTATGTTGCCACGTTATTGCAGTGGCTTTATTAACTAGATTTATGATGTGAGTGTTTCACGTCAATTTACTGTCTATTCTTACCCCCTAGTACTTAACCTCCTGTTTTAATAAAAGTGGTTTCTGATACAATGTGGGTGATCTGAACATACCAGTATGTTCCTTCCTTTCGGGTATACCTGATACCTTCATGGTATTTAATTACTATCAGTGCATTAAAATCCTATTATGAATGGAGTTAAATACAAAAATATATTTAAATCCTTTTTGTACTTAAGTAATAAATACTTTATTTACTCAAAAGTAATTAGTATTTAAATACTTTACAGTTACAGCAGGGTCCAGTATTGAGTATTTAGGAATTAAATACATGTACAAAGTATTATATATTGCCCAGTTCTTAACACAAATTTTCTAAAAAATATTATTTTACACATGAAAATGACAGGATAATAAAAACACTTTGAAATCCAAGCAATAGAAACATTCCAAGTCTGACAGAATCAGTGGACATTTTACATTATCTACCACCTTTTAATAAACGATGGGTGCAATATAACTTATTACAACAGGTTTCCCTCAAGAAATTCGCTTTACGAATAACGTCTCTCGTAAAAACGTTTTCTTTTATCAAGGAATAAATCAAGGAGTGCAAGGTAACATACTTTATAAGTATGTGTAATACCAAATAAATATGTATATATTGAATTATTAATTAATGGTGTCGCATCTTTACTTTTCTTTATAGAAAAGATAATAATTTATTACGAGGAAAGTTCTGGGTAACGCGTTTTTTGCTCTCAAAATACATAATTGTTAAAACCTACCATGTAATTAATTTTCGGGCTCATCTGGGACAGAAGAGATAAAACTTTATTCGTCTTGTTTTGTATATTGTTATTATGTTACATATTCTATATTTATATTCAAAACTGTTACTTTTCTTTTTGTGTAGTGGTACCTAATGAATTTGTTAAAACGATGAATACATGAATTTGTTTTTCTATATTTAGCCTCGTATCTTAAAAGCAATCTTAGGTGTCCAGACGGAAGAATCGACTGCGTTTAAAAATATACATACAATGCACAATGTGGCTTGTTCCTTGACTTCCTCTCTGCCTAATAAGTACTTTAGTTAGGTTAGTTGTAAGGTGGTTGAACTACCAAATTTTAACAAGTAAAACAATGTAAGAAAAATGGTTTAATTTTTACAATATTTAACCGCTAACAAATCACAGAAGAGAAAAAAATTTAAATCTGTCGGAGCATATTTCAGTGGAAATATATGTAGACATATTTTCTTAAAAATAACCTCTGCTGTGATGATTTATTTTATGTGCGGTACTGCGGCACCACTAAAAAAGAAAAAGAATTGAACAAATAATTCATTCCATATGAGTATCGCTTTTACATGTCCCGTAGAATTGAACTTAATGTCATTATGGTATTTTATACAGGATGTCCGATGTAAGATGACGTATTACCTTATCTCAGAACTGTAATAAATACCAAAAACAATTTAATACAAAGAATATCTCAGCTCAATTTCTAATATTAGTTTAGTCCATAAATGGGGCGGGTATAGTAAATTTCAGAAAAAATGGTTCTGACTACTGGGTCAAGTACTACGTAGGTCGACCCCATTGTGTAGACAAGGGCTTGGCAATCAGCAAGCAAATATAGTTGAAAGAGCCGGAAATGTAATAATTTCTCGTTATAAAAAAATTTAAAATTTCTTGGGTTGTTTGTTGCTTATTTAAAGTACGACTCAGCGTGTTTAAATCCAACTTTTAAACACGCGGGTTTTAAAATTACCATGGCAACCTCAAGAACCCAAGAAACGTCAAGTTTAAATGTCGAGCTTTTAATTATTGATTTGACTTTTGAAACATATGTTTCAAAAGATTTATTCAAATATGCCACAAACTTAATTTGTTTAATAAATAAATGTGAAAACTTCAGTTGGTATTGTTTTAAATATTAATACTTCGGTTTTTTAAGTCAGATTTTCATTTGAAATTAATACTGCTAACATTCTCGGAGGTCAGTAAGGTTGCATTTCCACATATCGCACTTCCAATATTGTTTGAAACATTGTTCTTATTGCTAATACTCTTTTCATCGTAACCAGTGGGCTCAGCTGCCGATTCCATTCTACTTTTCATTGGATTTGATCTACTATCATTCCACTATTTGCCACAATATTAGACGAAACGTATGACCCGTGTATTTTTCGGGATCGTCCAATTTAAGATAACGTGCAATTTGCAAGGGACATGATTCAAATCTATTAATACCAAACACTTGATTGGTGCACTTTACTTTACCATATCGTAAGAAAACTCTATCTGTACTTATATTTTGAGGGCGCAGTAGTAAATTTTGCTTCACCAAAACGCACATAACTAATTCCATCACTGTCGGCAATAGTAAAACGTCGAGCTTTCACAGTCTTAGATGGTCGGATAGTAATAAGCAATACGCTTACTTCTTCCTTGATAGCGTAAGATCGCGCACAATTCACATCTACTAATAGATAAGCGTAAATCCCACAATTAACATCTACTAGACGATACAAAGGTACCGCAAATGGTTACCACCGTCAAAAATAAATACGTAATGTCCGGTCATCTACGAAAAACTTCCGCAAATCGTCTTTGTCGAATACTTATGCCTTCTTGGCTACGTTATTCTTGCTAATTGCCTTCATGGATGCATGCACTTTCACAAATGACTTCATATCGATCCCTTTATTTATCCTTAACATACTTTGCAGTTTTGGATGGATAGCCCACATAGTCGACGCCTTGTACTGATCCGACATTTTCTGAAGATAAGCAAGCACAACTCATTCATCTGTATTTGTTACATTTGATGAACTTGTATTTTTTTTATAGCGTGTTTCGATTTTTGCGGTATCAACAGCCATTCTGCGTTACTCTTTAAATAACACAGGCCAACACACATTTTGGTGCCTGCGATTTTTTAACTGTTCCTGGGTCATTTTTGGATGCAGAATGTCAGATCAGATCAGATCTTGTTTAAAAAAAAATGTGTATATATTTTACGTTACAACTGTTATAATATATAATATTACTATTGCCAGTTAAAAAAAGAAAGACACATGGATTTAAGTATTTATTGCAAAAATTTAATTTACATAATCACATAAAAATTTTCTTTTATACGACTTTCTAGAATGGAGTTTACTAGGGCAGTCTTGCTGAAGGCTCCAGCAGTAGTCCGCCATCATGTGGCTATCTCATCGTCCTTGATAACGATCTTCCATAGTTTTAATATCCTGATGGAATCTTTCCCCCTGTTCTTCACTACAATCACCTAAGTTTTCTGGGAAACGATCTAGGTGGCTGTGGAGGTAGTGAACTTTTATACTCATGTTGCAGCCGAGAATATTAAAATTTGAAAGTTTTCACTAATCCTACGTAATTCTCTGCTTTATGATTACCAAGAAAATTTTGTACTACTTGAACAAATGAACACCAAGCGTTAGATTCAGTCTCGTTCATTGATGTGGTGAATTGTGGATCTTTAACAAGTTGCCATCCATCAAATATACCAGCTTTTAGTTTTCCCGTGCTAATGCCAGGAGGAAATTTACGTGACAAACACCCAAAATAATTTCCATCTCGATTTAAAGCCTTCACAAGTTGCTTCATTAGGCCTAGCTTGATATGCAAGGGCGGAAGTAAGATTTTTTTCTCTTGAAACCAAAGGTTCGTTGATCACGTTTTGTTTTCCTTGAATCATGACATCTCTTGAAGGCCAATTTTTGTTAACCCAGTGCTCATTTTTAGCTCTGCTGTCCCAAAGGCACAAAACACAAGGATATTTTGTATAACCACTCTGCTGTCCAAGGAGGAAGTTAACCATTTTTAAATCAACGCAAATTGCCCACTGATGTTCTTCGTATTTAATTTTTCTCAAAACTAATGCAATTGTTTCATATTCTTCCTTCATGGTAGTAGAATGACCAATAGGAATTGAGCCATATTTGTTACCGTTATATAAAAGAACACCTTTTGAACTGTCAATAAAAAGGCGCCAATCATCTGGAGTGTATTCAGGCAAACCCATTTTTTCTAAGAGCCTTTTTATATTGTTACAGAATACCAAGTCATTTTCCTGAGCGAAAAAAGGCAGCAGATCCTTATATCTTTTACGATAAAATGTAATATTAATACCTGGACAAAGTAGATTTTTTTTGCATCTGGATGCAAGTAATTCAGCGGATTCCTTTGAGAGATTCAGGTCTCTTATAAGATCGTTTAGTTCTTCTTGGTTGAAACACTGCGGAGTTGCTAAATCTGCTTCAAATTCGCTGTCGTTTTCTGATTGAATTCTTTGAACTTCGTCAGACGTTGATGTTTTTGTATCATCTTCTGTCAGTTCCGGTAGACTGCTGAATGATGGAACGAGTATTTCTTCTGAATGCGCTACAAGCCTTCTTGCAGAATCTAGATCAGGATATGTCCATTTGTGTCTATTGTTTCTATTTATGCCTTTAATATTAACGAGCAAAAATAGCAGTCGTCATGATGGTTTCGCGGTTCTCTCCAAACCACTGGTACCCCAAACTTTAGGCACTTCCTCTTTCTAGTTGTCCACTGTCGCAAACACATGTTTTACATATGAAATGTGAAGCCCAAGATTTATCTTGATCTCCTAAATGAACGCCAAAATAGGCAAGATAAGCTCTTTTCACAGAGTCAGAAATCGTTTTTCTGCTCTCTTTCAAAGTGTATTCACCACACACATAACAAAAAACATCGGGATGATTTACACAGGTAAGTATACGGCATTTTTGGAATCAAAACATTAAAAACATCTAAAATCAGATGTTAAATTTCCGGCATCAAATTTTTGTTTTCATTTTGTTACCCTGTGTAATCAATGTTAGAACTCATTTTTAGGCATAATACAATGTGACACTTATGTGACAGATTGCAAATTAATTTTTGTTTTTCTCATTTCGATGACAACGAAAGGTATCCTGATGTCACATCACGAATTTGATATTTTATATTATTACTTCTAATTTATATTTGTTGTAGTATTAATACCAGTATTCGTGGATTTTAAAGACCACTTGTACTTCAATATACTATTAACTTTTACCTATAGCAGGTTTTTTAAATATACTTGAATGTGATTCTTTATTGATCACGGAAAGTGTTCAGTTGTATATAGTTTTGTGACATTAACAGAGGACTTAATGCTAGTGCTGCTGCGAGTAAAATATGTGATTTGACTAAGATGCCTCTGACTACAGTGAAAAGAATCTTGTCAAGCCCCATCACATCAAGAGAGAAGCCTAACGATGCCGATTCCACCAAATATTTTGATGAAGGCGGTGAGAACTTGATAAGGCGGAAAGTTCTACGAAAAGCAACGGATAAAAACTCTGAAGCAACAGATCACTAATGATGAAACCCAAATAAGCTGTAGGAGCATCACTAGCCTTTGGAAAGTTTAGTCTAAAATCGACTGCAGATATCGCAGAATTGACAAAAAACAAGTACTTATGGAATCCTAGCTCCAGCCGCCAACAAATACCGTTCTGAAAGTCGTTTAATAAGTTACCTCGATTTGACAGTGTTTGACACATCTGAAACACTATCTGAAGGATGGCCCGATTCTTCCGGTAGATCTAAATCAAAAGTTCCGTCAAATAAAAGGAAATCATTTTGCATGCCGGAAAAGTAAAACGGTTGGGTCGTAAATGACTTGGGGCTTTCTGAAAACAAAACGCTCGTGAGTGAATTAGCATGAAGATCAACGGCTCATGGAGAATGGTACTGGCCACAGCTTGAATTTGTACTGGGTGATGATGCGATCTTGCATTTAAAAATGTCCGTTATACAATTTTTGACCAGGACATCTAAAACTGGAAGTTTGTTGTTTTATATAATGAGTCCATAACGAATCTATAATTTGGGCCTCAAACTTGCTTTCCCAAGAGCTCTTTTCTCAAAGTATATCATAAATAATATATAAAATAAATAAATTCACGATTCCATTGGAGCACCATCTGTTTGGTTACACATTTGCCCGTTAAATGAAAAATAAGTATTTTTAATGCAATGCTCCGAGGGTGCATTATATGTGCCTGCAAATCCTTGTTTATAGCAATCTTGTCCAATGCTTCGTCGATGGAAATACTGAGATACGACTTAACATCTAGACTTGCTATGATATCGTCTTTTTCAAGAACGATGTCTCGTATAATTCGAGTGAAATGCTCCGAGGAATTTCTGTACTCCAGAAACGTACATTTTGTAAAATAACTGTCCCATTTGTGATAAAGGTAGCGTCACCGGTCGTCTAAAAAATATTATAATTTTTAAGAAATTAGGAAAGGTGTTATTCACCGGCCAAAAAACAATTTAATCCCTTGGTCTTACCACCTTATTCCAATGAATGGATAAATTTACGCTTGTATGTTTTTGTTATTCTAAAAGTGATAGAAGATATTTCAATAGTGAAAAGATGATAAACGATAAGGTTAAGGTTAATTATAAAGGTATCTAATGGGAAACTAAAAATAATAATAACGAAAGAAATTTCACGAGCTTCTTGGATAACAGTCTTTTATTGCTAATTGGTTTTCAGTTAATGTCGACTTTTCGGTAGTTAGGTTTTCTACGTTCCTCAGGGCTGAATTGAAAAATTTACACAGCCGAGTACCAAATAATAAATTATATTAATTTGAGAATTCACTATTGACTAACTAAAAAGTTATTGTTTTAACGAAAATACGAATAAGAATAAATATTTGAAAATTTAAATTATATGACGCTAGACTACTTAGATAGTAAATATACCACTAAATAAATACCCGACAAAATTCATTTTTTCAACGAGATATCCAAGCAGCACACTCGACAGCAATTGTTCGCGAATGGTCAAATAGATAATATTCTGAAAGTCGAATCGATAGATACGGCCCAATCCCGTCGCCAGCACAGGGCCTGATATTACAGCATATTTTTATTTTCAGGGATATTTAAATAAGAAAACATATGCGAATTCCTTATTGATAACTTAGATATTTTAAAAGACCGAACAGGTCGAAAAACAAAACATAACATAGATTACATTTGATGCTATATAAAAAATATATATTTATATACATATATATATATATATATATATATATATATATCAAATATATATATTTATAAATATATATATATATATATATATATATATATATATCTAATTCACTACCAAGTGATTAGGGAAGAGGTAACTTTTTTATTTGTGGATTTAGGAGAAAAAGTAATTTTTCTGCTTAGACTAAAACATTGAAAACAGTGTCACGTTTTTAAAAATTATGATTTAGATCTACCGGAATGAATACATTTAAAAATGTAACTTATTAAAAACAGTATATATTTTTATATATAGTAGTATTTGTCACGATGCAAAAAAAAATCGTTAGGCTTATATATATATATATATATATATATATATATATATATATATAAAATCTACCAAGTGATTACGGAAGAGGTAACTTTTTTATTTGTGGATTTAGGAGAAAAAGTGGGACTAAAACTAACATTTTTTCAGTATTATTTTTATATATAAATACTAAATTAATTAATAAATGAATTCTAAAATGCACCACAAAATTCAGTAAGTAAATTAATTACATGTAACACCACCAATCTTCTGCACTTTTTTTAAGCTGTCCCTGCTGTGAATTTCTTGAATTTGAAATTTTCAAAGGTTCCACAAATTCGGTCTTTTAAAACAAGTTTTTATTGAGGGAATTCGCATATGTATTCTTTTTTAAATATCCCCTAAAATAATAATCCATTGGACCCTGTGGTGGTTAAGGGATTGGACCGTATCGACCGATTCAATGTTCAGGAAAATATCTATTTAACTAGTCCCAAATAATTACCTATTTTGTTGAAAAAAAAACAAGTCCAAAAATAAAACATAACATAGATTACACTTGATGCTTTAAAATATTTAAAAAGTTACATCGTAAATACCACAGCTTACTGAAGAAAAAAGGTTACAGCACAGTGGCTACCTGTTCACCCTGTATATAAAATTTAAATACACTACCAGTTAAATATAGCCTTTTTAGTTAACAGTTTCTACATAGAACTTAAATTTTGAAAATCGTGAAAAACTTTCCTGCCAAAAGTCGAAGTAGGCTAGAAAAATCAATAGCCATTATGAAAGTGGAGAACTTTGTTTAAAAAAAAACGCGCGGGGGGGAATCGCCATTAATTGGTGGTCGCCCGGTATTTAAGAACTGAAAGGAAAAAAATATTGAATATTTGGTTGAAAAATCGATGATGTCGATTTAGGACCAATCCTATAATTTTGTCATTAAATTTAAAGTTTATTTCTATCTCTTACGAAGTGGGAGTCAAAATATATTATCCTTAAAATGATTTTCATTTTGGAAGATAAAATTAAGTGTATCGGCAAAAATATTTAAACACAAAGTGATGGGAAGGCAAGAACATAAAATAAATTCGACCTCTCAATATAAATATTAGTCTGAATTTTTTGGTATATAAGAGCCGGAACTAAATTAGGGTGAAATCTTCAATCAACGTTATTGAAACCAGTAATGAACTAGACTATGCTTTATTCTTTATTCATGTTTATTGTTAAAACTGAAATATTTTCGAGAATTATTAAATTTTACCAATTTTTTTTCTTACTTTTAGAATATCCTTGATCTATGCATAGTGTTTACATTACGCACGCCAGAGCCACACGTTCTAATTGACAAACAAAAATTTTGGTTATATTGGGTGGCGCTGCTATGGGCATAGTCAATCATTACTTCGTTCCTCACTCTCCCCCTCCACAAAAAATTCAGTAATTTTCTTATGTATGAGTATATAATTTTCGAGCCGTAAATTTTGATAAAACGCCGAATACCTAGCAACGTTTTTTTGCTATTATTTCGTCTTCAATTCCTAAGTTTATTATGGATGACTTTAGGCTAATGAGTCGGGCAATCCCACTTGCAACTATTGCCCATATTCACTTCATTGTACCTAGGACACAATATACATAGTATTTTTCGTACACTTATTTCCCTTGGGAAAAAGATATTTGTTTTGAAACCCAATACATTAAATATATTCCCATCTAGTAAACACTAGTCATAAATTTTAATTTGTTTGACTTTTCTATTTAATGTTTACGTTCGAAAAAAATGTGGGTCACTTTAAAGTAAACCAGACATTAGATCTTTATAATTTAAAGTAATAAAAAATCATTCGGAATTTTAAAAATATTTTTATATAGAGACAGTATTGCTGTTATTTTGCTGTTATTTTTAATATAAATAGATAATGCAGCACTGCATACAGATCTCAGTTCTCAGATTTAAATAGATCCCTGCAAACTGAAATAGATTTCTAAAATAAATATGTCTGAAATAAACATAAAATCCTATAGCTTGTTTATGCAGAGTACCTCTCTGCAAAAATCTGCATGTCTAGCAAAAGATTTCAATGCAAAAATAAACCAAAACTACATAAATCCTGAAACGTTATAGAGATTTCGGTTTATTATGTACACGATCGAATCTGTTTTAACCGTGAAGCTTCACAGTTACATTTATTTTATAAAAAAAATATCAATTTTTACTTCCTTCGTAAAAGGGAAGGAAGTATTGTAACTGTGAAAAAATCACGTTCCGAGATTTTTTCAGATATTTACATTTCTGTCGGTCTGTCTGTTCGCGGCATAGCTAGAAACTAATTACCCGATGGACTTCAAATTTTGGTCAAAAATTAAGGGCTATGTGTTTTTCAATATATTTTACATATCTCTAAGTTGCCCTGGGATAATGTCGAGGATAATACACAGTGGCATAGCATGAATTAAGGGACGGACGAAGCCAGCAGTTTTTAGGGCACTTATTCTTTTTTTCTTCTTTCGGTGCCATGTTAGTTCGCCTAACGTTGGTAATTAGATTGGGAGTTGTTCACGGTTCTCAGCTAATCTAAATAGTTGTTCGGCACGGTGTATCCCGAATGGCGAATGTTCTTCTGGTTCTTTCCAATCCCTCTGGTCCGCTATTTTGCCTTTCATTATAAGATAAAGGATTTTGTACCAAGTATAACATTTTTCTGATTTTAACAGTTGTTAACAATTCATGAATGGCATTTGCTCTGTTTAAAACTGCTTCGTCGGTTTTCAAAGCTGTCCAGGGTACTTGGAGCATTCTCCTATGTAACCACATCTAATACTTCTAAGTGATTAATTGTAGCGACCTTTAGTATACAGGTCTCTGTTCCGTATAACAATACAAACCAAATATAACACTGGATCATTATTTGGCGTAATTTTATGTTTAAATTATCATTATAAAAAAGTGGTTTTTAGGAAAGTTGCACGGGCATAGCATGCAAGATCTTTGAAATGAGCGACCCGATATTATGTCCATTTATCTACAGAAAAGCATCGGCATATAGCTGACGGCTGGATGCCATAAATTTAGTCTTAGTGATGCTCATATTTAAACCCATTTCCCTTTCCGTCGTGTTCAATAGTCAATGGTATACACAATATTAAAAAACTTCACTAGAGCACTGATATTATCTTCTTGTATCATTTGTAAGAGTTCTGTTGAAATGTTGTCTGGCCCAGTTGCTTTTTTGGGTTTTGCCGATTTTATGGCGTAAATATTTTCGGACCTTAGAATTTCTGGACCTTCTTCTTACTCTATAATATTTTATAAAGATATCTAAGTTTTTAAGTTTTTGAAAAATATGATGTGTATAGGTGTATAGCTATATAAATTATTTCTAGACAAAAAATACGCATTTATACACACTTCTTGAAGTGCTGGCGATGATTAGAAAGTTAAAATAAACCGTTAAAAAAATACTCCGAATTTACTATTAATAACAAAAAGCAGACATCTTAAAAATACATGCATTTATTTAGAAAATAACACATTAGCTCATCTTTACGCTTTTCATTCTTAACCCTTATATTTTAAGTCGACAAATCGATAGTTGTATGTTAAGTCTTAAAAAAAAACAATATATAAATAACCAAGTAAAAACTGATTGAAGGTTATGTTCGATTCACTTAAAATTATTTACAAAATCGTAATAATATTTGGTTAAACATTTAATCACGTTGTATCCAATTAATTTTTCGTTTATTATATTTTTTATTAATTATGTTTCAACTTTCATATTCTTTCATATAGTTTCGTTGCTTCATTTTGTATTTGGAAAAATATTTTATACCTATAAATTGTGCAGCACAATAAATATTACCACCTCAATATTTACCTCTGCCTCCCTATACATACTGCCTTATTCAACCACTTGTATATCCTCTCTGGGAACATCGCCTATATTAAACTAGCCATGATCCAGACTAATGACAGTACAGCGAGGGTCACCTGTACTCCTATGTAAAGCCAGGACTGGATTTATTAATAGGTTATCTATCATCGGTCAATAAATGAATGAATTTTTATCGAGGAAAGTGAAGCATGATCCAGTTTAATTCCGCACGTAGTAATATGTTCATTTCATATACAATTATGACATGTTTCATCCCATAATAAATGGAAGGATTCCTTAGATAGGAAATTTCGGCTATTTGCGTAATACCAAACTGTAATGCACTTTTGCCGGTTTCCTGGAAATGAATTCTTTCATTAACTATGTAAATTTGCATATGTACTGTACATATTACTAAATATTTACGTGTTGAATTGAACGGGGTCATGCTTCACGTCCCTTGATAAAAGGAGGAACTTATAAAGAAGGAAGCTAATTTGTGGTTTTTTTTATATTGTTTTTCAAACATTTTAAAAGGCCGCCATTTCATTCAGCTATATTAGATTCGTACCAATATTTTATCAGTTTATTCCTGTCACAGTTGAGTTTTGGGCAAATTTTAAAATCAGTTAGTTGTAGTTTTTTATACTCATTTAAAAAAGAATTAGATCACCATTTAGTTCCACCAAGTTGAATTCATATCAAAATTTTACCAGTTTATCCCTACGTCACATCTAATTTTTGTACAACATTTAAAGTCAATTGAATAAGAAAGTTTTTTACGTTCATTTTTTTAAACATAATATTTGGTAGCTCTTTTGTTCCGTTGTACTGGATTCGTACGAAAATTTTATGAGTTCCTTATACGATTTTTGCCCAAAATTTGAAGTCAATCGAGTAAGTTGATTTTTAGACTGATTTTTTTTTAAGTTTTTTAGGTCACCATTATACCAAAATGTTATCAATTGATTCATGTATTACACGATTTTTATACAATATTTATAAATCACTGAAATCAGTAAATTAAGTAATAAGGTTTAACTTTGACGTCATTTTTTCATATTTCTTTTTAATCCATAGAAAAACATTTTTAAAATAAAATGTCGCTTCTATTTTTTTACCTGTTCGTCAACGTCAGTGTCAAATGTGCTGGCATTTTTAATTACGATAATGCATTAATGAGGGAGTCGGAGGATTTAAAAGTAAATCAAGCTACTTTGTCTCTCATTAAAAAAAATAGAGTTCAATCAGACGAAACATATTCAAGCAATATAGGTATCAGAAAAAATAAACGAAATACAGGACCAAAATTTCCGATTTTATGAAAAATAAAATTAGGGATACAACTGATATATATTAAAAGGAATACGTTACAATAGTCAGTTTACACAAGAAGTTAAATGAAGATCTCAGCGGTTTTTTTAATTATTTCAATTCTTCTCTGCAAAATTAGTCTCCTAGTATAGGATTCAGATGGAAGAAAACTAGTATCCGAAAATATTTAATGGCATTACCCGTCATTCAAATGAAGCGAATGAAATTTTTGCGTGAATATACAAGACATATCAAATTGCAAGAACCTTATATTCCAGTATTTTTAGATAAAATATGAATATTCAGCAAAGGAGCCTCCAAACGTAGTTGGCACGATGATACTCCTTCTACCAATTCTACACAGACAGCGGAGGATAACAACTGGATAATTTTAGATTTTTACAGAGAAATTTATAGAAGTTTCTTTTTCAGGCCACCTTTATATCGTCATTCACACTGGCAACGAGAAAACTAAATTAATTCCAAAAATAAACCTCCAAAATCTTTAATTATTGTGGATAACGCAAGATGTCACTCTGGCCTTTCTGAGGAAATTTCCAATAAGTCTTTGCCAAAATATAACCTAATTGAATGGCTGAAAAACAGAATCATCGATTACCCAGAAAAGGCGATGAAGGACGAACTTTGGGCGATAGTTCTTTCTAAAGGAATCCCGAAAAAATATATCATTTTGACGAATATATTTTACAGTTTGGAAACAACATTTTAAGACTACCACAATACCATTGCCAGTATAATGCCATTGAAATGGTTTGGTCGGAATATAAGAGGAAATGCGATCAGTACATATTACCTTTAAAACGAAGAAGTACTGGCTACGTGAGATAAGGTACTGAATGAAATGTCCACTGATCATTGCAAAAAATATTATAAATAAAATCATTAGAGACTGGATATAACAAAAGCCGCTGCATCTGGCACACAGTCACTGATTATTTCTTTAAATAATTCTAACGATTCTGATGCTTATACCTCTGACGACAAAAATGGCTTATTATTTATAGAAATTATTCTCTCAATTTGAGATGTAAATTGTTTTTAATTTTCAATAATCATTTCTTCCTTATATTTTAATAATATTCTTACAGTGTTAAACTTCCATTTTTTTAATTTGATACATTACGTTGTTATTATAGCCAAAATGACCTCTCTGAACTACTCCTATATATCATCTGAAATATTTAAAAAACGCTGAGATATTAATTTAATTTCTTATGTAAACTAGCCATTTTAACATATTTCTCTTAAACATACATCATATAAATTGTATCTCTCATTTTATTCGTCATAAAATCAGAAATTTTGGTTCTGTATTTCGTTGTCTGAACTGCAATTTGTTTTAATTCGATACAAAGTAGTTTGGCTTACTTATAGTATCCCATATTCCCGCATTAGTTCATTGCTGTACTGCTTTTATTTATAATTATATCTGCAAATATTTGATTTAATAGAATTATAAAAATACATATTTACTAATGAATTCTAAATACAATAGAACTGAATTAAATAGCAGTAATTTATTTTCAGAACTTGTTGCGCTGTTTCTAAATTAACTTTACCGTTGTGACTATATACCATTTTCTAATGCCTACCTATTCTCTAATATTTTGGAATTTATTTATATAATTGTTGTATTTATTACCTAACAAATCGTTGCTAGAATAAGTTTTAGCTTTTTGGTATTATCTATTATCCCAGTTTGCTAAAAAAATTCTTATTGGTAAAGCTCAGTGTAAAATGATCTAATTTAAAGTAAGAATGGTAATTAGCAGAAACTTAAATGCATGCAAAATTAATACATACATTAATACACCAAAGGTGTACGAATTTTGAACTTATTTATAAGAAATTGATTTCTGAATGCATTCATCACTACTTAATAAGTTTTTCAAAACATACGCCCTTTTTAACCTGAATTACGTCACAGTAAACTTTATATATTTTATTAGGCAACCATTTTGTTCCGATATATTGCATTCATTCATATCAAAATTTCACCAGTTTATTTGTTTGTCACAGTCGATTTACGTGCTTGATAAGTAATTATGTCATGCCATTTAAAATTCGTACCAAAATTTGACCGGCTCATCCCTATATCACACTTGATTCTTGTGCAAAAAATGAAATTCATCGAATAATTAGTTTTTTACCCCCATTTTGTTTAGCCGTCTTAGATTCGTACCAAAAATTTACCAGCTCATGCCTATATTACACTTGATTAGTACATACAGTAAGTAGTTATTACATACATTGACTGACTGATTAGGCCACCGTTTTGTTCCGCCATGCTGGATTTTTATCAAAATGTTACGTTTTTATCTCTTTATAAACTATAATTTTTGACTAAAATTTGAAGTTAACCGGGTGTAGTTTTTTAGCTATACCGCGAATAGGCGGACAGATCGACGGAAATAAGAAAATAAGTTTTTTCGGTGTCTAGGAAACCTAAAATGAGAGGGTTACAATATTTGCCCCTTACATGGGAAGTAATAGATCTTTGGAGAACTTCTTTAGTTAAGTTTAGTTTTTGATTATAACGTATGTATATTTTGAAAAAAAATCATCTCTAACTCAATACACGAAAACTGCTTTCGATCAAGTAGTTTGTAATGAAATGTCATTTTCGTTAACAGTTTTAATTAGCATGTCTTACAAGATTAATATTCGAAAAAATATTTACCAGTTAGTTGGACGGTTACCTAAGCCCGAAATTTAGAGATTAAACAGGGGCCAAAATATTTCATTTGCTACAATTTATCGAACGATAAAAGGCTGTGAGGAGGGAATACCATGTGTAAACAAATCTGCCAAAAAGTGGAAAACCTAGAATATTGACCGCAGCTAATAAACGAAGGTTGGTTGAATTGGCAAAAAAACAAGGTTGAGAAGTCAACGGGTAAATTAGATGGAATATTTTGTAATATAATACGAAAGCTTTCACGGCTGGAGTCAATTAAGAAATCATTGTTCTGGTGCCAAAGCCCCGTGTCAAATTGGAATTACTTTCCGACGTTTCGCTTGAGATTGTTCGAGGCATCTTCAGGGATCTTCACTGCAGAAGATCAAAACACTAAATAAGCTCCGATGAGCAGAGTTCAGGTATTTATACCAGACCTTTGCCCATCGACGCGTGACTCACTGTGATGATTGGTTTCCACGCATAATGTAGCATGTAGCCCGCGTCCATATTGAAATTTTCAGGGTGCCTGATAATCTTAATAGATTCTCTGCCCTTGATATCTTTTACATTACTCATGTGTCCTGTACGCTGGCGTTCAAAGACAGGGGATTGAAAAATTTGTTTCTTATTTATACATCTTTCATGTTCCTTAAGGCTAGTAGACACGGACCTTCAAGTTTCACCTAACTAGACTTTACCTCAGGAGCAAGAAATTTCATAAACTCCTTTTAACTGTAAAGGAATTACATTTTTTGGTGTCCGTAAGCATCGTCAGGGTAATAGGTTCGCCATCTTAGGAAATAGGTAAATATTTAGCCAATATCTCAAACCTCTTCACATGGCTCTCTGACTCTTATCTCAAAACTCTGAACATTTTGTAGAAAAGCTTAAAGATTTTATTTTAGATCCCAGTAATATTTTAGTCAGTTTTGATGTTGAATCCCTGTATACCAATGTGCCTACTGACGATCGATTTCTATAATTTCTGACCTATTTCAACAAAAAAACTCTAATCCAATCTTAATTGAATTGATAAGAGAATGCTTAACGTCCACATATTTCATTTTTCAAGGAACCTTTTATAAGCAAACCTCGGGTGCCGCCATGAGATCTCCGCTATCTCCTGTGGTAGCGAACATCTTTATGGAGGCTTTCGAGGAAATTGTTTCAGCTCTGCTCCTTTAAAACCTAGGGGTTGGTATAGATATGTAGATGATACTTTTGTAATATGGCCTCATGGAGAAGAAAATTTAACTATATTTTTAGATCATCTAAATCAGCAACATTCTAATATAAAATGCACTATGGAAGTTGAGTCAGATTGTGCCATTCCCTTCCTTGATGTATTAGTACAGAAGAAATAGAACGGCACTCTAGGTCATACTGTTTACAGGAAATCTACACATACGATAAGATATGTGAATTTTAGTTCTCACCAACATTCATCTCAAAAACACTCCGTCATCAATGCATTAGTCTATAGGGCTTTGTCAATATGTGATATGTCAAATTCAATTCCGGAAGAAACAGAAAAACTGACTAAAGCTTTAAAATCAAACGGATATTGCACTGAAGATATTAGACGTTCGACTAGGTATTATAATAATCCCAGACTTAAACCTGTCTTGGATACTCAACCATTAAGTAGTGCAGTTTTACCTTTTATTCGGGGTACCCCAGATAAAATTGCAAGAATTTTGGTAGATTTAACATTCGCACAATCTTTAGTGTACACAAAAAGATTGGGCAATGCGTAAGGACACCAAAAGATGTAATTCCTTCGCAACCAGAAGGAATTTTTGAAATTCCTTATTCCTGCGGTAAAGTGTACATAGGTGAAAGTGGACGGTATGTGTCTACTAGACTTAAAGAACATGAAAGATGTATAAGTAAGTAAGAAACAAATTGTTCAATCTGCTGTCGCTGAATACCATCATACAACAGAACACACAATTAAGGTAAGACACCAAGGTTCTTGCATCAGTCTCGTGTTATTATAAACGAAAAATTACTAAAAACCAATAATCACAGTAGTTACGCGTCGATGGGCACAGGTCGGGTATACATACCTGAACACTGCCCATAGGAGCTCATTCAGTGTTTTGATCTTGTGCAGAGAAGATCCCTGAAGATGCCTCGTGCAAACGCAGGCGAAACGTCGGAAAGTAATTCCAATTTGACACGGTCTAGACCCAAGAACCATAATTTCTTAGAAGATTTCGTGTCTTGCGCTTGACAGAAAGCAGAATTATCTCCAGAAATGCCTTGTAATATAAAAAAGGGATGAAGGCTCCAACTGCAAAAAATTCTAAGATGTCGTAAGTTGAGACGAGTTCATTTGGTTAAGTCATTGTCATGGATGATGAAAAATACTTTACTTTGTCCAATTCGGAGGTGAAGGATTATGACGATTATGATGATTGAAAGGGAAAGTCAAGTTTGCTTAAAACATTTTAGTATGATGCGCTATTTCCAAGGCTAGTGTTTCCCAGCCGTACATCGGGCGTGATCGTGGCGAACACATTAATGCGGACATTTGTATTCTTTATATAAACTTCAACACTTTATAACATACAGTCGCCTAAATGACGAAATAATTTTCTGGCCAGATCTAGCTTCGTGTCATTACGGAAGACAACCGCCAACAACATAAATTTTGTCCCCAATTTGGATAATCCCCCAAATTTACCCCAGGCAAGACCGATTACAAATTGTTGGGGTTTACTTACTAGAAAAGTTTACGTTATGGCTGGGAAGCTCGAAACGTAGAAAAGTTACAAAATTCAAGAAATCGTCTTTGGTACGTCCAAAGGCAAATGGCGCGAATTAGAGTTGTATTGCCTGCCATTAATGATCATGGACCATTATTTATAGGCTAAATGTATAGTTTTAGTTTATTTATATGTAAAAACAATTATTTATAGTTAAAGGTAATACAGAACTAAAACAAGATAAAATATGGGTGTTTTTATTTTTTCTCAAAACTTATGAGACATATGTTACATACCTTTATTTCTGAATATTCAAGCAGGTCCACGTAAAACTTGCAAATGGAATAATTTTGAGTTTGGGATAGACATTTTAGAAACTTAAACATTATTTAACGACTTATGTTTGATGTCCCTATAAGTAATATTTTATTTTGTTTCATAAAATATTTAATAACATATCTACATTTAATAAGCGATAAAAATAAATTATCTTTTTTTAACAGAAGCGTGTAAATGCTGTGGCTCGGCATTTTGAAATTTTAAGTATTCGAATATTCGTTTCAAATTTGATTCGATTAATTCTATATTGGAGTAGTTGCAAAGATATTTGATTATTCAAATATTTGAGTACTCGAATATACTCGAGTATTTGACTGTTTGAATAACCATTAGATTAATCAGATATTTAAGTATTTAAAATTGATTATTTGATTAACAGCTAACTGTTTACTGTTCATTTACAGTACTAAGCTTTTCATTCGGTTAGGAGCTATTTAGATTTACTTTTAAATAAGTTTAGGTTTTTTCTACCTTCTTTATATTTCTTATGGTAGATTAGGTGGTACATCTATTGTGTATGTGTTCATATATATAATACTATTTATAATAGAAGGGTTAATAAATATTGTCGACGGAAACAAATACTATAGTAGATATCCACAGGGTAAACATCTTTTAGTCTAGTTATGTTTAAATTGATTTATCTTAAATTTTGCCAAATTTTGAAGGTTTCAGTTTACAATGATTTATTTCCATAGGCGTGCAAATTTAAGCGAACATATAGAGTCGATTTTGAGATAAACTGTATTATGAATGTTTTTGTCAGGCATATTTTAAAATATCCGCTTCACCAAGTTTTATCAAAGTATATTATGAATAATTTTAAATTTATAAAGAGAATATTGTTTTTCCTGATCCAATGGCCTTTCTTTTTAATGTATTTTAGAAATTATAGAAACTGTTTTATATAACATGGTACGAAAGCAATGAAGAAGAACTAATGGCTTAGCTACAATTTTGGGAGCAGAGGTTTACAACGCAAAAAACAAGCTATTTAAGTTTTCATATAACTATCTTTGTGATTCAAGTTTGGATTACCTGAAGAGAGAAGGAAAATAGCATAACATAAATATACGCATTTAGGTTGAATATATTATATGTTTTACAAAATGAAAACAATTTTCATAAAAACAAACATAAGTATCTAGATTTCGTTAATTATAAAAAGGCTAGTATACAGGTTGAGTATTTCTATGTGAAACATAACAAATTACATGCAAATATTACAAACGGCTGCATTGGCTATAAGTTACAGAATAAGTTTATATTTTGGTACACAAATTTATTGTCAGTCAATACTCAGTAGAGGAAAAAAATCGAGAAAAAACGTTGAATTTTACATAAAAATGCTATTTTTTTAGATTTTTTTTAATGCTTTTATAGTTTTCAAAGTTACTAAGCAAATACTCTAATGTGTGTTTTATTACTTACAATTTTATATATAAAAACAATAAAATTAATTATAAATTAGTGCCGGGAAAACAAATTTTCTGAACGTTACTAGGTTTCAAGCTGGCACATTTGGCTCCAATTATGTTACCGGCAGCAGAAAATGATCTCTCCGGCTTGAGAGAAGTTGCTGGTACACAAAGGTAAAGTCTTGCCAATCTGGACAGCTTGTGTAAGACTCTTTATCAGCTGATCCCCTAATTGAAATGATATATTGAAATTTATTTCAGACAAGAAGAAATAGGTATATAGGGATTTTAAAAAAATCCTTATTCGAATATATATTTAGCTCTAAAAACTTTACATTGATTTTATAATTTATATTATTACTATTAACTAATTATTATGAGTTAATGATTATACCAATCTGTAAGTTTGTGTTCAATAAAATACACAAACAAATACTTTTTTTGTAGACGTTACTTTTATTTTTCAATAATCTCAAAAGAGCAGCAACGTTCAAAATGCACCATATTTATGGATCTATCTCTAATGATAAAATGTCCTATTGATCATAAATATTAATTCTCCAAGTTTTATCTGATATTTTAAATATAACATTTAGAACTTTACACTTTACAATATCGAATTAAAAGAAGTCTTATGCTATTTTGAAAATCGCGGTTCTCAAATGTCACACTTTTTGCTTCTCTCTTAGCCCATCCATATCTCTCCATCAATAGCATTGAACAAATCCATATTAACTGCAGCATTCTTATGACGTAATCTGCAGCTAAGCTCTTGTTGATTAATTTGTAATCATCATGCTTCAACGATATTTTTCTACAACCGTCAACAGTGTCGACATTTTTTCACTCATTTCTATGCTTAACAGAACCCATTTTAGCATGGTAGAAAAATGTTAAAAAGTACTTTTTTTTCACTCGAAACTGTTCGAAAATCTATGCACTTTAATTATTAATACAAGTATCGGGTACTATAACTTCCCAAAGATATACCACACTTCTTTGCCTAATTTTATCACAACGAATGTCAATTATTAACAGCCTGGGATCCATGATTCAACTTCAGCTTAAAAGTATATTCTCCGAAATATTAAGATTATACTTCATAAATACATATTCTAATATAACAAAATTGTAAAAGTTAAATATTTGAAAATTCAGGTAGTCGAATTTCGAATATTCGACTATTCAAATATTTGGATATTCAAATACTTGGATAGTCAAATCTTTGGATATCCAAATTTTGAATATTGAAATATTCGATTTATGAAGATGAAAAATTATTCGAATATTGAATATTCAAAAATCGAATTATTCGAATACGATTCCGAGCTCTACCTACCTTTTTACCCCTAGCTCTAGAGATTGTCTAATAATTCGGAATATAAACCTAGTTTGCCAATTTTAGGATGTGAGTTCATAGCGTAGTGTTTTTGATTTACACGTTTAAGCGTTGCGTTTCTAACCCCGTGGGGCGACTTTTTTCTTGGTCATTTTCTTTTATTTATTAAAAACTAAAATAATATTGCATGTTGTGGTTTAAATATAGGACTGGTGAGCCCAGATGCCTATTCTGGGCACAATTTTTGGTTTGATGTAAAAAAAGAATCTTCCCGACAGTCACTTATACGTCAAACCGGAATTTTTGACGAAGCGTTGTTGAGTATTTAGCCGCTGAAAACTGACACTAATGAGCTTTCATCTTCAATATTATTCTTATAAATATACACATCAGTTTTTAACGCATATTATCGCATCTGCAATTTGAACTGCTATGCTATAAATGTCTGGGGGTATTGTCTCTTGCCTGAGTCCCGTTCCTGCAGGGATGTAGATACCCCGCATCAATATTAACTTTATCGGGAAAATACAGTAAATTTATTTATATTTCTATATTACGTTGAATTTACTATGCCTTATTTACTACCTGCTAATACAAATGTTTTCTGAATAATTAATAAAAGAATGCTAAAATTATAGCTGTGTTTTAATTTGTCTTTTGCTTGCATTGGTAACCTGAATATTTTGAAAAACCTAAAAATATGTTTTGACAAACATGCCTTTGTATGATTATTCTTTTATACTTCAAAAATTTTGAGTTAACATTAGTATGCAAAAAATATAATAAATTGGACTGGTATTCTCGTTTTCTAAATTTTATAGTTTCTGAAAAAAAAAGCTTTTAGAAAATTGGAATAAAAATTACATACAAAAAATAAAACACATTTTATAGCGGTTAAAAAACCTGAAAATTTTATGGAGGAAAAAATTGCGTTTATATGCATAAAAAATAAACATGCTCTTTTTACTATTTTAAAAAAAGCTAAGCGTTATAGAAAAAATCGGTAAATTTCCTTTACCCGGAACTTCCCTGAATCTTGCCTTTTATTAGGAATAGTGAAGTGTGACCCAATTTAATTCAATACATAGTCATTTAATAACAAATGATAAAAAACTATTGTTTTATTCTAAATCAACTGCCATGACTGATTCTGCTACCATGGAAACCTCTCAATTGTTTTCCAAGGCCTGCTATGGATTCACCTATGCTATTTTCTTGTGAACTGCGGCTGCAGAGGAAAGATGCAGCACATTTTTACGATTTTAATATTTTTATCCAATTTTCACTAATTTGGTAATTGTGATATATTAATGTGATAGAGTAACATAGCACATGATTTTAAAAAGTATTTTTTCGCTTATTTTCAAAATCTCGAAAATGATCCAATTTAAAAAATATCAACGCAGATTAACTTCAAACCCTTTTTTATCCAAAACGGCTGCTTTTAGCGACAAATACTAAGAGTAACTTTTTTACATAAAATAGAACGGAGAATATGCCTGCCTAGTCAAAAATGACATAAAAGGCTTCACAAAAAAGTTATATTTAATTAAATTCAGGAACAACACTGTATATGGCGCCCTCTAACATTAAATAAAAAACATTTGAATTTCTCGTCATCAATATATCCAGAATCCCAAATTTTGTCCAATTTTCATGTTCCTTAACAAAAATATAAGCAAAAACCAAATAAAATTGTTTTTTGGACGTCCTGTTTCTCAGAAACAAAGCCGTTTCAGACCCATGTTCATATAAACTTTTCATCCTAAAATTAGTCAAAGAATCACCCCTTAAAGTTTGTACAAGTACTTAATTGACACCCTGTATATATACATATATATATATATATATATATATATATATATATATATATATATATATATATATATATATATATATATATATATATATATATATATATATATATATATATATATATATATATATATATATATATATATATATATATATATATATATATATATATATATATATATATATATATATATATATATATATATATATATATATATATATATATATATATATATATATATATATATATATATATATATATATATATATATATATATATATATATATATATATTTATACTGTCTTTTCAAACAATTGTATTGGGCACCATTTTGTCCCATATATTCGATTCTAACAAATTGGAATAAATTTTATCAGTTTCTATTTATGCCACACTTGATTTTTTGGGCATAATTTAAAATAAAGTCACTAAGTAGTTTTTACATTAACGCACACCGCCATTTTGTTACGTCATGTTGAATTCGTACCAGTTTATCCCTATATCACTTTTAATTTTTCTGCAAAATTTAAAGTCAACTAAATTAGATTTTTTTGAAATTTTATTGGGCCGCCATTTTGTTTCGCCAACTCAAATTCATACCACAACTTTACCAGTTTATCTCTATATCACCCTTCCCGCATGCACAACATTTTAAATTAATCGGGCTGATTTTTTTAAATACTTCATTACGCCGCCATTTTGTTTTGCTATATTGGATTCATACTACGTTACCAGTTCATTCCTATGTAACTATCAATTTTTGTGCAAAATTTGAGGTAAATTGGATAATTAATTTTACAGTAATAATTTTTTAACGTTTCACTTGTTCCGACAAATTGGATTTTAACCAAAATATTACCATCATTATCATCCCCATATGATCCTTAATTTTTTACTAACATTTGAAATAAAACTGGTAAGTAATTTTTAAACAATACCGTGAAGTGAATAGAATAGATAAAATACATTTTTTGGCATCTACGGATGCTAAAACGTGAAGATATGTAAAACCTTTTTTTCACGATTACAAACATTTTATTGGGCCGCCATCTTGAATTAGTACCACAATTTTACTAGTTCATCTCTATACCAGAATTAGTTATGGCATACAATTTAAAATCAATCAATTAAATAGTTTTTTCAGGATGAATTCTTAAATATTTTATTAACCGCCATTTTAAATTTGTACCAAAATTGTACCAGTAATTTTGTAATTTTTTAAGAAAAATTGGATAAGCAGTTTTTTAGTAACAGTTTTTTAACATTTCACTAAGCCTCTACTTCGTGTTTCGCCATATTGGATTTTTACCAAAATGCTACCAGATCATCTCCATATGACCTTTAAATTTGGATTAAAATTTGAAGTCAATCGGGTAAGTAATTGTTGCTATACCGCGAACAGACAAACCCACATACAGACAAAGCAATGGAATTGAGAAAACATGTTTTTCGGTATCTAGGGATCCTGAAACGTAAAGATCTAAAAAAATCTTGGAGGGTGATTTTTTCACGATTACAATACTTCCATTTTATGAGGGAAGTACAAATATATTTGTAGATTTAAGGGACTCGTTTATCTCCCTCAATATGTTTAATATACAAGGAAATGAAAGATATTTGACGTATTTTATGGTTTTGGGTCAATTTAAACGTTTTGCCTATTGTTATCCATTCATAAACATTGAAAATGGTACGCCAAAGACGTGCGGTTGGATACTTACAGAAAGAATTTAAATTTGACGAAATTTAAACAAAATAAAAATTATATATAATATGTACATAATATATATTGATAAAATAATAATTATTATATATTATTAGACAACAATTAAATTATAATAGGTTATATTCTTCGCCATCTGAGAAACGGTCGTCACCTCTTGACATTATAATTGAAGAGTCAATCGTCTGATAGATCAGGTTGTCAAGATCCTACATTTTATCCTCATGTTTAATCACATACTAGACTGCTTTTCGCCAGTTCTCTAGTGTCACTTCCTTAATGGTTTGATCAAACGTTAGCTTAACATCTTTCATTTTAAATGTCGTGTTTTGCCTTCCGACAAATCCTTTCACTTGCGCCCATATAAGTTCGCATATAATCGCAGCACAGTTAAATTATATTTTTCTGCTATATGTTCCACGGCATATTTCATAAATCGATAGTAGTTCTTTCTTTATCAAATTAGGTTCAAACTCAATACCTTTGGCAGTTAGCCAGTCGATAATTTCTTGTTTTCTTCAAGATGAAGTTGGTGTCTTCTCTATGCGCTGTGAATGATAGCTTGCGTTATCTATAACCAGTTCCGAATAAGCCCGAAGATATTTTACCATTTCATCTAAATAGTCTTCCAAAATATCCGAATTCGTGTCCTCATGGTAATCTCCCGTCCGGAATGAATGAAAACTTAGGAAACCTTCTTTTAAAAATCCTTCTTTGCTTCCAGTGTGCGCAATTCACTACGTTACACATTTTTTGTTCTTGGTAAACCAATATTTTACCCTGATTATTTATGCCCAAACCCCCATGAAAACGGTATTTTTTTATTCATAACTTTGCTTTTGTGGACAGGACATTGACATTTTAAAACTTAAGTAGTGTAGTCAGTAATTTTTGTATATTTGTTCCTAAAAAGCGAAAAAAAAGAATAAGAAAGTATGGAAATATTCACTTATTTATACCTGATACGATTAAAAATGAATAATTTTCTAGATATTCGACTATATTGTAAATCACTTTCACGTATGGGCCCGGAAACATAGTCTCTCATCATATTTTCGTTATATTGTCCTTGGTAGCGACGCTCAAAGTCTAGTATATCCTGATGGAAGCGCTCGCCTTGCTCCTCAGAGTACGCCCCCATATTCTCCTTAAATTTATCAAGGTGACTATCCAGTATATGAATCTTAAGGGACATCCTACATCCCATGTCGCTATAGGACTTTACGAGATTTTCAACCAGCTGGACATAGTTTTCGTCTTTGTGATTACCCAAGAAACCTCTTACCACGGCTGAAAAGTTGTTCCAAGCCAATTTTTCGGTTGAATTAAGCATTTTGGGAAATTCCTGACACAGCTTTAACCTTTGCCTCAGACAGCTTTGGGAAAAATCCTTGTAAGTACTTAAATGCTGATGATCCTGTGTCTAAGGCATGCTGCTTCATAAGACCCAATTTGATGTGCAGTTGTGGCATTAACACTTTTCTGGGGTCCACCAATGGTTCCCACTTGACATTATGTTTCCCCACAGAGAACTCCGTCCGTTAGGTCCAATCTTTTTTGTAGTAATGAGCTTTAGTATCCCTGCTGTCCCAGAGACATAGGTAACATGGAAACTTGGTAAAGCCTCCTTGGAGACACCTTAAAAATCCCACCATTTTAAAGTCTCCAATACTATCCCAAGCATATTCTTCATACTTTAAGACTTCTAGCAAAATCTTGACGCTGGTATAATCCTCTTTAAGGTGAACGGAATATGCCAGTGGAACAGATGGATACTTGTTGGCATTATGCAGTAACACAGCTTTGCGACTTCTCGACGACCTATCGATAAAGAGGCGCCACTCGTTTGGATTGCAGATAATTCCAATTTCCTCGAACAGAGCGGTCACATTATGACAAAAGCAAAGCTTTTCTTGACATGTAAAAAAGCTGGCGAAAGATCGGTTGGGTTTGCTTTGACTTACGATCTGCACACTTTCATTTAATAAGTTCCATTGTTTTAGCCTTGATGTTAAAGGCTCGCCATTAGATTTGGTAAAACCAAGGTCTCTTATTAGATCGTTCAGGTCTTCTTGATTGGGATAGTATGGCTTTCTTTCCTGGGAATCAGCTTCTAACTTGTACTCTGGATCTTCAACTTCGTCGTCTTCGGATTGGCTACTTTCTTCTGAAGAGAATTTTTAACGACAGGTAAGTTTTTGAAACATTTTTTTAAGGTGGTCTTTGAATCTAAGTCTAGTATCCAACAGTGAACCCAAATTTTTCGCACAATCAACAAAATTGAGTTTTGAGTCGTTTATTAATATATTAAGTGAATTTTTCAGAAAATCAACTTTATTCTTATTTCCAAAAAATAAAAGACACAATTTAGATGGATTTAAATGCAAGTCGTTGCTCTATGAGAGTTCACTTAAAATTTTTAGGTCATGATTTATATTGGTCTCAATTTCTATGTAATTATTAGAATAAAAACTACAATATATTTGTGTATCATCGGCGAATGCTTGAAGCTGACAAAAAATAAAGATTTTAGTATATCCGAGGTATAAATAAGAAAGAGTAATGGACCTAAAATTGAACCTTGAGGTATACCAGAAAGTAACTTAACTCGATCAGAATATTTATTATTAGAAAATATAGCTTGAAATCTGTTAGATAAGTGTGACGTAATAAAGAGAAAAGATTCATTTTCAAAACCATAATATTTCAACTTAGAAACAACCAATTTATGATTAATAGTGTCGAAAGCTTTTGAAAAGTCGAGCAGTACTAACAAATTATTCATTTGATTGAGACAAGCCCGAACAATATCATCTACTACGTTAGCAAGAGCTTCTGTAGTACCAAATTTCTTTCTAAATCCCCACTGGGTGTTGGATATAATACTATTGTTAACGAAATAAATATATATTTCACTATGCATTATTTTTTCAAATAATTTTGATATAGATGAAATTATACTAATAACACGCAAATTTTCCTATTGATATTTTTCATTGATCAAGGAAATAACTTATTTTTATACAAGAGTTAATTATATGTGTAATGTATTAATCAATATAAGGGCTACAGTACTTAAGCATTACAGCCGAAATGCCATCAATCCCAGTTGCATTGGTATTTATACTATTTAAAATTTTGTTAACATCAGTTAGTTCTGCTAATTTGAATGAAAATTTTAAATTGTGGGTGTAAATATTGTTTTTAAAACAGTTAATCTTTTAACCGCAGCTTGTTACATTTTGTAAAAATGTAGCAAAAAAAGAATTTACTTCATCAGGGTCAGACAAATTACAAGGAATTGTAGTAATGTTTATTTTTTAATATAAAACGCCATACAGATTAAATTGTATAAAGCACTCGTATCATAAGGCGTTTTAGCGCACTACCTGGCTCGTTTTTTTAAAACACAATGTGTGTACCATATATGAAGTGACTATGACATTGCATCATTGCTTTTTAATATTGGTGCAAGAAGTGAACCTGTTAAAGTTCACTGCCAAACTTTCCGTGACAGCTTGAATGAATCATCAGAAGCCGAGTTTTCAGACATGGCGCGGTGCTGCCATGCTTACCCGCCTTAATTATTTAATTTATTCATTTTATTAAGTTAAATGACTTCAAGGAAATGATATAAATCGCCCGAGACTGCACGCGAACTTATGTTTCAGGTCAAAAGACACTTTGTGTTGTGTGTTGCATGTATGTACGTCTTTTTTGGCCGATTAATTAAAGTGATTGAGGCGCCTTATTAATTGTCGTTGAACGTCGAAGTGGACGATGATTTAATATTTTCCTTTACGTTATTTTATTAGTAGACATGCAGAATTAGTTATAACCCACATACTGCAATAATTTTTTGCAAAACATGATCACTTTTCTCTCTAAATTTTTGAGATGTTGGTATGTCAACTGTAGTAAGTATTTCATAGGAGGTGTACACTACAACTGGCTTAATTACAAAAGCTACTCCTATATTTAAGGACGTCTATATGAATATTTTATTTATTAACATTTAGGAATCATATTAAAAAAAACCCAATTGAAGCTGATTTCAATAAAACAAAGGTCAGAATAAATTTAAGGTCTTTAAGTATTCATCTAACTTCTTCTGGAAAAATTACTTTCAGAAGTAAATGGGCATAAGAAGCAGATAGGCTTGGCCATTTTGGGCCTTGCAGCTTCTTTTATAACATTTCTTTACGGCAAAAATGTCCTATTTGTTATTTAGAAATAAACAAAAATTAGCCTTACTGGCCTATATTCTCTTTGGCTCTTTTTTTGTGAGTTTTATATTAAAGCAAAAGGGCTTGAACGATATATGAGTTGTAGCTGATTCAGCTAACAACGATTCATCTGCGATTTGCGCCTCTTTTCTAAATACATCTTCAGCTTATGTGTTATATAGAGGATCATTCTATCATCGTGAATCATATTTTAAAAATGATTTATTTACTTTTAAAGCCTTAATTTTCTTAAAAGAGTGTATTATGGATAATTTCGGTGTATTTACATTCTAAATATTCTCTCTGAACCCAAAAATCATATATTTGCATTGGAAATTTCCCAAATTTTCTTAAACAATAGCTATATCTTGTCAAGGTTGTATATGCCGTTGCCATAAAAAGAATGCGATCATTCTGTAATGAAAGATACTGATCATCAATGAAATGTAGTAAGAAAAAGAGCACGTTTACACTAACCTGAAAAAAGTGTATATGCAATTCTGTTGAAATAAATAAAAACAATCGGTAAATTTCCTTTACCCGGAATTTCACTCGGTATGATTTTTTTCTATTTGTTGGAAATAGTGAAGTATGACACAACGTAGGTACTGACCTAGTACCTACTTAGTCACAGTATATAAGTGTTACATATACTGCCTTTTCAAACCTTAATATCGGGCGCCATTTTGTTCCATTGTATCGGATTCCTACAAATATTTTACTAGTTTCTTTCTACGTATTCCAGATTTGACTTTTGGGCATAATTTAAAATAAGTAATTTTTACGTTGGCACATACAGTTTATCCATTTCATATTTAATTTTTTTGCAAAATTTAAAGTCAATTAAGCAAGATTTCTTTTACATGGATTTTTTAAAAATTTTATTTGGTCGCCATTTCGTTTCGTCATCACAAATTCGTACCAAAACTTCACCAGTTTATATCACGCTTAATTCTTGCACAAAAATTGTAATTAATTTAAAAAGTACTATTTTTAGGCCGATTTTTTTAAATATTATATTAGGCCGCTATTTTGATTGAATTCGTAACAAAATGTTACTAATTGATTCCTATGTAACACTTGATTTCTGTGCAAAATTTAAGGCAAATTAGATAATTAATTTCTTTAGTAATAACTTTTTTTACCAAAATATTACCAGGTCATGCCCATATGAAAATTTTGACTAAAATTTAAAGTCAATCTGGTTAGTAGTTTTTAAGCTATGACGCGAACTGAGAGATAGATAGTCTGAATTGATAAAATATATTTTTTGGCAACTATGATCGCTAAAACGTGAAGATATGCAAAACCTGAGAGGGTAATTTTTTTCACAATTACAAACATTTTATTTGGCCGCCATTTTGTTTCGCTATCTTGAATTAATAACACACTTTTACTAGTTGATCCTTATACCACAATTAGTTACGGCACACAATTTGAAATCAATTCATTAAGTAGTTTTTCAGGCTGACTTTTTAAATATGTAACGGACCGACAGAATTTATAAAACAAAACTGATAGACAGACAGACCGACAGACGGACCGGCGGATTTTATAAAACATATTTTTTGGCGTCTAGGGACGCTAAAACTTGAAGATATGTAAAACTGTGTGTCATTTTGTTCGGCCATCTTGAATTAGTATCTCAATTTTACTAGTTGTTTCTTATAATACAAGTAGTTGTGGCACACAATTTGAAAACAAATCCATTAAGCAGTTTTTTCAGGCTGAATTTTTTATTATTTTATAACCTTGCATTCGTACCAAAATGTTACCAGTCGATTACAACAAAATACTTGATGTTTGTGTAAAATTTGAGATAAAGTGGATAAGTAGTTTATTATTAATAATTTTTTTAACATTTCACCAGGGCGCCAATTTGTTTCATCATACTGGATTTTTACCAATATGAAACCAGGTTATCCCCATATGACCCGTAATTTTTGACCTAAATTTTAAGTCAATCGGGTAAGTAGTTTTTTAGCTATGTCGCGAAGAGGTAGACAGACAGACAGACAGACAGACAGACAGACAGACCGACGGGAGTTGAAATCATATTTTTCGGCATGTAGGAACCCTAAAACGATTTGAAAAAGCTGAAAAAATTTCGTAGGGTGTTTTTTTTCACGATTACAATACCTCCCTTTTACGTAAGTAAAAGTTAAGTAATCGAGAAGAAAATATATTTTTTCTAAAGCTCCATTATTTTAAAAATACAAACACAAGTCAAATCTCTAGAATTCATATATGGAGCACATGAAAGACAGAGAAACGTTGAAATTCCGACTCCCTCGGAAAATGGCGCCACACATATTCACTACTTTTGCAAAAAAAACACTGGATGATATAACCCGGTTGCCACTTATGCTTCCTAATACCAAAATATTCTATATACACTTTAAGCTGCTGCCCAAAATGAAGAAAATACCGATATTGGTAACATGTTCAGCAAACAATTACCACAGGAGGAGATCTCGGGCATCTATTTACCATTCGAAAGGTCAAAGGATGACAATAAACGTGCCGGCCCAGTTCCTCAGATAACAAATATATCCTGGTAGTCATAAATTACTTTAGTAAATGGCCTGAAGCATTTGCTCTGGAGAACCAAGAAGTTACAGTAATCGCCAAAATTTGGTTGAGGAAATCTTCAAAAGATATAGAGTTGCACTGGAACTTAATTCAGATCAAGGACGAAATTTCGAACCAACCATTTTTAGGAAAATTTGTAAAAACATTTATGAAACAAGATGACATCTATTTTAATATTTTGTAAAAACAGTATTTTAACAATAATACCAAAAATGTATTCGGGTAAACATCGATGAGTAAATAATTAATTTCTGAAGCTCCATTATTTTAAAAATACAAATACAAGTTAAATCTCTAGAATTCAAAATATGAAAAACAGAAAAACGTTCAAATTTCGATTTCCCTCGTAAAATGGTGCCACACGTATTCACTGCGTTTGCAAAAAAAACTGAATGATATAACCTGGTTGCCATTTATGTATCCAAATAGCAAAATGTTTTTTACGCAGTCCAACCTGCTGCCCGAAATGAAAATAATACCAACGTTAGTCCGATGAATTTTTTTTTGTTCATTTTTAATTTATAACAATGAATAATAAATTATTTTTTACTTTTTTTAATATGTTTAGTATTTTAACTAATATACAGGATGTTTCATTAAAACTCGGAATGCCGTTTTCTTGAGTATTAATGAGTAAACATTTCGTAAAGATAATTTATTTGATATGTAATGGAGTGATATGTAATTCACTTACCGCTAAAATAAAATCGACGCCGTTGCCAGTATAGGAATCGCGATGGCAAGAAGAAACAAAACAAAACACAAATGAAAAAAACTTCAAAATTCTCAAATTTGAAAATACGCCGTTTCTAAGACATTCTTGTTATTTGCACTTGATAACTATATTGGTACTATGGTTTATAAGGTATTTCTCTTGAACAAAACGTAAAGCTTAGTTAGTTTAAATTTAATTAATAAATTAACAAAAAGTCTTAAAATTAGACGTAGAAAATTTTAATGTTCAAACTATCTGCAAACGATTTGTTTTTTTCTTGACGTTGCGACGCCTATAAAGATGTTGATTTTCTTTAAGCTTTAAATGATTTTTTAAATAATTATCTTTTACCAAAACGAAATAATCATTTTGGAGTTTGAGTGAAACACCCAGTAACCATACAGTAATCAGGTTGGTATAAATAACAAAGAAGTTCTTAGAAGTAGGTATACGTATTTTTGAAATTTGTTTCTTGTTCTTGCAATTATTCTGTTTCTTTTGGCATCGCAACGCATAGGCGTCCGTTATATTGAATTATAAATCATTGCATTTTACCCCATCAAACAAACCCATTTTCCCAAAATTTGATATACTCGTAGTTCCCGAGAAAAGTTAGACAGTATCAGTTGTGCAAAAGCTTGCATTCCAATAGTCTAATCTTTTCAGTATCCAAAAGCAGTAACTCTCTTTTTTCTGGCTGAAGAAAATATATTCTTTCAAAGTTTAAAATGAACATTATTATTAATTTTGTAAATTCTTTAATAAAATGATTTACCAAGGTTTGTTTCTGTTTACGAAAAATATCGGCAGCAACTTTAACGTTCATTTTTCAGACTACATACTTATTGAAAGCACATACAACATTTATTTAAAGAGGAACACTACATTCTAAGGACTGCATAATGTAAAAAATAAGCACTAAAAAATTTATTTTAATACACATAATATTTCATGTGTATTAAAAACGTCATGGACAAATCTCTCATCTATAAAACTTATTCAGACTAAATTGTTATAAATTGCCTTTCTTTTTTTAATCAATACCTAGTGTTATTGTTTCCTGTTTTTTGAAACAGATGTGCGTGAACTTTGGGTTTATTATTTCAGTATAAAATGTACGAGAATGGTTAATTTTACTAACGTCGACGCGACCGCGACGTTGCGTGTGGCCTGTAGCAAATAAGAATAGAATGATACAATATATTTCAGTGATAGACATAACACTGTTTTTAAGAGACCACGGTGTATTGATATATATGTACAGGATATTTGCAAACATAATAATATTTGCTACCACTGGCGTAGCCAGGAGGGAGGCAGTTGCTTCCCAGACGCATTTTAGTTTTGTATGATATATTTTATGATACAAACCCGATGAAAGGAAATAATTCTTAATCTTTTTTTACTAGCCATATTTTATACCTTACCTCGGTGGAGAAATACTCTAGAAACGGTCCCAAACAAATAAAGTTCTGCATATAATTATCCTTACATACAAATTTTTCAGACCACTTTGATATCTTGTGATTCCTAAAATACCGAACGGATTTCAAAAAATAGATTTCGAAAGGTCTTTTCATCGTCTTTCGGGTCATTAGTAACAACTTCTCAAGTTTTGACCGGGGGCTATAATACCGGGCAAAACAAAAAGTCATGCATTTTGAAAAAATTTCACTGCCTCCCTATTTTGTAGGAAGACTACGTTGATATTATTAGAACATAACATGTTATAGATATTGGCCATGCCTAGGAACGTTATTGGAATTTTGCTATTTTATAAAGTGCATTAATCAAGCTACTCTTTGCTAACTTCTATCCCTCTCCTACTGAAATAAAGAACTCTCCCTGAAAACGTGTACAATGGTTTATTTAGGAACTTAAATCAACAACAAAACCAGTTTTTTGTTCACTATAATGATTCATGTGAAAAATGAGAACAAATACTCTGGTGTGCGTCAAAGAAAAATATTGATTGGATAAACCTAACTCTCTCGGGCATAGAATCCACTAGTCCGGCAATGAAGTTTTGGGGAATAGCTTTCCATTCACGCAAAATTGCGTCCACCAATTCGTGCAAATTTCGATATTCATTCCCTTCCGAATCCAACGTAACTTAAGATTACTCCACACATGCTCTACAGGGTTCATATCCGGCGACCTTGCAGGCCAAATCATTCTCGAGATATTGTTTTCCGTGAGCAAATCGTTGACGATTCGCGCTCTATGAGGACGAACATTGTCGTCGACCAAAACAAATTCCCAACGTTTTCTGCCAAAGGGTAAAAAAATATATCTTAAACAACTCTCTACATACACCGCGGCAGTCATACTATAGTCAATCAGTACAATCGATTCAGTCCTATCATTCCTCATGATTCCACCCCGAACAGTCACACCGCCTCCTCCAAACGCCACCCTCGCTTCCATATGCTCTTCTCTAAATCATTCCCCCCTTCTCTCTACACTAAAATACGCCTATCAGCATTATGCACGTTAAATCTAGCTTCATCCATAAATGTGCACCTAGCCTATTCAGCTATTCGCCAATATTAATGGTCCATTGCCCATTCCCTTCATGCAGCTCGAAGGATCCTTAGGAGAAGGACACAGGCTGCTCGTTTTCGAGCATATAAACTACGCTGGATGCGACGACGCATTTTCCATCTCCCTTTGGATTATTGTGGCATTTTAATGAAGTATTAATAGTTTATTGTGGTTTATTGACTGGTTAAGCTGATTAGTATACTTTTTAAAGAAAACGGATTCTGAATACAACAAAGTATCCACAATATTTTTTTAGAAATATTTATGATCAACAACAAACGATATGAGGCTAGAACTTGTACATATTCAAACCCACCACTATAAGGTTAGAATTTATTATAGAAAAAATTTCTATAATGGCTATTTGCCCAATAAGAAAATACATAATTTTATATATAAAACAATTTTTGAATATCCCACTCTAGAAAAAAATTATTCTCCTGGTTCTTGGCGGTCCTTCACTTTTTTTATTTATTTTATTATATATATATATATATATATATATATATATATATATATATATATATATATATATATATATATATATATATATATATATATAAAATGTGTTTTCATTCTGGGTGTACATCCGTTCACTACTGTCGTTCTAAAAAGAACAGTTTTGCTGACGTTTCGCCAAAATCACATTTGGCATTTTCGCAACCAGCCGAGACAGAGAAAGAACTTTTAAAGCTACACCTTAAACTAAGTAACCTCATTCACCCTTTATTGTGGAATCGCATAGAAATGTTGGCTTTTTGGCGAACAGAATCAAATAAGAATATTAAGACCGACAAACTTTCGAAAAAGTATGACAATCTTCTAAGAAATTCGAGTCAGCTACAAAGACCATCAGTAGATGTCGAGAAATTAGTACATAATATATCATCCTACAGTCTCTCAGAAAGTGAAAAACCCGTACTGAGTAAGGGTTTTAATTTTGCGATATCTGCTAAGGAAATCCCTAAAGAAGAAATAATAGCTGGAGTGGAAGCTGTCCTTGACTCCTCTGAAGAAACAAAAGCAGAGGAGATTCGACAAGAGGTTGCAAGAATTTTAAGATCAAGCAAAACACCAAAACAAAACCTAAATGCCACTGAACAAAGGGCCCTAATAAACCTTCGAAAAAATAAAGAAATCACAATCCTTCCAGCAGATAAAGGAAACGCAACTGTGGTTATGAATACTCAAGATTAGGTACAAAAAATGCAAGATATCCTACAAGACAATTGTTATAGGCCTGTTCCAAGGGACCCGACAACGTACCTAGAAAAAACAACTAAAAATAAAATAAAAAGTTCACCAATAAACCCCGAAATTCAAGAAAAAATCATACCACGGAAAAAGTCGAGCAGATGTCCTAAACTCTATGGTTTACCAAAAATACACAAACCAGGGGCGCCCATAAGGCCTATTGTTAGTGCTGTTAATTCGCCGCTACAAAAACTGGAGAAATACCTTTCTGAAATTATGCAACCAACTGTAGAAAAAGCTGATTCATTTGTAAAAAACTCGGAGCATTTCACTCGAATTATACGAGATATCGTCCTTGAAAAAAACGATATCATAGCAAGCCTAGATGTCATACAACTCTCGGAGCATTGCCTCAAAAATACTTACATTTTTCATTCAACGGACAAATTTATAAACAAATGGATGGTGCTCCAATGGGGTCCTCGCTATCACCAGTAGTCGCGAATTTATTTATGATATACTTCTAGAAAGAAGCTCTTGAGAAAGCAAGTTTAAAGCCCAAATTATGGATTTGTTATGTGGATGACATATTTATTATATGACAACATGGTCATGCAGAGCTCGAAAAATTTCTGACTCACGTAAATTCAATTCACCCCAGAATACAATTTACTCTAGAGTTAGAGGAAAACAACAAACTACCATTTTTAGATGTTTTGGTCACAAAACTGCATAACGGACATTTCGAATACACCGTGTATAGAAAACCAACACATACAGACAGATATTGAAATGCAAAATCACATCATCACCCAGCACAAATTCAAGCTGTGGCAAATACCCTAATATCCAG